>JAMXBC010000183.1:0-37059 GCA_024138005.1 Lumnitzera racemosa | reverse complement strand
GTCGATAAAAATTTATTTATAGGTGTATGCCACTAGAAAACAATAAGAAATAATTATTAAGGCTTAAAAGAGGAATTAATTATATTAATGAATGCATCTTGTGTATTGATCATTAGAATGATCCAACAAATTTTTATGAAAGGCTCGCTTGTCCATTAGTCTTTAGAATCATCCAATTGTTAAGAACGAGTGCAAAATCTATATATAGATGCTCTCTCTTCCTCATCTAGAACCTAGGAATCTCTAGATGAATATCATTGATCATCAAAGTCCTATTTTAGAAGATTAATAGCTGTCAAAGGAAGAACACCTTCACCTTCCTTTTGTTTAAGAACAAGGAATCAATCACATGTGCTTCAGATTTATTGAATTGGCTATTCTTCCTCCCACACTTCTTAATTTCATTTTTCTAAAATTTCATCAAATTAAGACTTATTCAAATCATTTGAAGTGTAAGATTATGTGAGAAACATAAGACTAGCATTCCCACATATACACTTGTTGGGTAGTTTATTCTTTTAAGAGAAAATTGGTATCCCTTATTTAGGACATTGAGGAAGTGTACAAGAGATCTTGTAGTTGGGGAAACCTTCATGGGAATCTGATGTACTTGGGATTTTTAGTTATTACAAGGGCTTACTATAGGTAGAAAATGAGAACCAAATGGTTCTTTTGAAGTATCAAAGAAAATAGAAGGGTAAGGTTGGCAAATTGATTGCTGTAGTTGACGTGAACCTGTTTGGAGGATATGACTTACCTACGAATACAACTGGCTTGGCACTTCATTTGATGTAATGCATAGCAAATTTACTATGGTCCACCCGCTGCTAATCTGAGCTCTCGACAAGACAAAATAAGAGTATATGGAAATGGATTTTGAAGAGGAAAGTCCGCAAGGACTAAGTATATTAAAAATGTCTCTAATGTAATATACTTCTGGCTACAAAAGAAAGGGACTATTATAGTAAGTCTGTAAGGCAACATTACAAATAAAGAAAATTACAAATAGGGATTCACGAAAAGAGATTCCTAGTACATATGAAAGGGGTAAATAGGACAAATGACAAAAAAAGGGGAAAAATATTATAGTTCAGTTGAAAAGATAGGTGGCAGTGAGATATTGTTCTTTGTTGGCAGCAAATGTAAGCGTCACCGTATAGAAGTAACAGCGATAGTAGGCCGAAGAGTAGGGGTAGATGTGAAGGGATTTCATCTCTTAGTAAGTAGGCCTCGGTACCTTGGCCTCAGCACAAAAGGGGGTCGAGAGATAGGTACAGTACCGTATGATAAGGTCTTTAGCCTTAGCAATCAGTTGGTTGGCTTCAGTACTCGGCGTCTGGGCTTCAGCATTCAACGGATAATGTTCGATACTTGTAGTCTAACAAAGTAGTGTATGGCCACGATGAGCCCTTAAGGATTTCTTCTACTATCTCCTATAAACTACGCTTTGTCCTCAATAAGCTAATTAGAGAGAATTCTTTGGAAGAGTGACTGAAGCCTTAGAGGTGCACGCGGGTGAGAGGACCAGTGGCCGTTAGTCCATCAGTTCCCTAAGATTGTTGAAGATTTGCCCTCAAATCTTGTCTCTCTCTTCATCGAGTACATAAGGTGTTAGGTCAGCCACATTAAAAGTAGTAGATACATTGTATATGTTGGATAGCTTAAGCTCATATGCATTGGTGCTGATGTGCTTAAGTAAAGGTCCATATGATTTGGGGGAAAATTTGTTTATCTTCTTCCCATGGAAACACTCCTTACTGAGGTGGACTTAGATAAGGTCTTTAGGATTGTAAACACTTGTCTCCTTCCTTAGCGTCCTTGTTCCTTTTGTCAGTTATAGTTTATGCCAATTGTTGGTAACCTTTGATGCGACTTTTGGAATTTCACGATGTATTGTAGGTTAGATTCACTTTTCCATTGAATGGCTGGGCTAATAGCTATATCTAGGGGCAAGTTTGAGTTATGTCCATAGATGACCAACAAAAGGTAACCTTCCTATCAAGCTGTGAGTTGATCGACTGTAAGTGACTCAATGATAGGTTGGCATAGGTCCTGCAGACATTTGATTTTTTTCTCTTAATAGTTATAGTTATAGTTATATTTTTTTAAATAGGGTCTTAACTCAAAAATAAGAAAATATTAAAAAATGAAAAATGATGAAAATACAAAAAATGAGAAAAGAAAAAATTATAAAATTTTTTAGATATTTAGGAAATAAATTATTTTAAGGTCAATTAGTTTAGTTTTGGTCCAATTCAAATAATTTTTTTAGAGAGTCGTTTGATTTAAGTATAATTTAATTATATTAAAAAATCAAGGCACAAGTCAATAGCTTAATAGATAAGCATTTGAGTATTGATATTATATTAGCTTAAAGTTATGGGTTCGAATCTTACTAGGCACTTATGTATCTTTTACTTTTCTGGTTTGATTTTTTATTAAATTGATTTTAATTTAATATAAATGATTTGGATCTAATTTAATTTTTATCAAATCAGATTTGAATCAATATAAGAGATTCGATCCGATATGATTTGTTCTGAAGTTATAATATGGATCACGCAGGATAAAGCGAGGATAATATTTATGCACATACACATTCGAAAAGAAAAAAACTACCGTCCACTTTTACATTAAAACGCCATTACCTATACAATCCAATACATAACACATCTCCGCTCAACACAAGCTCCCTCATTGCTCACGTACTATCCATAATTACTGATCTTCATTACGATTTGCTAGCCTACAAGGGTGCTACCCTTACTTTATTCGTTTCAAGCTTTTTGTCGTCAAAATCCTCAATGGACTAGTCTTACAATAAATAGCTAGTCGAAGTGTTTCTTAGGATAGATTTATCTCGAGGTAAAAATGGTATCTCTTTTGTCTTTGTGGCAAATTTTTATTTAAAGTTCACCACAAAGATGGGTAGCTGTAGACATTCGATTTTTGCCCTAGTAGTTATAGTTATAGTTATAGTTTTTTTTTTTTTTAAATAGGGTTCTAACTCAAAAATAAGACAAATATAAAAAAAATATTAAAAATTAAAAAATGATGAAAATAAAAAAAATGGGAAAATAAAAAAATTATACAAATTTTTTTAGATTTTTAGTAAATAAATTATTTTAAGGTCAATTAGTTTAGTATTGGTCCTATTCAAATAATTATTTTAGAGAGTCAATTGGTTTAAATATAATTTAATTGTGTTAAAAATCAAGGTACATGCCATTAGCTTAACGGATAAGTTTTTAAGTATTGATATTGCGTTAACTTAAAGTCGTGGGTTTGAATCTTGCAAAACACTTATATGCCTTTTATTTTTCTACTATTTTTATTTTTACAAAAGTGAGTTGAGCGTATGAGATCCACATCTAATCAAATTTTTTGAATCTAATTTGATCGACTTTGAATCATTATAAAAAATTTAAATCTAGTTTAATTTTTATTAAATTGGATTTGAAATAATATAAATAATTCGGATCTAATTTAATTTTTATCAAATCAGATTCGAGTCAATATAAGAGATTCGATTCAATACGATACGATTTGTTTTAAAGTTTATAAATACAGATCATGTGGGATAAAGCAATGACAATTGTTTACGCACATGTACATTCAAAAAGAAAAAAAACTATAGTCCACTTTCACCAAAAAAGGCCACTGCCTATATAGTCTAATACACAATACATCCTTGCTCAACACAAACTCCCTCATTACTCACGTACTATCCGTAGTCGTAGCATCATATTCTTCACGAGTTGCCACATTTGCTCAATGTAGTCATCAAATGTCACGAACTGAGGACTGGGCTAGTTGTGGCAGAAGCCGTATACTATATAAAGAACCCCTGATTGGTTACCTTCTATCAAGCTCTTCAAACAATATACAAGCTCTACAACCACTAGTTTCCCAAGAACCCACAGTTCAATGATATCATCACATAACATATTATATAAAGTTGAACCACAGAGCTTCCCATAAGGCAGTAAGTGAGTACCTCTAGGTCTACAATACTAGTAAAAACAAGGAGTACATGAGTCAAGATCTACATTACTATTCTCTTAATACACAGGATAGCTACTCTTGCCTCAAGTTCCCAGCTACCAGTGGCACTCCTTGGGCCAGCCCTCTATGAACAAGTTACCCTGCAGCAAAAAGTCTAAAGGTGTAGCCTAAGCTTAGTGAGGCAACCTCAGCCCACCACAAGTAAGTTATACAGACGTTCATATTCAGCATATGAATGAATGATCAAACAGAATGCTAAACATACGTATACTTAACTGGTTCCTATATGTAACTTGATTTAACCCCTCCGAAGTAGGATTGAGTAAATACGGCCACCAATCAGATCAGGGTTATTATATTAGAAACTTGTTTATCACGGAAACTCCACAGCTTCGTATTCAAATCAAATAAGTTGTTGATTTTCATAAAAAAAAAAACAAAGTTCTAGTATATGTGAGTGGGCCCCACAGTCAACACTCACCCTAAATGGAGGCCTCCAGCTTTCGACCTTAGCTAGCGTGTTGGCGCTCCAAACGACTTAGTGTTCTCGCAGGTTAGGGTAAGGTTATTTTGTACAAGTGCCACCCATACAGAACCATAAATGAATATTAAACACTCCCAGATGGCCTCTCTATACCTCCGTGTGATGTGACGGCCAGAATTATATTTTATGCGATGCATGTTCTAGTTTTCTTTTTATAAGCCGAGTATATTAAGTTCAAATTATGTTTTTAAACCATCCAATAGTACACACAATCACTTTTTATACTGCCATGCAACAAACAAAGCATTCTATTACTTAAGATAATTTCCACGATTCAACACATAAGATCATACACAAGCGGTTTCCCACCCCACACAATAGTCAATTAAAAATAATATTTAAAGTTCATATCTACAATCACAAACAAGCATGGAATATAGCGGTAAATAATCACTAGGCCATAGCGATTTCACCTAATCGTAGTAATCGATTGGGAGGTCCTCGTCACCTTGGGTCAACCGGTCATTATGGTTATAATAATGCTAATAAGTAAACTGAATTAACCTACCTTAATTGTAGTTACCTAATAATACTTAAATTACCCTCAAGATTTTTTATTGGTTACACCTTATTCTTAAACATTTGTCTCTTTTTGTTTTATTTCTGTTATTTTGAATTTATAGTCATTTTTACATCATTTTTGGAAGTACGTTCACATGGTAATGTCCGTTTTGGGCGTTTTAACCCTGGCGAATAACGATATGAACTAAATTTAGAGGATTTTAACCCATGAAAAAGTAATTGTTCTTATTACTTATAATTTATTTATTTTACTTATACTTGATGACGTTAGTTAACCCTTAAATCCTTCATACTTAGAAGGATTTTATTTGCTATTACTAATTCATGTACTTAATTAAGTATTAATCTATTTAGAAAGTGTATTAGGTTTACTAATTCGAGGATCCTATTATGATACACTTTTCTTTTTTTCTTAGTTCTATAATTTATGCTTTGTACCGCTTCCATCATCATTTGCTTAGGTCATTGCGCTTATGTCATCCCTTGCTTAGGTCTGGCTTATGTCATCTTATTGCTTACCCTCTATCACTTACATTTCATTATGTGAATAACATAAGCCTTCCTCATGCTTATGTCATATGTACATATTTATGTCACATTTTTTTCCTTCCCTTATCCTTATGTACCAGATACATTATACATATTATATATACTTATATATCTACTTAGTTATATACCATATTTTATCCATGTATACAACTTATATACCTTAGAGTTAGATACGTATTTTTATACAAAATTCGTATGCCAAATCTTTTCCTTAAGAAAAAGCTGCCTATTCTTCTTTTGTGTTTTTAATGCTTAATTAGTGTAGTATAAAAAAAAGGGTAGTTAGTTAGGTATTGTCTTAATTTGGTTATGTACATGGTTAATGCTATGTTAAAGGTTCTTCATAAAAAAAAAGTATTCCTTTGGTATTTCTTTATGTACACAATACCTAAGAGCACATACACCTGTATTTCTTCCCTCCATATGGTCCTCACTTTCTACACTTTAAAGATGAGGACTTTATGCCTCTTCTCATGATCAATTAACACAAAGCTTACTTTTCTAATCTACCTAATTACATAACAATGAAGAAGATAAAACACATAAAGTAACTTAGATACATACCTTGTTATGTTGGAATTAAGGAGACAAAAGGAGAAGTTGTGAAAGTGAAAGAGGAAGAAGAAACTCACGGCATGGAAAGAGAGTTTTGTTCAGTTTCTTTTGTTTTGTTGTCATATGAAAGAAAGCAAATGTAGGGTCTACAAGAAGAAGAAGATGTGGACGGCAATTGGGCGATAAAAGGAGAAGAGAAAAATCAAAAGGAAAGAAAAGAAAAGCCATCATAAGGTGTTAGATATTTTCTTTATCTCTTAGTGTCTTTTGTTGACCTTACAAATTGTTGAATTTAGTCAAAATGTGTGATTGGTCAACCCTTTGGACCTTGGTTAATATGTGTTGGCTTGGTCAAAACTCTTCTTAAGCATATGTAATTTGTGCTAATAATGTAGTAATTAAGGAAATTTAGGAAAAATGAAGGAAATGAGGTAGTTGGTAAATGTTAGTAAAACATGGTTGATGGGTTTACTTTAAGTCTTATAGGCTCTATATCTCATTTGATAACTACTATGAATAACAAGTGCAAAATGTTACTAATTTAGTATTTAGTTCACTACATGTAACCTAATCTTAACTAATACCCTAACTCTAGGAAGACTATCTTCATCATATCACTTAAGGAAATAAATGTAAGCTATGATTCATTATCTTAAGTTTTTAAAGGACTAATGGAGGGTTCAACACATATATGCATAATTGAAGTCATCTCTGATCTTTAACAAATGATTTGGCAAAAAAGGAGGGTTTATTAGCAATTAGGGTTTTAGGATTTATTATGTAGAATGAGTGTACATATGTCTTTAAAGGTGATTATTTTAGGGTTTTGGTCACTTTTGAATAAATTCTTTAGCATTTAGATGCATTAAAGGTAGTAAAGTTTTCTTACGTGATAATGGCATTCTTTTAGGTTTCTCTTTTATTAGCCTTGTTAACTTCTAAATTTTCTAACATAATTAAGTTTATTTCAAAAAATAGATCGCAAAATTTTAGGGGTATACATCCACCTCCAGCAAACAAAACACTAGCCCTTTGTCATCGAATTAGTTGCATCCTGAACTTGATTAAACAACAATAGTAGGACCCACGATCTGATCACCTCTTCTTCTCCACCCCCGATCAACGAAAGCCCAATAAGTTTCACACAGAACAGTACATATGCAAATTGATCTCCTTGTCCATCGCACATCCCTGCACGACTACCACGATTTATGCATCCATAGTCCACAATCACATAAGCAACAGCAGACGAACAAACACTGTTATGGTCCAAGCCAACAATAGCAGCGCAACTGCGATCAACTGTACAAAGCTTCATCTTCACCATCAGTGCATGCTCCACACTAATTGAACAGTAGTACTTCTACGCCCTTCACATGACAATACCGATTAAGTTCTAACTCCCAATGTCTAGACAATTCCTCACAATAAGCCATGGTCATATGCCCTACTACTGCACTACAAAATTGTCCATCCCCAAATGGCATTACTCATTATAGTGCACTTGGATAATCCTACATTGATAACAACTTCCCTGACACCGAACAGTAGTATAGTGCTTATCCTGCATGTGAGCACACTCCACTAAATCCATTCCAGGACAGCCCTTTGTCGCATGAATAAGACGGCAAACAACATCCACGTCGACACTACAACCCACTCACCACTAACGTCCTTCATTGCCGGCCCCCCCCCCCCCCCCCCCCCCCCACCCCACCCCCCCCGCCGCCCCCTCATCATGCATGCTGCAATCTCTTTGTCTGCTTTGTTGACATGGCTTGTGCTTCTATGTACCTCCCTTGGAAACCATACAATTGGATAACGAAAATTTAGGTTTGAGATTCTTTTAAATTGTTTCTTATTTATTTTGTTATTGTTATTTTATAGTCATTATGTTATGATTCTGTAAGTTGGTTAGTTAAATTACTTACGCAGATATGTTATATATGTCTATCTACTAGTTTACGGAGAATTTATAATAATAGTTTTTATATATTAAGTAGATTATATAATTAATATTATATTAGCTTAGGATTTTTTGTGGATTAGTTTTTTTTTTATTTAGAAATCAACATCTAGGAAAATTATTTTTAGAAATAAAAATAAACCAAAATCAATTTTTTTATTTTAAAAAAACAAACTTTACAAAAAGCTATATAACATCTTAGCGAGGTCTTTGATTAATCACGAGTAAGACCCCTTATATTTTGTTTAAATGAACCAAATCAATTAAAGCATAACTTGGTCGGTTTCAAAATTTAAAATCAATCAAAGCCATTAAAGGTTTTAACAAGAACTACGATGGTTTGATCTGGCTATTGGGAACGTAGGCATCTTTGGGGCGATGATAAAATATGTAGTAACTTAGGTTCATTTTTGCTTTTAGTTTTTATTTTATTCTCCTTTAAAAATATTATAATTTGAAGAATAAATCCTAATTCGAAAAAATTAGATAGTGGTACTCGTTAAGATTTTATAGGTTACCTCTTAATAGAACCTAATGTTGTTATTCATTCAAATTGAAATCACAGATTAATAGCCAAATGAGTCAAATCTCCATTGATTACCGGTTAAAAAATAACTGCTCTATTCGGTAGCGACTCAAAATGTTTTTTTTTTTCTAATAAAAAACTGGAATTTCTCAGTTCTTTTGGTTGGGTTAAATACCGAATGGGTTTGGGTTTAGTATTAATCGAAAAATGGGAAATCGATTAAAAAATAAGAAATCGGAACATTAGGCTTAATATTTCTTAATACTTGTAAGTTCCTCCTAACAATACTAGTAGGAGGTTGCCGTGTTTTACTACTTCGATTGGCCGTTTATTTGAGGGTAATAAGTAAGTATGTTCATAAACATAGTGCTAAGTTTCTTCCACAAGGTCCTTAAAAGACGGCTAGGTAAACTTTGAGTTATGGGCTGAAAAACAATACTTTTGGATAAATCCATATAGTCGAAAATTTCTAACAAAAATAGGTAGCAACAAATAAAGCATCATTAGTTCTATAATAGAGAATGAAAGTGGCTCATCTCGTTAAACGATCGACCACCACCATAATTGAGTCATGTCTTTCTAGAAAAATAAATTTTGGGGAAAGTTGAGCATGAAATCCATGCTAGGGTTGGTCCATGGGCGCTTAGGTATGGGGCAGGGGTGTGTACTCTCTATGTGGCCTTCTCTTTCCTTTAGCATGTTTATACACTCAATCCTTTCAAGAATTCGGCCTACATCAGTCATTTATCTTAAGGCTAATGGAAATATTCTTTCAATATTTCAACTATCCTTTTTTTTCAAAATAGCTGTCTAGCACCGGGGCATGGGTTCTTAGACTCAGACGAGTAGCTCTTAGTGAATCCCTCGGTATACAGACTTGCTTGACCTTCATTAGGAACCTGACTCAAGTAAAACCCATCTACAACACCTCCATTGTTGCTTTTGGTCAATAGGGCTAAAATATGGATCATGCTCCTACTAATAGAGCAGGGTGCCCAATTTAAGTACCTTAGCTTGCATTGTTGTATTGAAGGTATGATGACGAGAAAAGGGTATTGGCATTAGTGTTAGTGTTGCCTTTCTTATACCAGATGACATAGCAAAAGTATCCAAGAACTTTACTACTTAGCATGACGCGAGGAAAGTTTTTGTTGCTTCGGAGATGTTTGAGGATTTGATCTGAATAGATGATGAATTGTCTCAGCAACAAGCTAATGCTACCAGTTTTGTAGTGCACAAACAAGGCATAGAACTCCTTATATTATGTGACTAATTAAAGGCAGATCCTCTGGAGTTTCTCGCTGAAAATAAGCAATGGGGTCAGCGCTCTTGCATATCAAAAAAAAAAAAGGGATGTATAATGCTGACTCCAGACGGGTCCACATACTACTAAAAAACTTTCTCAAAATCCCAAAAGGACGAGTATTGGAGTGGCAGTCAATTTGGACTTTATCTCTGCAAAACTCTTCTGCGCTTTCTCCACATTACTTAAATCATAGCTCTTCATGTCAGGTTTGGTTAGTGGTAACATTATGGAACTGAAGTCTTGAATGAATCTTTGGATAGAACGAAGCTAGACCATAGAAGTTCTTAACCTTGACAGCATTAGTCGGGAGGGCCACTCAAAATAGCTTTGCTTTCTCATCATCAATTAGAATCATCTTCTAAAAAACATGCGTGAGGAATATACCCTCGCTTAGTAGAACAAGCATTTCTTTTAAATTGTAGACATTGATGGGAAACTACTTTGACTAATCCAAAGCGAGTAGACTATTTGAAGTCGTATGCTGATCAATGCTTACGAGGCCAAGCTGAAGCTAGAAGGATGAGAGGAGAAAATAACCATTCGGCAACAAGTCTATCGTTGATCAAGCCAAGGAGCACGTTGTTGGATGGGATCCACTTGGATACGGTATGGAGCGACTATTGCAACTATCTTTAGGAATCGGTAATTGTGGGGTAAACCTCTTGTGTTGGCTAAGCCATGCAGGATTCAAGGACTACTTCTCTGAACATATACATCCAAAATGTTAACCCATCGGTTCGAATAATCTTCCTTTTCGGACATGCGAGTGACTACATTGCCTGACTTACCTGTAAAGCTGTTCAGTTTTGTATTCTTGTACATGTTTTCCTCATTTTTTTTATTTATGGCCTTAATACTTTAAGGTTTCCGGCCTTATACATTATTTATAGTTTGTTGTTAGGATTTACAGATCTTAGATACACAAAATTAGACATAAAACGTATATCCAACATTTTGGAATCTTTCCCTTTTTGAGCATGTTTTACTTTTGTGCAAGGCTACTCTTGAGCTAGCATTCTTGGATTATCGATTGTAGATAAAACTCTTAATCATTCCCGATTCTTATTGATCTTGTCCTCAAGAATGTGGCGAACCCTTTCATTTGAGCTAGTAAGTGAGTTGCATCTAACCCTCTTTTGAGTTCGAGCAACATTAGTGCTGTAAGTATATTGAACCTTATCTCGAGCTAAACCATTCCATTCCACTCCTGCTCGTCATAACCTATTCGACCCATTCTAGGTTTTTGAGATCCGATGCTATTGATCCTTTATCATTTGGTATTGGAGCTTTGGGAGAACTCACTGTGAAATTCTTCAAGTTTGATTCATAGTTTATGACAATTTTGTTAGTGTGATTCTATATTGTAGTTATCCATGTTTTAGTAGTTGTAGAATTGTGCTGATCTATGTTGAGTAATAGCTAATTTTAGCAATTGATTTCTAATTGCTGTAGTGTTTAGATGTAAAACTTGTTTGTTCACTTTTTTTGGAAGTTACTATACATACTAAGAATGTTGAAAATAGTGTCAAAACACTCGTGATATCTGTGGAAGCATGAGGAGATGTATTGACAACATAGCGTATCAGATTCAGAATCTCACTAACTCGTATCAAGCACTCCTTGGTTTAGTCAGGGGCTGCAAAATGTGATGCTAAGAAGATATAAGGTACGGGATGCTACTAGTAGAGTGGTCTAATGAACTTGATCATGATGATGAACGACAGATGAAGAAGAAGAGAACAACATCTACTGCCAAGAAGAGGTAATGTCAGGAGTGTTGACTTTGAGTTGAACTAAGGAGCCTGGAGGAAGGAGCCAAAGTGAGAAGAGATTTGGCTGAGCAGGAGCTCTCAATTGAAGTAGTCGATTGAGGTGAAACGACTGCTAGGAATGCAGGGATGAACCTTGAGCACCTGGCCAAGGACTGATATAAATAAGCTCAAATTGCTGACCTTTTGAGGATGTAGCCAAATTGAAGAAATTCCTTGACTGCGTTTCTTGAGTCGAGAAGTTGTTCGAGTGTTGCGTGCAAAAAACCCTTTCCATCACCCGAAGGATTTTTTCCCCGCTAACCCACTAATGATGAGAAATAGTATGCTAAAGGAAGATAGTTGAATTCCCTAAAGCTTCGAGTGGTTAACATGCTCTTTCGATATCGGTGCCAATGCTAACTATCCCTAGCCGAGAAATCGTCCGAGTGATCGAACTTTCAAGTGTTTGAGTGTTAGATTTTTCAATTGTTAGAGTCTCCACTGCAAATGCATCTAGTTCTTAGCCGAGCACTTCTTTTTTTTTCCGACCCCCTTCCAACTCTCGTAGCACCTTTCATGCTCAATTTCTATGTCACCCGCATACCTTCATTCCCTCACCTACTGAACTAAAAGGGACCCTTGATAAATCTAATGTCGCCTGCCACCTTCCCTTCATCTACATTTTACTATCTTTTCTGCTTTTTACCCCTGTCAATGAAAAACCCCCTTTTGTATATACCTTCTTATAATTTCTTTATCTATAATGTTACCCTAAACTTACTAAAAATAGTCCCTTCTCGTTGTAAGCCAAAATTATCTTACTTTACAGATAGACTTTAAATTACTGTTCTTGCAAGACAGCCCTCTCCAAGTCCATTTTCAAAAAAATTTTTATCTAACTTGCCGAATCTCAAGTTTAGTGGCGAGGGGTTTTTTGACATTATTTTATGCACATAAAAGTAAGTTCAAGTCGTGTTGTGTTCTTTATTGTCATATCCTCCAAGAAAACTTTACATTTTTTTACTTTAATTAGTTCAAAGACCTACTCACCTACTTTCTTTGATTTTTAAAGGGACCCATTGATTAAATCTGGACGGTAAGTCTTAGTGTAACTGACCCCTGGGCACATCAATAATCCTTATCAAAGCTTCGGGTTTTTAAGCCCGAGAGATGTATTTTATTTGTGTGTGTAAAGGGTTTATTGTATAAAAGTACTTTTCAAAAATCTAAGAGAAGTCAAATCCTAGGTTAAGAAGAGATTAAAGTTTTAGAGTGATGCTCATAGACTGGAGAGTTACCCAACAAAGACCTACTGCTAAGGCCCAAAAAAAAACCCCACTACTGTTATGCAATTTTTGTTTTTTTTTTATAAAGTCTTAGACTTAGGGCGGAGAGAGAGATTTTAATAGGTTCAAGAATTGACAGAGAGGGCCCAGAAGGAAATGAATGAACGACACCAAAAGCCTTTTTATGAACTAAATGTCACCACATCATGTCGTAGAATGGCCCAAAAGAAGGTTGAGTTAGACGAATGGAAGGTATGAAAAAGGGAATTTTATGTTTTCGGGTTTAAAGAGCAGAATTAGAGCTTTAAAGGTGCCAAAACACCTTAAACACAAATTCCAAAATTCCAAAACCCATCTGGCAGTGCGATGACTCCTTATTAGGAAAAGAAATCAAAAAGGGTATTAGACTTTTTTTTATTATGAAAGTTTCCGTATCTAAGCGGCCGATTGGAATTTCCCAAATTTATACAAGTAAATGGGAAAAAATTGCAAAATGTTTTTCAAAGGGGCCCGACAAGAAATCCAAACATGGAATGAGATTAAGAGAGTTTTAAGAAGTAGGTTCATTCTCGAACTCTACAAAAAAGGCACTTTCCAATTTCCCCAAATTTCAGGTAAGGTAGCAAATATTGACATTCCAAGAGTTTTGTTACTTAAAATCCAATGTGATTCGACGAAACTGAGACACAAACTATAGTATGGTTCATCTCTAAACTGGAAAATTGGAACATCGGGGACTAAGAGCCTCATAACTCGGGAGAAACCACCAGGTGGCATAGAGAATTGAAGGAAAGGGGAACTGGTTAGTCGATCCAAATACCACCAAAGCTACCGAATAGGATGGCATCCCAAATCGCCCAAAGAATCCAAAGAAACAAAATTTAAAGATAGAACGTTTAGGGAAAGCAAAGGGGCCCAAATGAGAGAAGGGCGAGGGAAGAACAAGCCAGGAACCTGAGGTTCAAAGAGACCAAAATCAAGCAAGGTCAAACCTAAAAAGACCTAAAAATCAATTTCTTTAAAGTCTCATTTGGACACTAGTAGCATGCCCCAACCAACGATTATGACTAAAAAAGAAAAAGCCCCATTTTTAAGTAAAGAGTGAAGGGAAAGGGGGAAGAAATGGGAGTCAAACAAAGCTGGAAGAATTTTAGGGAAAATCCCGACGCCGAACACCACCTAAAGAGATGCCGAGTATACTTTCATTCAACATCTCTCAATGCTTTAGGGGGATGAAAAGAGTTAAGGGAAACCTCTTCCATACAAATTGCCAAGTGAATGCAATTTGCGTCCCGATCATTGAATGGAGTTGTACTAAAAATCATAGCTCAAGGGATTGTCAAGGCTAAAATTTGCCAACCCTTCCATACCTTAAGCCATAAAATTCATTAGCTAAATGAAAAAGGGAAGGTTGCATGTTGCCCAATATTAGGGTACCAATTACATTAGTGATAGGTTAGAATGAGGTATTTTAGATGTCCTTCCAGTATGCTTCTCATATTACTCGCCAACTATGGGTATTTTTCTTAAGAGTATTACATGAGGGGGTTGAACACCTACATGCTCTAAAAGGGTGGGAAGAAAATTTATTAACACCCATGAGTCCTAAAGAAGTGCAAGAAACCAAGAAGCCCAAGAAAAGGTTGCTAGACTTTACAACGGAAGTCCTTAGGATTTCCCAAGCTAATTTGAATGAAAGTAAAGGGCTAGGACTTTTTCTTCTTTAGTCAAGAGACTCTTGGAATAAAATGCCAAAAACTGCCCAACCGAAAAAAGACTCCCTAAAAGAGTATGCTGATCTTTTTCCTACAAAAGATACCGAAATTTTTACTACCTTTAAAAGGGTTGAGCATTACTTAATCTTAGCCTAAGCAACCTTTCCGAAACCCAACCCACTTATAGGGGTCAACCTTTAAACAGAAAATGGCTAAAGAAGTAAGTCAATGAAATTGGTGGATCATAGTTTGTTTAAAAGAGCATGACCCATGTCCATCCCTACCATACTAAACCAAAGAAAATAGGGCGTGAAATGTGCATTGACAAAACGGCCACAAAAAATTACTGTCAATACCGAACGATCTTACGATTAGGGTATGTTCGATCATTCATGTGCACGCATCTTTTCAAATAGATCTAAAGAGTAGCTCCACCAATACAAATGAGACTGGGAAGTTTTAAGATAGCCTTTAAGATACATGATGGGCATTCAATGGGTGTAAACCCTTTGGTCCAATGAACGGCCAGTACATAAGAATCAGGTGCTTAGAACAAAGATCAACAAATTGTTGTAGTTTATTTTGAGACATTCTGGTTTACAATGCAACCCCTTTAACCATGCCAAACATTTGAATCAGTGTTGAAAAGTCCTCCCCTGTCGAGAAATTTTTCGACAACCTAAAGAAATGTTTTTCTGTCAAAACAAGGGTTGTATTCCTCAATATTTTTTAAGAAAAGGTTTTGAGTTGAGAGAGAAAGAAGAGCTATTCTTGATAGCCTAAAGACTAGCACTGCTGAAGTTAGGAGCTTCCATGGTCTCGCTTCGTTCTATAAAAGATTGTTCAAAACTTCATTTCCGAATTCACTTAATCAAATTGATTGGAAGAACACGATTTTAGGTGGTCGAGAAAGCTCAAAAGATTTTCAAAAATGTGAAGTCAAAGTTGAGTCTACCCCTACCACCTACCGAATTTCGAAAAATTTTTTAAAGGGTTAAATGTAATGTCCATATCGCTTTGGGTGTTGCCCTTTATCAAGAGCACTACCCTATTGCCTTTTTCAACAAAAAATTAAGGTGCTACTTAAAATTACTCAGCCATGAAAGGGGTTTTTACACCGTTTTCTAAATAACCAAAACTATTTGCATTATCTATTTCCAAGAGAATTCGTCATCTACTCAATCATGATCTCTCAACATCTTCGTAGGGAAAAAAAGCTTTCTTTTGCGCATGCCAAATGAATTTTATTCTTTGAGACCTTTGTTACTCATTAGAATAAGAAGGGAGCACTAACATAGTGGCTAAAAGCCTTTCTCAATATCATCCCCTCATCACAATGTTGGGAAATTAAGGTTCTTGGGTTTGGCACTTTACACCGATTAGATGAGCATATCCACATTTTTGGACCCTTTGTACCAAATATAGTGCAAGGACTTGGGGGGGGTTCACTTTATTTTTAAAGGGGTTTTTGATAAGGGTAAGCAGGTTTTTGTCCAAAAAGTTCAATAAGAAAACACCCGTTTAAAAGCCAGTTAAGGGTTTTGCCACCATTTGGGGGAAAGGAAGACAATAAATATTAAAGGGGCATTTTTTCTGGCCTAAGATGATGAAAATGTACATTTAGTACTTGGAGGGGTAAGGATGTAAATATGCAAAAAGGGGAAAAGAACCTTAAGGGGAAAACACACCCCAACCTATCCCAAATAGCCGAGACCGATCTAAGCATAATTTCACGCTTGTCCTTCCCCAAACGCCGAGAAGCCGATTTAATCATGGTGGTGATCAAAAATTTCAGAAAGATGGGCCCCTTCATTTCCCTTTCCATAGAATAATGATGCTTTATCTCTTTAAACTTCTTTTTTATGGGAAATTGTGAAACACTAGAAAAGGGGGAATTTGTACCGACCATGACCAAAGTTCATGAGTTTCTTTGGAAGACCCATAAGGGAAACCGACACTATGCTCCTATTCAATACTTTTTGTTACCCCTAATAGAAAACCAAACAAGTTTGAAAAAAAACTTGGGCAACCTCTTGCCGCAGTTGCTGGGAAAAAATTGCATGACAGGATTTACCACTTTTCATTGAATTTGTCTACAACTGCTCGCTTTCAGCTAGACTAGAAAAATCACCATTCGAAGCCGCTATGACTTAACCTGAACTTACCCTTGATTTAAAAACAGTCTAACTACACAAAGGGGGAAATCAAACCAGCCTCAGTATATCGAAGAATTCTAGAGGTTACTCGAAGATTGCTAAAAAATTAGCCAAACTAATCCTGATAGAAGGGAAGGGGGGAAACCAAGGGGGGAATAAGTCATTTAACCCCTAAAAACCTTTTCTAAATCCATCTTAATAAGGAACGCTTCCCTAACAGAGGAAAACAAACATCCCTAAAAAGGAGGGGCCTTATAAGATCCTTTGCACATTAATATAAGCCTATAAGGTTGATTTGCCTAGGGGTTTTTCATGTCTACCCCATTCAAAATCACCGATCTGACTCCTTATGTGCCAAATGAGATGAAGATTTTGATTTTTAAGGCAAACTCCAAAAACCCTAGGGACTGATGGGGTTACCGCCGACCAACCAATCACTTCATACGCCACGGGCCTTAGTCCCACACCCCAAGGATTTTCCCTTTTCGTTTAACCACCAATATGAAAACAAAATGCAAAGGAGGATAGCTAAATTCCCTAAGGCTTCAGGGTTATACATGCTCATTCGATATCGGTGCTAACTAACTATCCTTTGGCCGAGAGCTCATGAAATGATCAACTTTCAACTGTTTAAGAGTCTCCGCCGAGAAAAATGTACTACTCCTGCAAGCCTTCTTTTTGGCCCCTTCCTACTATACAACCTTTCAGCTCACTTCTATTTTGGGCTGCAACACCTTGATTCCTTCACCTGCTGTACTAAAAGGGCCCCTTTATAAATCTAATGCCCTGCCCCTATCCCCTTCATCTAACTTTTATTATCTTTTCCCCTTTTTTTTCTTTTTTTTTTTCCCTTTTTACCCCTTTTATACGTACAAGGGAACCCCTTTTTTTGGGTATGCCTCTTATAATTTTTTTTATCTGTAATTTGCCCTAGGGGCTTAGTATAAATATCCCTTCTCCTTGTAAGCCAAAATTATCTTACTTTTTAGATAGACATTTAAACACTGTTTTTACAAAACAACCCCCCCTCCAAGTCTATTTTTTTCAACACTCTTACTAATCTTGCCGAGTGCTCAAGATTGTGGGGGGAAACCTTGAATTTCTTGTGCCATATTAAGTAAAGTGTCAAGTTTGTTGTGTTTATTGGGGTGTGTCATATTTTTTAAAAGCAACTTTACATTAGTTACTTAATTATTTTTAGGACCTACTCCTCTACTTCTTTGATATTTTAAAACCCATTATTCGAATTTTTATTAGGGAAAAGTCCTGGTGAAACGAGCTCCTAGGCCACAACTAAACCCAAAGGGGGCCCAAGGGTTTGAAGCTTAGAAGGGAAACCTTAAGATCAAATGCTTAAAAATGTCTCGTTATAGGTAAAAGGGGCCAATCAATATTCAAACCCAATAACAGACAATAAACGAGGCAAGCCCAGCAAAGAGAAGGTAAGCAAAGGAAAAGAGATAAGAGTTGAAAAAAAGATGGGAGAGTTTTAGGAAAACCTGACCATAATTTTCCAAAAAATATCCAAGTACTTTTTTTATTGTACAATGATCCTTAGCACTTTTTAGCGACAAGAACCCAAAAGGGAAATTTTTTTCCATGAAAATTGTCGATTGGAGGGCAAGCTATATCCTTGATTATGACGAAGAAGCTAAAAACCCATGTCAAATGAAAGGGGTATTTAAGCCAAAAATTTAAACCCTTCTGTACCCTAGCCATATAAGATTCACTAGCTGAACAAAAAGGGGGTTTAAAACCCATTACCGACAAGTTAAAGTCCCAAATTTTTCCTTTGGTAAAGGGTACAAAGACAAAGTTTTTGTAACATCCTCCTATTATGCCTTTTCACTTCTTACTTAATTGACCCTGGTTTATTTGACTTGGGATATACATGATGGGTATAAAAATACCTATATATTTCAAAAGGGTGGGAAAAAAAGGGCATATAACCCCTATGAGTCCTAAAAAAGTCAGGGGGCAAAGAGGACGTTTCCAAATCCTACAGTAAAAGTCCCTTTGTGATTTCTTGGCTTAATTTCCCGAAAAATCAAGGAAAAAGGGGAAAGTAGCCCCCATTTAGTCAGGAAAATTTTTTAAAATTGAGAGAAGCCAAGAGCTTACCTATCGAAAATGCAAAAATACTATAATAACTGATATATTTCCTGTCGAGATGCTAAAAGGCTTACCACCTTTAAGAGGCATTGAACATTGCTTAACCATCAACCTAAGTGTACTGCAAAACCAACCTCCTAAGTCTTAACCCCGAGCAAGCGATCAACGAAGAACAAGGGGAAAATTAGTGGATCAAGGATACCCCCAGAGTGCATAACCCCCTATGCCGTACCAACATGCTAGTCCCCCAAAAAACGATAGATCGTAAAGAATGTGCATTGAAGCCAACCCATCAAAAGATTACTTTTTAAAACCGATACCCAATCCTCAATTTTGATGACATGCTTATGACTACAGGTGTTTGCATCTTTTAAAGTTTGACTTAAAAAGTGCTATCATCAGATATAAAGAGGCTTGGAAATAAATGAAAAACTGCTTTCAAAACGAAGGATGGCGATTAAAGGGGGTTAATGATTTCTTTTTGGTCTGACAAATGTGCCAAGTATTTTTTATGTAACTCATGAATCATGTGCTAAGGCCATTGTTTAGCAAATGTGTTATGGTTTATTTTGATGACTTTAAAAATTTTTAAAAGTGTTACCTCTCGCCTATTTTAAGCATTTAAAGATCATATTTAACTTTTTTCCATACTAACGATTATTCAGAAAAGGATAAAGGGCAACAACCAAAAACCCAAAATGGGTAGATGGACAGAAGTGAATGATAGTTGTGCTCGAAATAGATCGATACAAATCACAAAACTAAATGTCACTCAGACTTAAAGAGGGTTTGATGCAACTCACTAACTGGGTCAAAAAAGGGTTTACCAAACTTGAAGACCTTATCTAAGAAAAAAGGAACGTTAAACTGGCAAGCTAGCTCAAGAGTAACCTTGCTCAAAAAAGGGAAAGTTCCAAAATGGAAAGTTCCAAAAGCAGGAAAAATTTCTTTTCTGTCTAATTCATGTAACCTTAATGTTTACAGATGGTTCTATTATAGCGAGTCCTTAAAACCCAAAAATCAAAACTATAAATAAGTACAAGGCTTTAAAACCTAAAAATTGGTCCCATAAATAAAAAAATAAAGGGAAAAAATGTATAAGAATACAAACAATGCGTTTTAAAAGGGAGTCGGCATACTCACTCAGCATGTCTTTGAAGGAGTATATCCAACCGAACAAGATCACAATTAGATGTACAGTTTGGGGAAGGGGGTCCCTAAAGTTTTATTGGGTTGGCCGAGACCCCAAAGATGTCACCCCACAATTGCCAAGTTTTTAAAGTTATTGGCAATAGCTCTCGTCCATATCAAATGATTCCACCTTGACAACAGGTCTCTTACTACCGGTTGATGACAGACTTGTTGCCGAGTTTTTTTTTTTTCTTCCTCCCCCCTTTTTTGGCCTCAGCCCCCGGCTCAGTAAGCATTGATCACCTCAAATTTCAAACAGGTTTTTTTAGCTTGGAGTGTCAAAGGTTGATTTCTATCATTACCGGGGTCTAAAAAAAATCAACAAATTTAAGTTTTTGGCATAAGACAAGATCCGAATAAGCTCCTTTTTTCCTTTTTTCTTCACCAGGTACTAAGTGTCTTTAATTTTCTCAATTCTCATAGGGGGAAGCAATAGCTCTTCCCATCCTTTTGAATAGTGTAAGTGTTGACAAAGCCATCATGGATACTTTTCGATCATATTCCCATGGCACTAAAAGTAAATTTTTAGCATTTATTGGGGGTCCATCGAATCAATCCATCCCATAAATTTTCCTACCTTAAGCAATTCAGATTGCTTATGCACAAAGACCGTACCCTTATTGTTAAACTACTTTAATCCATAAGTTGGAGTATGGGTGGGTTTTGGGAAATTTCATCTTTTCTACAACTCATAGGACAAAATTTGGTGCAACTCCCTCCATCAACAACTGGGAAACAGGCCCTTCACATTCACTAGGCACCACAGTGAAAAAAATTTTTCCCCCTTTGTCCGAGATTTGTCCAGGTCACTTATATCACCATAGCTAAATTTTACCGGGTTTTCAACATAGATATCTTCTTCTATCAACGGTTTCCAAACTTTTATCACTTTGACTCCAATTTGACCTTGACCCCTTTTTTCCCTTAAAGAAAATGACCCTCTTATTCAAAAATGGGATGCAATTGTCCATGCCTAAGCATTTGAAGCTTTTCCCACATCTTAACCTTGTTCCCAAGTGCCTTTTTTTCTCGCCCTCTTGTCCAAGAAACTGAAAACCCCTTGAAATTTTTGATCGGGTTTTGAAATAGACCAACTATAGTAACAATTTGGGAATCGAAAAGGCAATTAAAGAAAAACCCTTAAAGACAAATTTAAATCGCGTAAAAAATTTTTCGACCCTAAATGTTTTTAAAAGCTAAAGATTCAATTCGAAAGTGATAAAAACCTTTAAAAAATGTTTTCTTTAAGGACATATATACACCAATTCACATGAAACCTAAAACCCTAATTGAAAATAAAATGTTTATATTTTGAAAAATCGTTAGTAAATGGTTAGAATAACCCTCATTTTTACTTATATATTCAAATTCTAAAGTAATCCATTAGAACAAAAAGGGGTCATAGTTTTAATTTACCTTAAAATATATGATTAAGATGGTCTTACTTAGGATTAGGGTTATAGTTGACGATTAGGTTACAATGGGAAAAATTTAATGCCCAAATTAGCCTTTTTACACTTTTTTTCCAAAGTTATTTATCAAATGGATATATGGACTCAAAAGCCCAAAGAAGATCTCATCAACTACATTTACAAATCAACATCATATCCCTCAATTTTTCTCATTTCCTTCTTTTTCTCCCCAAATTTTTCCCTTAATTACTAATTTTTGGGCAAAAAATTACACATATTTAGAAAGTTGACTAAGATAATACATGTTACCAAATTTAAAAATTTTGCCCAAGTCAACACTTTGACTAAAGCAACATTTGAAAAGTCAAAAAATGCTAAGAAAAGAAAAATACTCTTTTTTAATGATGTTTTCCCCCTTTTCTTTTCTTTTGATTTTTTTTTTTTTCCCCTCCTTTCCTTTTGTTGCCGTCCACAACTTTCCTTTTTTAACCCACCACATATTACCTTCCATTAAAAAACAAACAAAAGAAACAAAACAAAAAAAAAAAAAATTACCCCCTTCAGCCGAAGCTCCCCCTTTTTTCCCTTTTCATTTCCCCCTTTGTCTCCTCCATTTCAACATCAAAAAGGTATTTTTTTTAAGTGTTTTATCTTATTTTTTTTAGTCATTATTATTTAAATTAGTAGATTAATAATATTATAGGGGTTGGGTTTTTTTGTCTTGAAGAAAGAAACAAAGTTTCCTTTTTTATGTTGAAGTTTAAAGTTTGAAAAGAAGAAAGAAAGACAGAGGATTGTTTCTATGTATGCAACATAATAAATACCAAAAGTAAAATAAAAAACCTTTGTACAGAGTAATAACTGTACATAATCAAATTTAAGATTAAATCTTACAAACAACCTATACACACAAAATTTTCATAAAACAAAAAAAGGGAAATTTAGGGGACTTTTCTTAAGGGACAAATTTGGGGCAAAAACAAAATTTTTATGTAAAATTTTATTCCACCGTAAGTAACGAGTATGTATACAGTAAAAACGGTAAAAAACCTTAGTATAGGTATAAAATAAGTATGTTAAATATAGTACAAATATAAAAAAAAGGGGAAAAAATTTAAAAAAACATATGTAATAACAAACATAGGGAAGCTTAGTAAGCATATGATGAGAAAAGGGATGACATAATCACATGATGACATAACCATGACATAAGCAAGTGATGACAAACAATAAATAAGAAATGATGTTAAGCGATGACAAAAAAAAAAATTTAGAAAAAAAGAAAACAAAAAAATGAAAGTGATTAGTAACAAAATTTAGAAAAAAACCTAATACACAAAAACTAAAAAAATTATACCTAATTTACATAAAAATTAATAAAAAAAGAAAAATTTTCTTTCATTGAAAATTTAAGGAATAAAAATAAAACATAATAATAGAAATACTTTGGTGGTCATAACTAAAATTTTCTTAAAATTTTGTTCATAACATAAAAAAGAGATCTTAAACCAAAAAAGATATTACCATGTAAAATATGTTCAGAAAAAGAAAAAATCGATTATAAATTCATAAAAAATCAAAACTAAAAAAAAAAAGTTACATACATTTAATTTAAACTTACCGGGGGAAAAAATTTAATAGTGATTTAAAAATAGAACAGGGACTTAGTTTTTTAATTAATGTTAATTTAAACACTTTTTAGATTGTATCACATAATGATCAGGTGACTCTGAGGAGCGAGGACCTCCCAACGTTACTACGATTAGGACGAACCGCTATGGGCCCATGAGTATTTTTCCCCGTGATTTCCCTGCTTGTTGTGTTGTAATAATGGACTTAAATATTATTGTTAATTAATTTCTGGTGGGTTCGGAATGCTTGTGTATGTAAGTGCTTTTTGAGTTGTGAATTTACCTTAAATTTAGAGAATGCCTTGTTTGTTGCTGGTAGTATAAAAATATTGTGTGTATTTTAAAGGGTTGGGGCACACATAATTGGAACTAATTTTATACTCGGGTATAAAAAAACGGAACGCATTAACATGCATAGCATGATAAAATTCCGGCCGCCCTCACACCGGGGTAAAAAGAGGCCATTCGGGGTTGATATTTTTGAGTTATTGTTAGACGGTGCACTCGACAAAAAGACCTTTCCCTAGCCCCGGGGGGCACTAGGGGTTGGAGGGGCCAACTGCCTGCTAAGGGTCGAGTCTAGAGACCTCCGTTTAGGGGGGAGTGTGGGCTCGGGGGCCCCTCACAATTATAAAACTTGTGTTTTCTGAAAAAAAAGGTTATTTGATATAATACGGAACATGGAGTTTTCCCTATAAAGTAAGTTCTAGGTAATACCCGATCTGATTGGTCCGTTAAACTCCAACCCTTACTTCGAAGCGTTAAACCGAGTTTCGAATGAACTAGTTAAGTATACGTATTTTTTGGGATTCTGTTTTTATCATTCATTTAAGCGTGCTATAATGTGTTTATAAAATTGCTTGTTTTGGGGGGCTGAGGGTTTTTTCCACTAAGCTTAGGCTTTACCCCTTTAGACTTTTGTTGCAGGATAGCCTTCGAGAGACAGGCGAGGGATGCCAAGGTTTTGCCGGGATTTGGGCAAGACAGGGGTTTTTTTTTGTGGGATGAGAGAAAACAGTTTTTTTGATTTTCCCTGTACATGTTTAACTTTTTTACCTTTTTAATGGATTAGACTACTTAAATACTAGTAATGTAAACTTTTGAGCTTAACTTTTATATAAATAATTGTTGATGAATCATGTGAATCTGGGTGTACTTTGGAACTATAGTTGTAGAGCCTTTATATTGTTAAAGTTTTTTGATTGGAAGGGGGAACCAATCAAGGGTTTTTTTTCATAATATACGGGTCTCCACGACTAGGCCGTCCTCAGTTCGGACAAAAAACCAAGTTGGCTAGGTTCTCCCTTCTCCATCTTTTTTCTAGCCCTTTTTTCTCAGATACCTCTAGGTTTGGGGACCTTATTAGGTCCGCTAGTCGGCCCGATCTATCTTTACTCTTCTCTCCACTCTTAAGCCAAATTGATCAACTGTCCAATAGTTGAATGGCTGAAAATTTAACTATGTTAGCAATACCCCTTTGAGTCCACTCGAAATTTGCAAAAAGTGCGATCTTTTAACTCAACAATCTTGTACTTGTCATTAGAGTTTCAAACTCCTACAAATATTCTTTAATAGCGTTTCAACCTTTCCTCAGTTCTTATTGGGGGCTTTTCCTTCAACATCCGCTTAGCACTTTAAATTATCCTACCAAAACTTGCATACCAACAAGGGATAATGAAGCCAGCTTAATCTTTATTTATCATCACACTCAAACATCGAACAACCCCGACTCAAGAAACGCAGCAAGGAATTCTTCAAGTTGGCTACATCCCAAAAGGTCAGCAAAATTTTAGCTTAATATTATAAATCCTTGGCCAGGGGGCTCAAGGGTTTTCCCCGTTTTAAAAAGGTGATTACCTCAAATCGAACTACTTTTTAAATTTGGGGCTCTGCTCAGCCAAATCTCTTCCCTTGGCTCTCTTCTCCACTCCTTATTTAACTCAAAGTCAAAACTCCCGTCATTACCTCTTCTTGGCATTAGATGGTGTTCTCTTCTTCTCAACGTCGTTCAACATCATGATCAAGTTCATTAGAGCCCTCCTACTAGTAGGCATCCGTTACCTTTTTTTTCTTTTTAGCCATAAATTTTGCGCCCCGACTAAACCAAGGATTCTGGATAGGTTAGTGAGATTCTGAATCTGATACTCATTTTGTCAATACATCTCCTCAAGCTTCCACAGGGACTATCACAGTGTTGTTGACACTACTTTTAACATTCTTATATTATAGTAAACTTCCAAAAAAGTGAACAAACAAATTTTACAACAAAAACACTACAGCAATTTGAAACAAATTTCAAAATTTCTATTATCAACATAATCAGCACAATACACAACTACTAAAACATGGGTATACTACAAAATAGAACACAACTAACAAAATTGTCTAAACTATGAATAAACTTTGAAGAATTACTAGCATGGGGTCTCCCCAAAGCTCCAAAAACCCAAAAATGAAAGGATCAAAACATCGATCTCAAAAACCTAGAATGGTCGAAAAGGTATGACGACAGGAAGTGGAAAGATTGGTTTTAAACTCGAGAAAGGGTTTAATAAACTTACAGCACTAAAGTTGCTCGGGACCAAAGAGGGTAGATGCAACTCACTGACAGCTCAAAAGAAAGGGTTCGCCACAATCTTTAGACAAACAATAAAATACGGGGAAAGATTAAAGATTTTTATCTACAACGATAATCCAAGAATGACTCAAGATAGCCTTGCTCAAAAGTAACCGCTCAAAAAAAGGGAAAAATTCCCAAAAATTTGGGAAAATACTTTTATTCTAATTTTGTGTATCATGATCTTAAATCCTAACAACAAAACTAAAATAATGATAAGGCCGTAAACCTTAAAAAATTTGGCCCTAAAAAAAAAAAAAAGAAAACAGTACAAGAAACAAACCTGTACCTTTTCGGGAAAGTCGCATGTAGTCACTCGCTGTCCTAAAAGGGGAGTATTCGAACCGGATGGGGGTTTAAAAGTTGGATTATAGTTAGAAGGAGTCCCCCTTGAAGCTTGCATGGGTTAGCCAAGACACTAAGAGGTTACCCCACAATTTCCGAGTTCTAAAATAGTTGGCAAAGCCCCTTTAAACTAAAAGGGGTTTGATTTTTGTTTGGAAAATAAAATTTTAATAAACAAAAAATTATACTTTCTGATTTTGAAAGGTTTATAATGATTGGAAGAATTTTATGAAAAGGCCCCCCTAAAATCTTAAAGCAGTTTTTAAAGTCCTGGGAAAAAAGAATATTTTAAAATTTCCCAAACTTAATAAATTTTAAACAAAAAAATTTTTTGAGGAATAAAAACCCTTTTCGGGCCGAGAAAAGATAAAATTGGAATAAATTTTCGGCTTAACTTTTAAAAAAAGGGGGGAAGGGAAAAAATTTTGGGGAAGTGAGCTGAAATTTTAGGAGTGAAAAAAGAAAGGGGGAAAAAATCCATTTCAAAAGGTCAACTTGATCAACAAAAACCGTTGTTAAGAGGTGGGGGTTTCCACTTTGAAAAAGGATACAAAAAGAAAACTTTTTTTTAAAACTTAATTTTGGGGTGCAAAAATTCTTAGGGGTTTGGGGTTTTAAAATGCAAGGGAAAGGAAACCCCCTAAAAACCCCTTTAACCCCCTGGAAAACTAACCCTTTCAGGCCCCCAATTTTCCCCAATTTCAAAAACTTTATTTTAATTAAAGGGTTTGGTTTTTCTTTTAACTTTTTCCCCCTTCATTTTTTTTTTCTTTTTTTTGGCCTAACCTTTTTTTTGGTTTTTTCCCAATTTTTTAAAAATAAAAGTTTGTTTTTAAAATCAAGTTTAAATTTTTTTTGGGTTTTAAAAGAAATTAAAACTTTTTTCCCGGCTTCTTTTTTGGCATTCTTTTTAAAGGCAACCTCCAAGAGTTTTGGAAAATTTTCATTTGTTTTAAAATTTTTAAATCATCCCTTTATTTTATTGATTTTCCCAAGATTTTTCAAACCCCAAATTCGTGGGTTAATTAAAAAATGGTTATTTTTATTTTTGTCCCACCCATTTTGCCAAAAAAAAAACCCCGGAAAACCCCAAATTTTTGCCGTTTCCCCAAATACAATCAATCTAGTTTTTAACCGTTTTTCTTTTACCCTTTTAAATAGCACCCCCAAAATTTTTTTTATTTTCCCAATTTAAAAAATTTTTATTTTTTTGAGTAATCAAATTTTTTGGGGTTTATTTTTGGGGAAACAATAAAATAGAAAAAATTTACAAATTTCTAATTTTAAGTTTTTTTTTAATTCCTTGTTTTCATTTTTTGGGAGGGCAAAGATCAAAAATGGAAAATTTAACAACCAAAGGCAGGATCCCTAAAAAAATTTTTGGGAAAACCCTTTAAAGGAAAATTTTTCTAGCAAAATAAGAAATTAAATAAATAATAATCCAAAGGACCCCCCCCCCCCCCCCCCCCCCCCCCCAAACCCCCCCAAAAAAAAAAAAACCCCACCCCCCCCCCCACCCCCGGGGAAAACCCCAGGCCCCCCCCCCCCCCCCAAACCTTTGGGGCCCCCCTAGGCGGCCCATCCTTTAAAACTCCCCTCCATCTCCACTGTAACCCCCCCTCAACAACCTTCAGGCCCGAGTGCAAACTAAAAAAGGAAAAAATTTTCCCTTTTTTTTTAAAAAGGAAACCCCCGAAAGGGACTTTTTAAATTAAAAGGTTAGTTTTCCAAAAAATTTTTTTTTAAAAAAAATTAAAATTAAAAATTTTTTTTTTTAAAAATTTTTGAAAACCCAAAAATTTTGGAAAATTTTTTCCCCCTTTTCCCATTTTTAAAAAAATTTTTTAAAACTTTTTAAAATTTTTTTAACCCAAAATTTTTTTAATTTTTAAAAATTGAAAAAGGGGAAAAAAAAAAACCCTTGTGTTTGTTTAAAAAAATCCTTTTTTTTTTTTAAACCTTTATGACCTTTCCCCCTTGGGTTTTTGGGAAATTTAAAACCCAAAGTTTCCTTTTTTAAAATTTTTTGGGGGGTTTTTTTGGGGGGAAATGGGGTTTTTGGGGGGAAAAAAAAAATTTTTAAAGGCTTTTAAAAATTTTTTTATTTTTTTAAAAAAGGGCCCCCCTTTTTAAAAACCCCAAACTTTAAAGGGTAAAAACCCAAAAAAAAATTTTGGAAGGGGAAAAAAAAATTGGGTTTTGTTTTTTTTATAAAAAAAAGGCTTTGTATTGGGAAATTATTAAAACCTCAAAAATTTAAAACCCTTTTTTCATTTCCAAAATTTTTTAATAATTAGGTTTTACAAAATTTTTTAAAAATTTTTTTGGGTGCCATTTTTTTAAGCCCAAAGTAAAAATTTTTTGGGGCCCTTCCCTTCCCTTTCTTTAAACCCCTTAATTTTAAACTTAATTTGAAATTAAAATTGCCTTTCCCAAAATTTTGGGGGTTTTTAAATTTAAAAGGGGTTTTTATAATTTGGGCGGGCTAAGTTAAAATTTTTTTTTTTGTTTTAAAATTTTTTTCTTTAATAAATTTTTTTAAAGGGAAAAAAAAAAAAAAATTTTTTATTAAAAAAGGTGTTAAATTTTTAAAAAATTTGTTTTTTTCAAAAAAAAACCAGTTGGGATTTTTTTTTTTTTTGGGGGGCCCCCTTTTAGTTTTCAAAGCAAGGGGAAGGGGAAAAATTAAAGGGAAACCCGGGGGGCTAGGGAAAAAATTCCCAAAAAAATTTGGGAAGAAAAAGGGCAAAAAAGGGGGGGGGAAAATTTACTTTATCAAAAGGAAACCGGGGGAACCTTCAAAAGGGGGAAAAAAAAAACCCAAAAAAAGGAAAAAAAAATTTCCTAAAACGGGGAATTTTTTCCAACCCCTTTGTTTTTGGGGTTTTTGACTTTTTTCCTTTTTGTCATATAAAAAATTCACACAACCTATATTTATTATTAATTTTTTGTCATTTTTATTTATTTTTTTAATAAATCTTGTTGAAACTTTTTATTTTTAATGTAAATAAGAACTCATAGTAGACTGCTCTAAGAATTTAGTTTAAGACATTTGAGAATAATTGGCCTTCAATCCATAGAATGTCCAATTACTAATTTTTATTTAAAAAATAGTCAAGGGATTTAAATTTTGGGAAAATTTTCCCCTTGAATCTTTTTAGTTAAATTAAGTCAATCTTGGAAATTGCAAGGGTTTTAAATAAATTCTTCTTTTTCTCTTTTGAGGACCATTTTTTACCCTCTTCTAATTTTTAATCGAGTCCTAGGAATTTTTAATTTAATAAGCTTGGGGTTTGGGTTTAAGTTTTAAATTTTTAAAGAAATTTTTATGAAAAGAATAGAAATTTGAATTAATTTGATGGTATTCTGTTTGGGATTCTTATTAAAAAATTTTTTAAATTTTAATGAAAACCCTTATTCAAATTAAATGAAGCAAAATAGGGTTTCACCCAATCTTAATTAATGATAAAGATAGACTTGAAATTGGGCAATTAGCTGTCTCGAAAAAAAAGGCTTAAAAAAGGGAAAAGGGAAAAAGGAGAAGGAAATACAAGGAAATACAAAAACCCCAACCACCAATGAAAAGGGCCCCATACAAATAAAAAAAAATGGTTGGAGGAGATTAGAGAGTCAATATTTGGAAAGGGTTGAAAAAATCTTTTAAAAAAAAGAAATATAATTGAAGGTTTTAATTTTGGAAAATTCGAGAACTAAGATTTTTAAAGAGCCAAAAAATCGAAAAGGTTAAAAAAAATTTTGTCCCCAAACGATCCTTTATGTCTAAAGCTTAACTGGTAAAAACAAAAAAAGCTTAGATTTTTTTCCAAAAACCTTGTTTAAAACCAAAAATATTGATATTGTAGAATGAAGATTGAAATTAGGGGTTTAAAAGATTAGAAAAAGGCCCCTGAAGCACGAGGTTGGTTAGAGTACCAAAATTAGCCAACAATAAAAAATTTTTATTTTTAACAAATCAGGTCCAAATTTCAAAAAAGGTAATAAAAGATTGGGGAAGGCCAAAAAAGAAAAAACTAGGAAGATTCCGACTTTGGATAACCCTTTTTCCCCGCGCTTAGTTTTTGCAAGGTCTTTCTTAACCTTTATGATAAATTAGCTAAGGAATTTAACCCTTAGAGGCATTTATCTATGTTTTAATTTCAATGAATATTTACCCAAAAAAACCCTTGGGAATATCAACTTCAATTTATGAGTACAATTAAAAGGTTTTAAAAAATTTCAACCCAAATTCCCCCAAATTTTAAAATTTTTTTTTTTAAAAAAAAAATTTCGGGGAAAAGGAATGGGGGGAAAAAAAAGTTGGGAAAAGGTTAAAAAGAATTTTTTTTTGGAAAGAGACCTACCAAAATTGATGCGCAGGGAAATTTTTGGAAGCGGTTTTGGGGGAAAAAAGGCTTCAGGAAAAAAAACAAATAAGGTAAAAAATTAAAGTAAATTCATGCAACACTAAAACAATAATTAATGTAAAGTTAAGCCAAATTTAAACAAAATAAATCTAAGTTAATTTGTGCCATATTTATAAACACGAAGAATCAATAATTTTCCCTTTTTCCCAGAACATTTGCTCTTTAGGGTCAATTATCCCTAATGCCAACGGCGGGAAAGGGAAGAAGGAAAGCCAAAATTAGTTTAAACCTAAAAAAGCTTACCAAAATCTTTGGAAAAATTTTGAACAGAGGGAAAGTGCAAAAAACTTAAAGGGAGCCGGGATAAAAGTAAAGTCGGGGTTTCCCTTTCCTTTAAACCCAAAACAGGAATCAATACCCCCTTTGGGATTTTTTTCCACATAAATGGTATTGCAAAAGGGAAGTTTGAATTTAGAGTTGGTTTATCTCTTCCCAACGGTTCAATGCAATATCCACCTTGGAAAATCCCTGTCCCCTAAGGTAGTGTTGTCAATTTAGATTTCCCAAAATGAAAATTTCTACAGCTTTTCCCCTGTTTAATATTTTTTGATGTTTATTTTTGCAAATATTTCCTTCCCCAAAAATAACTTCAAAAACTTTTTATCATGTCCAACCAGTTTTTTTAAATTTAAAACTTTGCTTTTAACCTTGTATTTTAAAGAATCCCTTTTTAATATTTATATTTTAAATTTAAATAAATTAAAAATAAATTCTTGAAACACAATAAATAATTAGTAAACTAACATAGTTGAAAGCCTTAAAATTTAGTCTTACTAATTTCCCCTACTAAGAAAAATATATTTTTGAATTAATTATATTTACTAAAATAAGTACTGTTTATTAATTTAATCCAATAAATTAATTTTTTTAATTATTCTTTTTATTAACTTTTATGATTTAGCTTGACTTTTTTAATTTTTATGTTTATTAACCTAAATTTTAATTATATTGGGTTTAAAAAAATTATTTTTGGTTATGTTCTAATTTATAGGAAATTATTTAAAAATAAATTTAAACTATAGAAATAAATAGTGTTTTTAATAGATTTTAATTCCAACAAACCTCTTCAACAATCCATCTATTATTAAATAATTTTTAGTTTTAAAAGTTTAGCATTTTTATGATTATTTATGTCAAAAATAAGACAGAAATAAAGAATAAGGGAAAAAAACCTTTTTCTAATGTACCATTGTCTTGGGAAAATTTAAATTTTAATTAAACAAGGGTGAAGATAAAAGGGTTTATTTTTAGATAAGTTTTTTACTAAAGGTTGCCAAATTTAAAAAATTCAATTTAAAATTGGTTATACTATTGGATAGGAAGAAAGATAAAATTATTTAAATTAATATAAATGTTTCATCAAGGGGTTTGGAATTTTTCATTTATACATATTTTGAAATGTTTATTAGCCCCCAAAGAAATCCCATGTTTTTTTTTTAAAATTTAATTCTAACTAAAAAGGAAACTTTTTCCCTTTTTCCAAGACAAAAAGACCAATAATACTACCCCAAAAATTTTGTTTTTAACAAGTTACCCCAAACAAAAAAAAAAACTTTAGGTTTTTAACGGATAAGAGGAAAAAGGGAGCAAAGAGAAAAATTTTTTTTTTTTTGGTGGTTAAAAAGGGAAAAGGTGGGGTTAGGGAGGACCCAACCCAAGGAAAAAGGGGGGAGAATCAAAAAAAAAAAGCATAAAATATTTAAAGATAAATTTTTACAAAGCTAAAACTAAAAATGGGGAAAACGCGGGAACATTAAAAAAACCAAGGTAAAAAATCAAATCTAAAAGAAAGACCAAAATAATTTTTTAAAAGGAAATTAGGAAAAAGGGAAAGGAAAAAAGATTATTATTAAAAAGGGGAAAATTTTTGGGGAAAGGGGTTAAAAAGGGAAAAAATGGATAAATTTAAAAGGGGAAAATTTTTGGAGACCCCCCAAAAACACCCAAAAACCCATTTTTTTTTTAAACATTTTAATCTTTTAGGGATAAAATTAAAAACCTTTTCCTACGAATTGAAATGAACCCAATTTAGGGTTACATTACAGGGATTTCAAATTAAAAAATTTTGGGGTTAATTTAAATTAAAAAACCCTTTTAAAAGTTTAGGGAAAAGGAATTGCTTTGGAATAATTTTAGGGTTTTAAAATTTCAATTAATTTAGTTTAGAAATAGGTGAAAATTTTCCTTTATTAGCTTTTAATTTTCCACTTGCCTTTGCCTTAAGGTTTAAAAGGGGTTTTTAAAAACCCTAATCAAAAATAAGTTTAAATTTTAAAACCCTAACCTAAAAAAGTGAAGAAAAAAAAGCCGAAAAGGTTCAGTTTTTAAACAAATCCTTAGTTTTTCCCAAGCTTAATTTGAATAAAAGTAAACTAGGGAAAGGTTTTTAAGCAAGGTTTTAAGTGAAAAAAAAACGAAGAAAAAGACTTTTAAAAAAATTGTACTTTTCCCAAAAAAATTTTTAACCTTTTAAAGGGCAGAATTAATTAATTTTTTGGAATTAAACCCCATTTAGGAATTGCATAGTCAAAAGAAAAGTAAGAGGGGTTCAAGACCCCCCCCTTTGAAAAAAAACCCAAAAAATAGGTCTGGTTTGGCTTTGAATCTCCAAAAAAATTTTGTAATACCGATTTTTTAAAATGAATTTCTCTTGCTTAATTTTTAAAAGTTAAAGATTTCCCCCAAAAAAAAAGGAGGGGGTGAAATATTTTTTAAACATGAGGTTTAAAAAAGGAAAGGGGGGCCCTTTTCCGTTCCATCTAAAAATCAGGTCTTAAAGACCCAAAGGGTTTGTTTTAAATTTTTGTACTTTCGGACAAGCAACCTTTAAAAAATTTGGATCATGTTAGACCCCCCCAAAAAAATTAAGGGAAAAAAAAATTTTTTTAAAAGGGTTTTCCCAAAAGGTTTTGGGAAAGGGGGATTGTTTAAAAAAGACTATTCATACCTAAAAGGCAGGGGTGAATTTTGGGTTCCAGCGTTGTTCTTCAAAAATTCTTAAAAACTTCTTTCCCGTTTGAATTTTCTTTTGGGAAAACAGAGTTTAGGGGGCAAAAATAAAGAGTTTTGTTTTATCTTTTTTACCCCCTTTATAACCCCCGTTTTTCGGGTTTTTTAAGGGAAAAATTTAAATTTTAGTTTGGAAGGGGTTTTCTTATGCCAAAAAATTTCTATTTAAAAAAAATATATTTTCAAATTCCATGAAAATTCTAACCGTTATCTAAAAAATCCAAATAATGCTTTTCTTTTAAAAAAATTTCGTTTACTCTCATGGCCCAAAATTTTTGTGGAAATAATTTTTCTTGGGTATGAAAATTTGAGTTTGAACCTTTTTGACATTTTTTAATTAAATGGGGCAAAAAAATGTGGTTATGTTTTTTAAAAAACCCTCTTACTTTGGGGAATTAACTTGGTTTGGACTTTCCCGTTATATAATACCCCTTTTTTTGGATTTAAAATAAATTTAAAAGGGGGGGGGGGTTTAAGTTAATTTCTTAATAAATTTTTGCAAAATTCTAGGAAACCCGTTCAAAAACCCTTTTAAGGGGTTTGCCCCTTTTGGGGGGAAAGAAACAAAAAAAAAGGGGGGCCTTTTTTTAGGCTTTAAATATAAAGATTTCAATTTTTAAGGAATTTTGAAAAGGAAAAAAAAAACCTTGGGGATACCCAAAACCCCCCCAAATAGGTAAGATTTCAATTAGCTTTTTTTCCCAAACGGGGGACACTTATAGGTTTTTTTTCAATAAAACGAAAGGGGCCCAAACTTCATTTTTTTCCCATAAAACTTGGGGTTTAAAACTAAAAATTTTTTGGTTTGCAACTCTAGGTAAAAAAAAATTTTTTCCCGCCTAAAAGTTTTACCCTTTTTTTTAAAAACCCAAAAAAACCCATATCCCTATTAATATTTTGCCCCTGAAAAAAAAAAGGGTTTTGGGAAAAAAAAACCGTAGGAAAACCTTTTTTTTTCGGAAAAAAAATACTAGGTTTTTACTTTCTTTAAATTTTTAAATGCTACCAGTAGAAGACAAACCATCTTCCTTGAAATTAACCAATTTCCTTGATTTAAAAAATTTTAAATTACGGGGAAATCCCAAATTAATATATAAAAATTTTTTTAAAAATAAAATTGCTAAAAAAGCAACTAAAGCTGATGAAGGAAGGGGAGGAAGGGGGAAAAATTTTTTAATTTAATATTTAATAATTTTTAAAAAAAAAAATTTTATAAGTTTAAATAAGTTGAATAATTCCCTTAATTTATTTTGGGTTTTTCTTATCCTTTAAATACTTCAAACCAAAATGATGAAAAGTTTATATTTAGGCTCAAAACCCGGGATAGGTTCCCCCCCCCTAACTCATAGCTAGAGCTTTTAACACAAAAAGCTTGCACTTTTTAACCTATATGGAATTTTCAAAAACCCATATAAGTTCCAACCTTATGGGGTTTTACTTAATCTCTATTTGATACGGGGCTTTAAGTTTTGCATGACTATGTCAATATATTTCATTCCTAGATCCAGCCTAAAGTATTTTCCTAAGTTCCTTCCAACTTCAATTTTCCCCTGACATCTTTAGTCTAGCCAGTTGTCACGACTTCGAATTAATTCAATCTGCCTAAAGATAAAATAAAGTGACGCCCAAATCCTACTTATCAAAATTATATTTCACCCAAAATCTTTCCTTTCCTTTTACGACTAAATACTTTTTTTTCCTTTACTAATTTTTATTAAATTTCCCGGGAAAAATTAGCCCTTTTTGTAAAATTTTCTTATTTTAAAAATAAATCTTTTTAAAAGGGGCCCCCAATTTATTTTCCCAAACTTATAGAAAAAATTAGGGGGTACACCTTCTTTGTTGATTAATGGGTAAATGTAAATGTTGTTTTTGTAATATTCAATTTAATTAGAAATTTTTGAGGGCCTTTATTCCTTTTAAATTTTATTTTTTAGCCATATTAATTATTGGTAAGTTGGTGTAAATTAGCCAAAATTTTTTTAAGGGAAAGTTTAACGGAAAAACCTTAAGTAAATTTAAATCATTATAGGTTAAATTATTAACCTATCAAGATATAAACAGAACCTTTTAAATAGAAAAAAAAAAGGGGGAAATAAAAAAAAAAAATTTTGGAGAACTAAACCCTATTAAAAATTTTGTTTTTTTACATGACTTTAACTTTGTCTAAAATTTTCAAAGGAATTTTTAAAAAATGGGATTGGTTTGGAGCATCCCTTTAAGAAAATTTTAAATGTCATAATGCAAGGGGTTTTTATTTAAGTCCCTAAGCCTTTTAAGAAAAATTCAAAAAGGAGGTTTAAAGGATTTAAGGTAAATTTCCTTTGGTCACAATGTATGTAATCCTTCCCATTATGCCAAATTTTATTACCCTTTTGCTTAGTTTAAAAGGGGGGATAAAAAATTTTTAAAAATTGAAAACCCTTAACGTATATCTTTTGGTCATTGGGGGGAAAAAGGGGTTCCAATCAAAAAAAAAGTTCCAGTTTTTGGTTAATTTGGTTTAGAAGAAGTATGTTTTAAATCAAAAAAATTTAAATTGGAATTCCAAAGCTTCTATAAGGGAAAAATTAAAAATTTTATTTCTTTGGTGTAGGTTACAAAAGAAGAACTTGCATTAACCATCACCTAAGCTTAAAAAAACCCTAAGTCTTAATTTTAAGGTAAAATCTTAAAAGCAAGTGGAAATTATGATCAAGATATGAAAATAAGCCCTATCCTTACCCAATGTGATCCAAACCGATGCCAAGATTTTAAACAAAATTAAGTTTAATTAAAGGAACCCACTAATTTGTATGTGTAGGTTGGGTTGGTTTTTTTTAAATTCTTTAAAGTTAATTATAACCTTTAAAACTAAACCTTTAAAAGGAAAAAAGGGGTTTTAAAATTTAATTGTCTTTCAAAATGTGAAAAAAACAGTTTTAAAAGGGAATTCCTTTTTAAATTTTTGGTTAAATTCTTATTTTATTGGAACCCTTCCCAGTAAACCCTAAACTTTAAATTTTCTACTAGGCCAAATTATTCAAATAGGTAACGGCCAAATCTAAAAACAAATTGATTGGAAGGAAGGATGAAAGGGGGCTAAAATGTTCATCTTATAAATTAATGATTAAAAAGGGGTTAAAATAATTTAAATAGGGCCAAAATAAGGGTTTTTACAAAATTGTTAAAATTAAAAAGAAAGGGAAAATTTCAAGTACAGATATTGAAAAAAAGGGGAAAATTCATATTGAAAATTAAAAGGGCTATTTTTCTGTAAATCAAAATTATGTTTCAAAGGTTATAATGCGATCCAACCCATTAATTAAAAAATTTTTAAACCCAAAATAGAATTTCCTTTACAAAAAAAAAAACTTTTTTAAAACAAACTATTGTTTTACAAAAGGGGGGAAATTTTGGGGGTTAGGGAATTTAACCCTTTTTTTTTGGGCAGTTTA
>JAMXBC010000182.1:0-37146 GCA_024138005.1 Lumnitzera racemosa | reverse complement strand
CTTTAGGCTAAAATTTTTTCTTCAAAATTTTAACAAAAACTTTTTTTTAAAAAAAAAATTTTAAAAATTTAACAAATTTTTTTTTTAAACCAAAAATCAAAATTTTTTTAATAGAAAAAAGGAAAAAAAAGGGTTTAAAAAAGTGTCTTTACAATTTTTAAAAATTTTTAATTTTAAAATTTTTAAATAAAAAAAATTTTTTGAAATTAATAAATTTAAACCCTTTTAAAAATAATTTTAAAATTATTTGAATTTAAAATAATTTTTTCCCTTTTTTTTTAAAATTTAGGAGTATTTTTTTTGGGGCCCCTTATTAAATATTTAAAAAAAAAATAATATTTTAATTAAATTTTTAATTACCTTATTTTAAAAAATTAAAAAAGGTTTAAATTGAATGATTTAAATGAAAAAAAAATAAAAAAAATAAAGTTAAAATTTTATTATTAATTTGTTTTAAAAAGGGAAAATTTCCATTTTTTTTTAAATTTATCTTTTATTTTAACCTTATAAGAATGTTTTTTTTTTTTCTTTTTTTTTGGGGGTTTTTTTTTTTTTAAAAAATAAATTTAAAAATTTTTTTGGGAAAATTTTTTGGGGGGCCCTTTTATCTTTTTGTTTTTTTTGGGGATTTAAAAATTTTTTTCCCCATTTTTCCTTTTTAAAAATTATATTTTAAGATAATTAAACTTTTTCAAAAGAAGTTTTTTTGGGAAAAAAAAAATTTTTTAAAACGTAATTTTCGTTTTTTAAATAGTTAAAAAAAAAAAAACAAATTTCAAAAAGGTTTCCCCTTTTTAGAATTGGGGTTCCTTCCAAAAAACCAGGTTTTTTTTTTTTAAAAAAAAATAATTAAAAGGAAATTTAATTGTTTTTAAATAGAAGTTATTAAAAAAAAAAATTTTTTTGGGTTTTTTTTTAAAATTTAAATTTTAAAAAATTTTTTTTAAACAAACCCAAACTTTCTAGTAAAAAATTTAAAGGGATTAATCAAAAGAAATTTTTTAAAAAAAAAATTTTAAAAAATTTTTTTTTTTTTTTAAAATTTAAAAAATTTATTATTTTTTAAAATTAAAAAAAAAAGGTTTTTCAATTTTTTTTTTTTTCCCTTTTTTTTAAATTTTTTTTTTAAATAAATTTGGGTTTTTTTTTTAAAAATAAAAAAAAGAAAAAAAAAACCATAAAAATTTTTTTCCCTTTTTAAAAATTTAAAAAAAAAACCCCCCCTAATTCCCCCCCCCAAAATTTTTTTTAAATTTTTAATACTTTAAAAAATTTTTCCCCCCCAAAAAAAATTTAAAAAAAAAACAAAAAACCCAAAAAACCCCCCCCCCCCCAAAAAATTTTCCCAATAACAAAAAAAACCCCCCCCCCCCAAAAAAAACCCCCCCCCCAAACCCCAAAAAAACCCAAAAATTTTTTTTTCCCCCCCCCCTTTTTCCCCCATTTTTCCCAAAAAAAAGGCCACCCCCCAAAACCCCCAGCAAAACAAAACTTTTTAAAAAACCCAAACAGAAAAAAATAAAGGTTCTTAACCCCGTGGGTGGTTAACAAAAACCCCAAAAAATTTTGGGGAACTGAAAAAACTTAAAAAAAGGACCCTAAAATTTTTTAAATAAAAATTTTCCCTTTTAAACAAACCTTTCCCCCAAAATTTTTTAATAAAATGTTCTTTGCCCATAGTTTTTGTTTAAAGGTTTTTATTTTTTAAATTTTTTGTTTTTTTTTTTTTTTTTTTTTTTTACCAATTAAAAAATTTTTTTTTTGAATTTTGGGGTGAAAATTTTCAAAAAAAGTTTTATTTTTTTTTTTAAAAATTTTTAAATTTTTATTTTTTGGGATTCAAAAATTTTCCTTGTTTTTTTCTTTTGGAAACTTTTTTACAAAAACTTTTTCGGGGAAAGAATTTTTGGGGATGTTTTTAGGAATTTTTGGGCCCAAAAATTTTTAAAAAACCTTTTGGCCCTAGTTTTTGGGTGGTTTTAATTTTTTTTTGGGGATGTTTTTTTGGGGTTTTAAAAAAATTTTTTTTTTTTGGGGGGTTAAATTTTTAAGTTTAAAACCCAAAAAAAAATTTCAAAACTTTTTGGGTTGGGTGGGTACCTGCAAAATGGTTTTTATTTTTGTGAAAATAGCCTTTTTTAAATTTTTTCTTGCTTTTATTTCAAGGGTTTTTTAAAATTTAAATTAAACCATTAGTTTTTTTTTTTTTTAAAAACTGTTTTTTTTGGGGGAATTGATTAACCCCATTATAAATTTTTAAAATAAAATATTGGGAAAAAAAAACTGGGGTTAAAAAAAAAGGTTTATTTTTTTTTTAAATAGGGGAAATTCTTAATTTTTAGTTTAATTAATTAAAAGGAGTTTAAAATTGGGGTTTTAAAAAAAGGGGGGGTTTATAATTAAAATAAAAAAAAAATTTTTTTTTGTTTTGGTTTAGGGTTTTTAAATAAAAAAAAAGGGGGAAAGGTTTTATTACTTTTTTTTAAAATGCTAAATCTTTTTAAATTCCCCCTTTATTTTTTTTTTAAACTTTTTTTTTTGTTTAAATTTAAAAAAAAAAAAATGTTTTTTAATTTTTAAAATTTTGACAAATAATTAAATTTTAAAAAAAACCCCCCAAAAAATTTTTCCCAATTTTTTCTTTTTTTTTTTTTTTCCCTTTAAAAACCCCTTTTTTTGGCAAGACAATAACTAGTCAAAAATTTCAGAAAAATACCAAAACCCCCCCTTTTAAAAAAAATTTTCGTTAAAAATTTTTTAAATAAATTTTAAAATTCTTTATTTTTAATTTTAATTTTTGTGTTTTTAAATTTAAAAATAGATTAAATGTAAATTTTTTTCCCCCGATTTTTATTTTTTTCCCATTTTCCCCAAAATTTTAAAATTTTATTTTAAAAAATTTCATAATTTTATAAATTAAATTTTTAGAAAAAATTTTTTAAAATTTTTTTTATTTGGGGAAAAAAATTTTTTATTAAATTTTAAATAATTTTTACTTTAAATTTTGGGCCCTAAAAAATTTTTTGGGGGTTAAAATTGAAAAAACCCCGGGGAAAAAAAAATTTCCAAAATTTTGATTTTTTTAGTTTGGTTACTTCGTTTCTATTTTTTTTTAAACATTTTTAAAGTTTTTTTTTCCTTCCATTTTGGGAAAAAATTTTATTTTATTTGAAATTTTTTTTTTTTTTTATTTTTAAAAAATTTTTTCTGGGTTTACTTTTTTGAGAATTCCCCAGGGACACCATGAAAAAACCCTTTGGGAAAAAAGCGTGGCATTAAATGCTTGCATGATAGTGTGGGCCCTACTTTGCTTCCTTCAAAAATTTTTAAAATTCTCAGAAGGGTTCTTCAAAATTTTTTGTTTTTTTTAAATTTAAATGTTGTTTGCTCCAAAAAAGTTTTTTAGTTTTAGCCCCCTACATTTTTTGGGTTAAATTTTTTTTCCACAGAATACCCCCCAAGTTTGTCTTATGTGGGGGCTTTTTCTTTCCAAATGCAATTTTTTTGCAGGGTAAAAATGGTGCCCTTTTTAAGTCCCCCTTTAAAAACTAAAAAGTGGGTGGTGGTCCCTCAGGTTTTTTAAATATGCCCCCGGGGGCCCCCCTTACTTGTGAAAAATTGTTGCAAGCCCCAAAGGGAAAGGGCATGTTTTCTTTAGATGGCCAAAAAGGGAATTTTTATATTTCCAAATTTAAAATTCCAAAATTGGGAAAGGTTTTTGTGAAAAATTTTTGGTAGATTGAATGGAACATAATTTTCTTGCATAATAAAGGTTTTGTATCCAAATTATTGAAATTTTTCCCGGGTTTTTGTAATCTTGAGTTTATTTGGCCTTAGATTTTATTTTGTTTGTGCAATTTTAAAAGGGTTAAAAGTTAAACTGGGCATGTTGCTGTACCTTCATTCTCCCTTATTTTAATCTATTGCAAGCATTATATTAAAAAATGTTTATTAAGTTTGGTTATTTAGATGACTAGAACCCATTTTGGCGATAGAAAAAAAAAATATTCCCAAATATTAGGGTTTTTGGGGATTTTAAAAATTTAAGGAAAAAGGTTTTTTAAAATTTCAGAGGCAATGTCCCCAAAGAATTTTTTCATTTTTCTTCCCTAATCCTGTTCCCCTTCTTTTATTCACTATGCTTTTTTATGTTTTGGGGAAAATTTTCTGTTATTTTTTTTTTTCCCTCTTTTTATTGTGCCATAAGTTTTAAAAAAATAATGTATTTTTAAAATATTCTTAAAAAAAAAGGGTACATAGAAAAAAATTAAAAGGCCTCCATACCAAAAATATAATGAGGTGATAAAAATTGAAAGGGAGAAATTTTTCGGGGCCCAACCTGCAGTCCCCCGGGAAAAATCCATGCATTGTTATTTGTTTTTTGGGGAAGGGTTGAATTCCTATTTTCTTTTCATATGGTTGATTGGGGTGATTTTCCTAATTTATGAATTACACAGTTTAAAAAGCATAGCCGGGACGGCCGTGCATCTTGGCTAAATTTTGGAGCTTTCCCTTTTCCCTGAATACATATTTTAAAAATTTTAAGGGGTTGGAAGGAAGAGGAGAAACTCTTTTGTAAGGAGAAAAAAGTGGGAAAAAAGGGTTTGCTGGAGTTGTTACCCCCAATTTCTTCGGAAAAAGCCACTCTTTTGGTGTGGTGATTTGAATTTGGGGTTTTAAAAAAAATTTTCTTTTTCCCTTTGTTTGGAATCTGTTAAAAGTTTTTGCTTTGATTTTCCCAAAACTAGATGGGGTTAAATACCCTATGGTTTTATATTTGGAAAATAAGCTGAAAATGTTTCCCATGGGGTTACCCTAATGGTGGGGTTTGCATGCTGGTGTATTTCTTTTTCCCTTTCAGAACCCCTGGCCCCCCCCCCCCTTTCCCAAAATTTTAATTCCCCCCTTTTTTTCTCCCCATTTCCAAATCCGGGGGAAAGTGTCTTGAAAACCCCTTTTGGCCAAACCTTCCTAATTCTTTTTAAATCCCAAGAAAAGTGCACATGCCCAAAGGTCAGGGGTTTCTAGTTATTGAGGGGAACCTTTTATGTTTTACCCCATTTTTTTTTTTAAAAAATTCTTTTCCCTGTTTTTTAAAACTTAAAACTTCGACCCAAAAAATTTGAAGTTGTTTTATAAAAATTTTCAATAAAGTTTTGAAGTTTTTTTTCTGTTTATACAAAATTCCCCTAAAAACTACTTTTGTGATCCCAGCAATGTGGGAAAAAAAAGGGGAAAAAAAAGGTATATAAAAAGTGTTAGTTCCTATGGAAGGAAAACTTTTTTTTGAAAAAAGTTTTTACTTGACAGATACCCACTAAAAAGTTTTTTGGATTCTTGTGTTTTTGTTGTTGGGAAGAAAAGTATTTAAATTTTGGTTTGGGGAAAAGGTTTTTTTAGAAATCAAATGGATTTTTTTAAAATTTTTTCACTAGGGTTAAATTTTTTATTTTTTAAATTCTTCTTTTATTTTTTTTTTTCCCTCTTGTGTGGGCTAAGACCCAGCCAAGCCCCGGGGGCCCTTAACACAAGGCCTGCAATGGGTTTTAAGCCCATCCCCAGGGCCCTGGGTCCAAGTCTAATACTCAAGGGGAAATGGATCTAGAAATGGCTCGAAAATAGGGGGTTAGACCTGCCCCCTTTACCCATTTCCCCAAGGGGTTGGATGAAAATTAAAGATTAAGATTCTTCATAGAAAATTGTATGAGTTTTTATGGGTTAAACCTTTACTAAAAATTAATAAATTTGTTGAATAGGTCTTTTTTTGGGGGTTTCAGGGTTTCCCCAAAAGGTTAACCAATCAATTATGTTGTGTCCATTTATTACCAAAAAAAAAAAAAAAAAAAAATGTTAAAGATCCCAAACTTTTTTTGCGCTTTTTTAAATTAAAAAAGCTTTGGTCATCTGAGGGAATTCTCTCTGTCACCTGCACTGCAGCCTTTGAAGAGATTGATGTCACCCAAACCCAAAATTTTTTCGGGCTCAGCAAAATCAAGGGCTTTTGTTCCTCCAAAATCGAGGTAAATTTTTTTATGGTTAGTTCTGATTGTCCCCTGGGCCCAAAAACTTGAACTTGGGGATTCGGGTTTTGCTATCTCTTTTCTTTTAAAAACAAACTGCCGTTTAGGTACTTTCAAGAGTCTACAAAAAAACTCAGTAAAGAAAAAAGTGGGCTATTCTTTGCAAAATTGTAAAATTTTGCTATATTCCCTTGGGAATTTTTCCCAAAGTTTATTTTTCTTATGGAAAAGATTGATTGCCCTTGTGATTTTTTAAATTGTTGTCTCCAGTTTGGCAATCGGGAAAACATTGGATCCTTGGTTTGGCAAATTTCTTTTTTCCCCATAACCTCCCTTTTTGGTATTTTTTGATTCTATAAAAAAAAAAACTTTGTATCCCAAATTGCACTTTTTTTGCCCTGAAATTTTGCAATTGGGGCCCCTGGTAAACGAAAAATTTTAATTTAAAGTTTGTTAAATTAAAGTTTGGGGGGACACTCAAAGCAAATTTTTTATTTTGAAAAAAAATTTCCCTTGAACAAAATTTTCATGCAAAATTAAACTGCGTGTTGTCTTTTTGCCATTTTTTTTCTTAAAATTTTGATTTCCAGTGTTTTTGCAACCGTGCATTTTAATTAACATTTTTCCTTGCTATTTGGGGCCCATCCCAGGCTGGGGGGAAAGCCGGGAAAATTTTACTTTGTCTAAAGGGGAACCGCTTTGGCACTATATTGAAAGAGTATGTCTTTTGGGACCATTTTCTTTTTTTTCTTTTTTTTTTTTCGTTTTTTCTTCTTCTTCTTTTTTTTTTAAAATTTTTTGGGAAAAAATTGGTATTTCTTAGTTGTAGAGTTTTAAGGGGTTTTTAAAAAACAGAAATTTTTTGGGGTTTTGTAATAAGAATTAAACCCAACAACAGTAATAAAAGTAGGGGCGTTTTTTGAGAAAATTTGGGCCCTGTTTCCCAAAACTCCCAACCCGTTTAACCTTTTTGCTTTTCATTAAATCGGTTTTTCTCTTTTTCCAATCCATTTGGGTTGAGAAACCCCCAAGCTCTTACTTTTTTTTAAAATTTTGGTGTTTCGGGGGAAAGCTTATGGGATCCCTACGGTATTTACACAAGGAGAAGGATATGGACCGGGGGATTTCTTTGGTTCTGGAAATCCTTGGGGAAAAGAAAAGTTTTAAAAGCGAAAATCCATATTTTTCTCTCCCAAAAAATCTTTTTGGTTAAATTACGGGGGAAAACATGTCTTTATTGATTTTTTGATGGGTTTTAAAAAATTGTGGCTTTAAACAGTTAATTTTTTTCTTTTGCAGAACAGAGGGTAAAGAAGGGGGAAATAGATTTTTTCTAGTTTCGGAGAAGTCAAAAAAGGGAAATTGTCTCTTGTAAAATGCATGGTCAAGGTTTGAATTGAAGGTGCTAATTTTTTTGTTTTCCTCTGCAAATCCCTACTTGTTGTTTTTCCGGGGGGGGAAACTTCAATAGGTATCAAAGAATCCCCTTAAAAGGGGAAAACCCTTTTGGGACACCCTTATCCCTTTTAAACTTGGGTCCTTATTTTTATTATAAAAAACCTTATTTTTTTTTTGGGTTTTTTGGAAACTAGGTCTGGGAATTCTCTGCCCTTCAAATTTGAAGGGCAAAAAAAAATTAAAAAAATTTTTAACACCCTTTTTGTTCTTTTCCTTTCACGAAAATGGGCAGTAGTGGTTCGCTCTACTATAAAAGGGGGAAAAAACCCTTTTTTTTTTTGGGTTATCTTTTCATTGTTTTTTATGAAACCCCGTAGGATTTTCGAATCTTTATTTAAAAAAAATGGGCATGCTTTATGAGTTTTTTTTAAAATATCCCAAAAAATCATTTAAAGATGTCCCTTTTTTTTATGCCCCCCCCTTTTCTACTGTTTTTAAAACCCCTTTTATGAATAATATATAATTATATATTTTTAATTTTTATTTTAACTCACCCTATCTTTTTATTTTCCTTTTTTCAAAAAACCTAACACTCAATGTCTGTGATCCCCCTAAATGATCACTGATTCATTTCCCACAAATGTTGGCTTCCCTTCTAAAGATAACTGCGCTTTTGCTTCTATTTTTTTCCCCAAATTGGTAATATTCTGATTTCCCCATTGGGGTTTTCTAGGGAAGGACCATTCCCCCATTTTTCCCTTGAGCTTTCACCGCTGATCCGGGATTAAACCAATGGTTGTTTTTTGATTTAAATGTTTGTAGCTTGTCAGTTAGGAAAAAACCGGGAAACAGCCCATGCCTTAATGTTTTTCATATCGCTCTTTCCAAAATTTTAGTAGTATGTTATATTTTTTTTTGGCCTGATTTGTCAGGAAAAAAAGTTTCCATTTGTTTTAGGGAATTGGATCAAAAAACGACGTCTTAGACTGTTAATTTTAAGTGCGGGAAAAATTGTTATAAATTCTATCCATTACAAAGTTTTTTATTGTTTTTAGAAAAAAGGAGTTTGTTCAGCTTATAGTTAAATGTAGACATTTTTAAATTTGGTTAGGAGTGTACTCACCCGAGGGAGATATTTTATTCTTTCCCCTGAGCGACCGGAAAGGACCCGGGTTTAAAGGCCAAATTAGACTTTTTTTTTCTTCAAAAATTTAGGTCATAGGGAAATGGAACTAAGTATGCAAAAAACTTCGACCTGATAAGGGTTGCCTGAAACGTTTGGGGCATTGAATTTGTGGAGTGGATCCCCTTTTTATCTCCATTCCCCTGGGGACACTAAAATGAATCAAAAGATTTTTTTTAAAGGGTACAATGTAATTATGTGTTTTTCCCCAATTGGGGATTTTGTACTTGTTTTTTAATATAGCAGCCCAAAAAACCTAAGTGCAAAAATTTGCAAAAATTCTGTCCTTTTTAAAATAATCAAAAGCCATTTAAAGGTATCTCACCCCTTCGATGTATATACTAAAACTTTTTGTAGTATACAAAAAAAGCTAAAATTTAAATTTTAATGGTGTTTATTTTTAAAGCCATGAAAATTTAAATTTCTGTTCGGAAAAAAGAAAAAAGGGGGAAGGGAACAAATATTTTTAAAAATTTTAAGAAAACCTTTTAATACATCGGTTTTGGCTTTAAAAAGATTTAATTTATTCATGACCTTTTTAAAATTTAGGATTACTCCCTTTAGGGGTGCGGTAGTTTTACATATCTATTTTCTATTTTATTATTTTCTTCTTTACAATTCGGCTAAAATTTTCCCCTCATTCCCAAATCCAAAACCCCCCTTAAAAATTTTTAAAAGGTAGAATAGAATTTTCCAATTTTTAGCGAGGGAAAAAGGGGAAAATTTCTTTTACATTTTTTAAATTTAAATAAAAGTAAAAATTAAGAAGTATCATAACCCCAAAACCTTTTTTGGGTCCTTGTCTTTTTTTTTTTAAAACCTTATCTTTATTTTTTCTCCTAACCATAGCCCTTACCAAAACTTTTGGTTTTGGAAAATTTTACTCCTTTTGCTCCCTCTTTCTCTTGTCTTCTCTCTTTGGTCCCTTTTCTTTCTCTTTGACTAAAAATTTTAATTTCCTAGAAACATCATAAACCCATGAAGCTTTGTTGGCAGGGTTTTAAAAAATTAAAAACCAATTTAAAATGGTAGAATTAAAAAAAGAGAAAGGTTCAATCGTTTATTGCTAAAGAAGAAGAAGCCCTTGGTTAATGGGTTTTTGGTCAAAAGGGTTTATTTGATGGTTTGTTGGTAATTTAATTGGGTTTTAAATCAAAAGGTTTTGGGGCAAAGTGCTTCAGGTGATGTAGTGGATTGGGGTTTTAGTTGGGTTTCTTTTGGTTGATAATGGTATGGGGAAATGCTTAGAAGAGGATTAATGGGGTCATTGTCTAATAATACCATAATATTAAAAATATTACTTTTTTTTTTTTTTTTCCCTTTTTAAAAAAAGAAAATAAATTTTGGGGGTTTTTGGGAAATAAATTTTTAAAAAAAATTTACCCTTTCTTTTTTTAAATATTATTAATTTTATTATTTTATAATATTTTTTATTAATTTTTTTTATTTTATTTTTAAAATTTTAATAAAAAATTATTTTTATTGTTTTTAAAATCTTTCAATTTAATGAAAAAAAAATTTAAAATTTTAAAAAATAAAACAAATTTTACCATTATAAAATTTGGGTTTTTTTTTTTAAAATTTTTTCATATTAATTGGCTAAAAAAAAAAAAAAAAAAAAAAAATTTTTATACCCCTTTTTGTTTTTTAAAGGAAAATTTTTAAAAAAATAAAATTAATTTACTAAATCTAAAAAACTTGGGCCTTATTTTTTTTTAAAAAGTTTTTTTTTTAGTTAAAAAAGGAAAATTTTAAAAAATTTTTAAAAATTTTTTTTGGTATTTTGCAGTTTTTTTTAAATATAAATTTGAAAATTTTTCATTTTTTTTTAAATTTTGGGGGGGATTAGGCTTTTGCTTATTTTTTCTATTTTTTAATAAAAATTTTTTTAAATTTTTCCACCCGAAAAAATAAATATTTAAACAAAAATTCTTTAATTTTTAAAAAAAAAAAAATTTATTTTAAAAAAATTTAAATTTTATTTTTAAAAATATTTTAAATTTTTTTAAAATTTAAAAATTTTTTTTATTTGGTAAAATAAAATTTTTTATTTTTTAAAACTTTTTTTAAAAAAAAAAGGTTAATTATTTTATTTTTTTTTCTTTTTTTCTATATTTTTAGAATTTTTATTTTAATTTTTTTAAAAAAATTTTAAAAATTGATTTTTGGTTCATTTTATTTGAAAATAAGTTTAAAAAAAAAAAAACCCAAAAAAAAAAAACAAAATTTTTTTTTTAATTTTTAAAATTTAAAAATTTTTCAGCTTTTGTTTTCTTGAGGATCTTTAAACCCTTTATTTCATTTTTTAAAAGGGAAAAAAAAAATTTGTTAATTAATTAAAATTAAAAAACTTTTTTGCAATCCATTTAAAAATGATTTAAATTTAAAAGAACCCTTTTTGGAGGAAAAGGAATTTTTTTAAATTTAAAATTTTTTTAATTATAAAATAGTATTATTGATTTTTTTGGATTTGGTTCTTTTAAATTTATCACAGCTCCTTTTGTTCGTGTTTTGATTTTTTTTAGGCAAATTTTATTACCTTTTTTAAACATGGAGATTTACATAGGCAATCTTTTTTTTTTTTCGGTTTTAAAAAAAATTTTAGTGGTAAAGGAATTCATTTCTCCCTCAGGGAAAACGATTTTTAAGCTTGTTAAAAACAATTTAAAAAAAATAAAAAAATAAAGGGGAAAAAATTTTTTTTTAGGGGATTTTTTTTTTTTTCCTTTTTTTTTTTTTTTTGAATAAAAAAAAGGGGTTTGGGGAAAAATTTCCTTAACACTATTCAATTTTTTTAAAAAATTTTAAATTATAATTAAAAATTTAATCCTATTTTAAATTTTTTTATTAGGATTTTAAATAAAAATGATTTAAATCTTTCCTTAAATTCTTTGGGTTGTTAAAAAAAATTTTAAAAAAGATAGAAAAATTTTTAGGAACTCAAAATATTTATAGAAGGATTCATTTGCAATTTTTTGTTTATTTATAAATTGGGAAAACTCATAAAATTATTTTTTTTTTTTTTTAACTAATCTCAAATTTTTTTGTTTTAATTAATTTTTTCAAATAATAAAAATTTAAAAAATAGTAAATATTTTTTCTTAAGGGGTCGAGGACGAAGCTGAAAATTAAATAATAAATTTTATTGAAAAAATGTAAAAACCAAAAAAAAGCCTGTTATCCCAAAAAGATTCCCTTTAACCCAAAGGCCTTGGCTAAAAATTTAGGAAATATCCAGTTGTGTAAAAAACCCCGGGGCCCAAATAAGGAAATTAAATCTGCTCAACAATTAATTTATTACTGTTTTTTTTCTTTTTTTTTTTTCGGGGCGACATGAGCTTGGGGGATAAAAAAAAAAATTAAAAGGAAAAAAGTTTGCCCAACTTTTTTACTTATTTAATGTTTTAATTTTAGAATTTTTTTTTGTTTATAATTTTTTTAAAATTTACTTATATATGAAGGTTTTTAATATTCTTTATTTTTTTTTTTTTTTTTTTTTTTGCCCATTTTTTTTTTTAAAAATTTTTTTTTTTTTTTTTTTTTTTTAATTTTTCCTTTTTTTTTTTTTTTTTTTTTTTTTTATTTTTTTATTTTTTTTTTCTTTTTTTTTCTTTTTTTTTTTATTTTTTTTTTAAATCTTTTGGATAATTAAAAGTCCCTAGATAATATTATTAAGGAAAAAACACCATTTTTATCTTCATATAAATTAATTAAAGTTTTTAAAAAAATGGAAAGTACATAGTTAAGTAAAAAGAAAGTAGTGTGGAAACCCTTTTCCCTTTTAAACCATATTTCTCATAAAAACAAACACCTCAGTCTTCCCTCCTGCTTTACTTTCTTTAAAAAAAAAAAAAAAAAAAAAAAAGAAAAAAAGTCAAAGTTACATATTTATTTATTTTGTTTTGGCAATCGATTTAAATTTAAATTTTCCCATTTTAATTTGGAAAATTAGATACCCTTTATTTTGGGTCCCAGTATCATGGATATGTCTCCTAGAATTTTATTTAGAAATTGACCAACGATGCATGGTTTAAAGGGGGAAAAAAATTACTTCAATTATTTTGGAAAATTGCTAGAAAGTTTTTTTTTAGATCTGTAATTTTCCCCACGGCCCTTTACATTGAGAAAAATTTTAAATTTTTTAAATGAAAAATGGAAAAAAAAATAAGATATTTATTATTAATATAGATGTTTAATCCACTATATGATATTTTTTAAACCCAATACAAACTTATTCAACCAAAAAGGCAAGAGCTTGTTTTGGGGTTAAAAAAAAAAAAAAAATACTTTTTTAAAACCACCGTCAGAATATACTAGGATTTCCCCCTATATTTGACAAAAAAAAAAAAAAAAAAAAAAAAATCAAAACCACTGATTTCACTCCTACGTCTCATGAAGATAATTATTGAAATTTAAATTCAAACCCTATTTTTTGTTTTTTTTTTTTTTTGCTCATTATCAATTACAACTTTGGAAAAAAAGGGAAAAAACATGGTTAATTTTTTAAAAGTTTAATATTCATATCATTTTCTATAATGACTTTATACTCTTATCCTTTTTATTTTAATTATTTAAAATCATTTAAGATTTTCATACTCTTTAAATTTTTAAAGTTGAAATTTTTAAATAAAGACTTTAAAATTCCAAAAAGTATATTTTTTTTTAAAAAAAAATACGATAAAAAAAAACTTTCATTTTTATATATTTTACTTTAAGATTTTTTTGAATTTATTTGTTTTTTACAAGCATAAAAAAATCACCGTTATCCCCTTAGGTTATTGTCAATAAAACCCCCTTTTCCTTTGACCAATATTTTGAAGTTTGGTAATTGTGAAAACTTTTTGAGAAAAGGGGAAGAGGTTTCATGATAGGGAAGAGTTATTCCCCTTTTCTACTTACTTTAAAAGAGCCCAATAGGAGTTTAAGGCCAATGAAAAAGAATGTAAAGTTAGATCACGTGTTCCAAGATTTGAGGGTTTTGTGGTTTTTTTTTATCATGGGAAGAATGTACCTTTAGCTCTTGCCCTTACTATCTTCTTTAAAATTTTTTAGGCCATTACATTAACTACATGGCCTTCAAGGGATTTTCCCCACCAAACGTCACCCACATTTAATGCCATGTGAATGTCTATAAAAAAACCCAAGAGGGCCTTCGATGTAGTTGTGTTAGTCATAGGGAATGGATGTGCCAAAGATGTTTATATTGCCCTTTTTGTCAATTAGCCCTCAAGCCAACCTAGTTTTGCATGGCTTATGTTCCTAGCTTGATTGGAGGTAAAGTTATTTAAACCCCATGTTCCCTCCCCTAGGTATGAGCAACAAATCTAGGATGGACCAGGCAATCACAATGAAAGCTCAAGTGAGTTGTTTAGGGATAAAATTGTAAAGGGTGTTGTTTTAAATAAAGGTTGCTTAAGTTGGGTTTTGGGCCTTGGCTTATATCTAAGAGCCATTTTAAAACCCATAGTAAACTAGTGAACCTTATCTTTATTAGGGTAAATTTAAGGATTCCCATTAAAAATTATAAAAAATTTAGAAAAAGTTTAAAATTTCAAAAAATACTACATATAATCCATGGAAAATTTTTAAAAATGAAATTGTATTCCTCAGGACCAAAAAATAAATTAGTGTTTTAGTTTCTATAAAATTTGTAAAAAATTTTGAAGTGTTTATTCCTATTTTACCCCTATTAACCAAAAAAAATATAATTTTTTATCAACAATACCCCAAAAAATAATAGGTGTAAAAAAAATTTTGCATTAAAACAATTTTTTTTTAAAGGGAAATATAAGAATTGTATTTAAAAATTTACTTTTTTTTTACGGTTAATATTTGAAAAGGGGTATTTCGAAAATTTAGCAGCTTATCGTTATTGGGCCCAACAGATTTTAAAAAAACAATTGTCTATCCCTGAAACAAAAAACCCGGGGAAAAAAGAAGAATTCTATACAGTTGTGGTTGATGTTAAGGTCAAATGGGGCCCCCAAAAAATAAATAATTAGGCCCAATGGGCAGAATTGATATTTGTGCTTTCTATATTTATTTTAATTATTTTTGGGGAGAATAGTTTCAAACTTTCAGTTCCAGAAAAGGAAAAGGGTTTTTATGATTAGGGAGGTTTTTTAATTAGAAAAGGGGGATATAAATTCACCCACATTAATTTTTTACCGAATATTTGTGCTGTTGTTAGACCTCTTAAAAAAAAAGTGGTAAACTGTTGTCCTTAGTTAGACTTTTTTAAAAATTCTTCGGAATTTAGATTTTTTTTTTTTAAAAAAGTAAATGGCTTTTAAAAAAAAAGAAAAGGGTGTGAAACAAAAAATTTCGAAAAACAATTTAAAGAAAAAATATGAGATAATAAAATTTTTTTAAAAGGGCTGTTTATTTTAAAAAAGCAACACTTTGAATTAGATGCCTCTTTAAATTATTCAACTTAGCTATCAAAAAATAAGAAACCTTAAAATCTTTAGTAAATTGAAACAAAAAAGCATGAGGGGGGATTTGAGTTAAATTTTTTAGTGGTCTTATTTCTTCTAAATTGTAGAATTGTAGGATCATGTAGTGATATGGAGTGGTTGAAAATATAGGGTTAAAACTTAAATTGAAAGGATTTTAATGGTAATTTAATTATTATTATTGGTTTTTTTAAGGGGAAATGTGGAATCAAATAAGTTAGTATTGGATAATAATATGAAAATTTTATTATAAAAATTTATAGAGAGGAGAGAGGAGAGATAATTTTTATCGTTCTTTTGGAAAAAATGGTATTTTTAATTTCCTCTTATGACCTTCCCCCCCTTTTTCTTTAAAGGAGTCCTTACTTTGTTTCTTTTTTAAAATTGCGATTCTTAAAAAAAGGGAATAAAATGGTATTCCTTGGTCAGATATAGGAAATGCAATTCTTTAGCAATGACCCCATTCTCTCTTCTAAGCATTCCCTATACCATTATCAAACCAATGATCCCAACAAAGACCTAGTCCATACCATCACCTAAAGACTTTGACCGATGATTTAAACCTAATTTTTCCAACAAACCATCAGTAAACCATTTTGCCCAAAAACCCATGCCCAAGTCTTTTCTTTTTTGCAATATCGATTAAAACCCTTCCTTTTCTCTCTATCTCCATTTTAAATAGGTTTGATTTTCTAAAACCCATGCCAATAAAGCTTCAGGGTTTTGATGATGTTTCTAGGACGTTTAAAAGTTTGAGTAAAAGAGAAAGAAAAAGTGCCAAAGAGAGAAGACGAGAGAGAGGGGGAGAAAAAGGAGTAATTTTCCAACCCCAAAGGGTTTAGGTAGGGCTATGGTTAGAGAGAAAAATTTGAAGATAAGGGTTAAAAAAGAAGACAAGGACAATTTGGTTAGAGTTATGATATTTTTTGTTGATCTTTTTTTAAAGTAAACAAGTAAACAGCAATTACCCCTTATTCATCGCTAAAAAATTGGACATTTATTCTACCTTAATAATTTTTAAGGGGAGTGTGGTTTGGGAATGGGGAAAAAATTCAGCGAATTGTAAAAAAGAAAATAATAAAATGTTTTAAGTGATGTTACTACCGCACCATAAAGGGGTAAATTTCCTAAATTTTAAAAAGGTCATGAAAAAATTAGATTTTTTAATCCCAAAAACCGATGTATTAAAAGGGTTCTAAGTTTTAAAATATTTGTTCATTCCTTCTTTTTTTTTTTCCCCGGAGACAGAAATTTAAAGATGGCTTTAAAAAAAACCCCTTAATTCTAATATTTTAGCTTCTTTGTATACTCAAAAGTTTTTTTATACATCAAAGGGGTGAGATACCTTTAATGTGCATGGGGTTTAGTTAACAAGGACAGGAATTATGTAATTTTTTTGACTTGGGGTTTTTGGATGTTTTTAATGTACAAGTACAAAGATCCTAAGGAGAATCCATAATTACATTGTACTTAAAACCCATCTCGTTCATTTGAGTGTCCTAGGAGAAGGAGATATAGGGACCCATTTTCCAACTGAAATAAAAATCTTTTCGGGCAACCCTTACAGGTCGAAGTTATTGCATACTTATTTCCCATTTATGACCTATTCTTTTGAAGAAAAAACAAGTTTTATTGGCCAAAACCAAGGGATCATTTCAGGTGCTCAGGGGTAAAATAAATTCTCACTCGGTTTGAGTTACACCCCTAACCAACTTAACAATGTCTACTTGATTAAAGTGAACAAACTTTGCTCTAAAGCAATAAATATTGTAATGGAATTGATAAAAAATTCCAGTATTAGAAATTAGAAGCAAAGCTTGTGTTTTTGTTTCCAATGCGCCTAACAAATGAGCTTCTGCCTGAAAATTCGGCAAAAAAAAAATATAACTTACTACTAATTTGGTCGAGCGATTGACACTTAAGGCGGGTTGTGCATGGTTGCATCCTAATGACATAGCTACAGCATTTACTCAATAATACCCATTGGTTGAATCAGGATCGTGGTGAAAGCTAAAGGGAAAAATGGCAATGGTCACTTCCATAAAAACCCTGAAATGGAACCAGAGTTTTTGCAAGGGGGGAAAGATAGAAGCAAAGCGCAGTTTTTTTTAGAAGGGAAAAGTCCAACATTGGTGAAACTGAATCAGTGATCTTTAGGGGGATCCAGACATTTGAGTGTTAGGTTTCTGAAATGGAAAATAAAATAGATAGGTGAGTTATACTGAAAAAAAGTTATTTTATAATATATTTTCAAAAGGGGGTTTAAAAAAAACAGTTAGAACGGGCTGCAAAAAAAATTGGTTTAATCTTCAATGTTTTTTGGATATAGGAAAATAAAACTCAGTATGCAGTGCTTTTTTTTTTATATATAGATTCAAAAAACCCTAGTGTTATAAAATATGAAAGATATACCAAAAAAAAAAAAGGTTTTCCCCGTATATAGTAGAGCGGCTACTCCCTATTTACGTGAAAGGAAAAGAACAAAAGGTTGAATTTCTTTTTCTTTTTGCCCTTCAAAAATAGAAGGGGAGAGAGTTTTTTTAGAGCCTGTTCCCAAAAAACCAAAAGTAAAAAGTTATTTTTTAAAATAAAAAAAAGGACCCAACTAGATTGTATGCAAAAGGTTTTCCACTTCATGGTTTTAGATACGTATTGAATTTTCCGACAGGGGACAGACTAAAAGTAGGCTTTTGAGAGGAGAAACAAAATAATTAGCACCTTCTAATTAAATTTCCCCTTGACCAAATCTTACAAGAGACAACCCTGTTTTTGAGCTTCCCCGAAATAGAAAAAAATCTATTCGCATTCTTTTCCCTTGTATCTGAAAAAAGAAAACATTAATGTATGCCCAAAATTTTTAAAAACCTATCAAATAATTTCAATCGCCTGTTTCCTCGTAATGACACAAAGATTTTTTGGTAGAGACTTATGGCTTGTCGTTAAATACTTATTTCCCTATAGGATTCCAGCCACGAAAAACCACGGTCCTATCTTTCCTTGTGAAAATACCTGTTGCATCTAAATTTTTTCCCTGAAGCACCAAATATAAATTAGTAAGAGTTGGGATTCTCAGCAACTGGATTGGAAAAAGAGAAAAGCTCGTTGAATGACAGCAAATTTTTTTAAAGGATTGCATTTGGGGTAAACTGCAATTACTCAAATTTTACGCTTACTTTTTATGTTTTTGTTTTTAAATTTCTTATTAGCAAAAACCAAAGATTTCTTATTATAATCCATTAACCTTACATCTAAAAAATACTAAATTGTTTCCCCAAAAAAATTTTAAAAAAAAAAAAAAGAAGAAGAAGAAAAAAACGGGAAAAAAAAAAAAAGAGGAAAAAAAATGGTCAAATACATCTTTTCAAATAGTCCCAAAGCGCTTCCTCCAGACAAAGTAAATCCGCTGTCCACGTCCTGCATGCCAGATAGAAAGGAAGAATGTTTAGTAACTGCACGTTGCAAATACAGGGGAAGATATTTGAAGAAAAGGGAAAAACCCCGAAAACACTGCAGTTTAATTGCATGAATTATGTTCAGGAAATTTTCTTCAAAAATAGAAAAATTGCGTGAGTGCCCCAAGCATAAAAATCAACTTTATTGAAATGTGTCGTTTACCAGGCCTAAAATTGCATTTTTTCGGACAAAAACAAGTGCAATGGGTTTAAAAAGTTTTTTTTTTAAGAATCTTAGAAAGTCCCTTAAGGCGGTTATTGTAGAAAAAAATAGCAAACCAAGGACCCAATGTTTAAAGTTGCAAGTGGAGACAACAATTATATATCAAAAAGGAAATCAGATCTTCCATAAGATAAAAAACTTGATATTTAAAGGAAAATATAGCTATAGCACTTTTTGCAAAGAAATAGCACTTTTTTCTTGACTGAGTTTTTTGTGTCTAAAAGTACCTAATCGTCAGTTGTTATTACAGAAAAGAGATAGAAAACCCGAATCCATGTTTCAAGATGTGAACGGGAAAGGGGGCAATCGATTACCCAAAAAATAATCACCTGATATTTGGGGAACATAGCCATTGGTTTTGCTGGCTGAAAAATTCTGGTGGCTGACATCAATCTCTTCATGGTGCAGTGCGGGTGCGAAAAAAAAGTCTTCAGAGGCCCAAAGCTTTTTATTTTTAAACAAGCTGCAAAGTGGCATGCTTAAATTTTCCTTTTTTTTTTTTTTTTTTTTGTGTAAAAATGGCACATTTCATATATGATGGTTTAATTGGGAAACATGAACCAACCAAACAAGACCTATGCAACAATTCTTATGTTTGTACGGTTTTAAAACCAAAAATCTCATAAAAGTTACTATGGAGTACTTGATCTTAATTTCATCCCAAACCCTTGGGGGAAATGGGTAAGGGCAGGTCTACCCCTATATCGAGCCCTGTTTAGATCCCTTCCTTGAGTATTGTTGGACCCCGCCCCCGGGGATGGGTCTTAGACCATTGCAGGCCCTTTTGTTAGGCCTGGGGGTTGCTGGGTCTTAGCCCACACAAGGGGAAAAAAAAAAAAAAAAGAAGAAAGGTTAAAAAATAAAATGAAACCCTAGTGAAATTTAAAATTAATCATGTGATTTTGAAAGAACCTTTCCCCTTTCAACGTAACTACGTTATATAACAAAAAAAAGCACAAGAATCCAATTAGCTTTTTGTGCTGTCTGTCTGTAAAAAAATTTTATCAAAAAAGAGTTTTCCTTCCTAGGACGTGGGACTGACTTTTGATATACCCTTTTTTTTCTTTTTATCCCCCATTGCTGGGATACAATGTAGTTTGGTGAAGTTTTGTATAAACGAAAAAAAACTTCAAAATTTATTTAAAATTTGGTAGAACAACTTTCCCCTTTGGGCTCGAAATTTTAAAAACACAGGAAAAGTTTTAAAAAAAGAAAAAAAATGTAAAAAAATATTGGTCCCGAGTATCTAGACCGTGACCTGGACATGTCACTTTGCTTGGGATGAAAGAAGGAAAATTTGGGGGTGGCAAGTGGGATTTTCAAGACACTTTCCCCCGTTTTGGAAAAGAGAGAAAAAAGGAAAGGGTTAATTTAGGGGAAGTTTTTCCAGATTCTGAAAGTACAAGAGTAACCAGCTGCCGCTACCATTAGGGTAAAACATGCAAACTTTTTAGCTTATATCAACTTATTTTAGGTATTACCCCATTATTGGAATCTAGCAAAACTGGAACCATACCAAACAAGTGAAGAGAATGTTTTACCCAACTTCAAAAACCCCAAACAAAAAAGAGTGGCTTGTCCCAAGATTGAGTAACGAAACCCCGCAAAATTTTTTCCCCCTTTTTTCCTTACAAAAAGGGTTTTCCCCCTTCCTTCCCAAACCCTTATTTGGAAAATATGTATTCAGGAAAGGAACTCCCCAAAATTCGCCAAGGACCGGCCGTCAGGCTATGCTTGAAGTGTGTAATTCTAAATTAGGAACTCACTCAATCAACCATAGTAAAAAGAATGGAATTCAACTTCAATAAACAAATATAAGCAGGATATTAGGGCACTGAGGGTTGCACCTGAAAAATTTTTCTTGCAATTTTCATCATCTCATTTTTATTTCTGGTAGTGGAAAGGTTTTTTCAATTTTGTTCTATGTTTCATTTTCTTAGAATGTTAAAACTTCATGAATACTAACACTTATGGGACAATAAAAAGAGGAAAAAAATACAGAAAGTTCCCCCAAAAAACATCAAATGCATAGTGAAAAAGAAGGAACAGGATTAGGGAAAAACTGAAAAAATTCTGGGTGCAGTGCCCCTGTATTTCAAAAACCTTTTCCTAATTGTAATATCCCCGTACCATAATATGTAATATTTTTTTTTTCTATCTGCCTCATGAGATCTAGTCATCTAAATAACCCGTAATAAACATGTTTTAAAATAATGTTGGAAGATTAAAATAAGGAGAATGAAGGATACGAGCAACTGACCAATAACTCTACTTAATTGCAGCAAACAAAATCAAATCTAAGGCCAAAAAAAACTCAAGATTTTTGTAAACAGGAAATGCAAATTAGTGATACAATCCATTTTTATGCAAGACAAATTTTGTTCCCTTCAATCTACTGATTCACATGAAACTTTCCAAAGGAATTAAATTTAAATTAACAAGTCCTTTTCCATCTAAGAAAACATGACTTCTTGGCTTGCAAAAATTTTTTACAAGTAAGGCGTCCCGGATATTAGAAACTGAGGGGCCACACACACTATAGTTTTTGAATGGTGGACTTGAAAAAGGGCACGCATTATTATCTGCAAAAGATTGAGTTGGGAAAATAAGCCCCCCCAAATAAGAATGAATTGGTGGTATTCTGTGGGTAAAAAATTTTTTTCTTCAAAATATGTTTGTGCATCAATACAAAAATTCTTGAGCAAACAACTGTAGAATTAAAGAAACAAACATTTTTAAGAAAACCCCTTTTGGTAGTTAATTTTTGAAGGGAAAATAAATATGGCCCCATATCATGCAAGCAGTTAATGCCACGCTTTATTCCAGAATTTGGTTTTTGGGGTCCCTGAGGGATTCTTAAAAAATAAACCCCGTAAAATTCTAGGTCAAAACCCTTTAGAAAACTAATATAGCCATTTACTAAAAGCTAGAAGCTCAATCATTGTTGAGCACCAATAGTGTGAAAGGAAAAAAAAAGAAAGCTGTAAAGATGAATATCACTAGGAAATATGCAAACAGAAGTTAACCAATTACAATATTCAAGAGCAAAAAAAGGGGAAAATTTTTCCTGTTTTTTCCCCACGAGAAGAGCTTGTATCTCTTTTAACTCTCTGATTTTTTGGTCCACTTTTGAACCCGTGCAGGATCCCCCACTTTATTATCAAATACCAGTAAGAGTTTTCCCCAGACGCTATAAACCCAAAAAGGGGTTCTGAAAAAAATGTTGCTAACAAATGGAACTGGATACAACATGTTGAAGGATTCATATAAAAAGATATAAGAATTTGGAATACATGAAAAAACGATAAAAAATGGCGGGACCAACACATAATTAAGGTGAAATGGTCATATATTTAATAATTATTTAAAGCAAAAAAGAAGAAAATTGGAATTAAATACATACCAAGTGACCCCAAGTAAGATTTTTCTTCAAAAAAATTTTAAGCTGAACAAAAGTTGTTTTTGGTCTTTGGTTTGTGTCATTTTTTTGACCCCAATTTTTAAAGCATGCTCCCGATGTGTGTCATTGCCCAAAAAAAAAGCACCTTGGATTAAGCAAAAAAAGCAGCACAAAAAAACATGATAATGCTGCAAAGGGGGTTTTTCCCGCACATTCTGACTCATTTTGTCAATGCGTAATGTCAAAAAATTATAGAAGGCAGTCAAATTCTTTGCTTCCTTTGAATGTCACAATCCTAAAAAAAAGGCATAACAAGGCAAATTAATTTAAAAATCTCCCCCTTAGCCTTTTGCAGCTAAATAGACAATTACTGTCAATAAAAAGCCTATAGCTGCAGGGAATTTTTTTTCATGTGAAAAACGCATAAACATAAACAAATAACAAATTCATATCCGGTTTGAGCTTTGATGGCCATAACCCGTGTAGTGTCCTAAGCCTAAATTATTATTTGACTCCTGTTTTTTAAATTTAAATTTGAACAGGATTTCAAGAATGTCTCGTCGGGGGTGGGATTTAGATATAAATAAACCCTGAGCATATTTTTCAGCCTAGTTATTTATTTAACGGATATTGATTTTAAAAAACAGTCATAAGTTGGCCACTCAATATTCTTCAATGAAAACATGCTTTAAAATGCAAAGGGAAAAAAAAAAATACATGGACTTTTACAGTCTAAACCCTCAAAGATCACTCTGAAACCGTAACAGCAACGAACTCCCCCCCAATTCTCCCAACAAAAGGCCCATTTTGCACTAAATATGATCAATCAAAAACCCTTTTTCAGTGATCATCCACAAAACTGCACTAACACCCGCCCTTAAGTGAAAACTATTTTCAGCTTCTTAGCTACTAAAAGTGTAAACCTCAAAAAAGGGGAAAACATAAAGTGGAGTTTTTTATTTAAACCCTAAAAAAAACATCACACCCAAAAAAACCCCCCAATAACAAATTTAAATCCCCCCAAAAAAATTTAGGCCAAAAAAATTGCATTGAAACAACCCTTTTACGAACCCAAAATTTCCATAAAAATCTCCCCCAGAGCATCTTTTGGCAACAACGCAAAATGTACTTAAATAAAAACTACCGCATTTCCAAAAGAAATATACAAGGAAAATGTTAAAGAATGCCAGAGCCAATAAGCAAATTTTAATGTTTGTAAAAGAAAAAAAAAGTAGAGCAAGTGCCTGAACAAGGTTAAAGGACCCCAAAAATTTCAACAAGATAAAACTTTTTAATCGGGCAAGTAAAAAAAAAAAAAAAAAAAAAAAAAAAAAGAAATACATTCAAAAAAATGAAAACACCTACAAAAGATCAAACACTACTACCTGAAGGCAAAGACATCAGGGTCGAGTTCAGAGACAAACTTGGGGAACTCGGGCAGTTGTTTTAACACGGAGGAAGAAAACTGTTGGCATTCCCTGTAATGAACTTGCGAGGGTCTCTGGTTGTTGTGTCTCCAGATGTTTTTTCAGTGTCCCCACAAACTTTTGGTTCTTGTTGGAACCCTTTCTCTACGGGTTTGAAGAATCGTTTCTGTCTTGGGGTTGTTCTGTCTTGGGTTTTTCAAACGCTGTTTGAGCTTTGTCGTTGTTTGGGGGTGATGATCGACTTTGTTATTTTGTGAACAATGTTCCTGGAAATATATTAAATTAATGGTTTAATTTTTTGTACCATATTCGAGGCTGTTTAAAAAAAAAGTTAAATATTTTGTAAATGAACTATTCAAAATTTTTTGAAATAAAAAATAGTTTTTTTTTCCAGTATTTTAGACCTAGGTCCAACATCCCTTTTTAATCCATTTACAAGTCATCCTTTTTAAATTTTTCATAAAAAGTTTTGGTTTGATTAATTAATTTATCAGTTCAATCCAATCCTTATAAAAACAGGGTGGGTTTTTTTTAGTTAAAATATATTATTTTTTTTCTTTTTTTGTGAAAATACTCAATTTTTTTAAAAAATAAATTAAATAAAAAAAAACAAAAATAAAATTTTGGGAAAAACTTTAGTTTTTAATTTTCAAGGAAATAAAAAATTTTTATTTTTTTATAAATAAATATAAATTTTATTATAATATTTTTATTAAACCCGATTCAATTTTGATTGAACTTCACAATCTTAAATCTTTTTTTTCTCCCGATAAAAATTTTTGTTTGGGGTTTTACATTTTTAAAATTTTTTTGGAGCAATTATTTTTTTTTTTCATAAATTCCCCAAAAAAATTTCCCTTTTGCCCATTTTTTCTACTTTTTTTTACTTTCTAAACTAATTCCATGTTTATATATTGATGGTTGGGTTTTTGGGCATGAGCTTCCAACCTAGTTTTTCCTTTAGCTCACAGGTCAAGCTTTAGATGTCTAATTGAGCTTCCAACCTTAAAGCCAAAATTTCGATGCTTAGAAACTTTCTTAAGCTAGTTCAATAGAAAAAGCTAACCTCTAGTTCCCCTTTAAACAAATACTTGCATAGCTCAACAAAACTTACTCGCTGAAAAAGCTAAGCTTTCTGTATAGCACTTATAAAATTTTCATTAATTGGGGAAATGAAGCCCCCCCGGAAACACTTTCCTAAATGTATAATGCCCTAAAAACATTAAACGTAAAAAGATAAGCATAGGGCCCAAAGGTCACATAGAAAATTTACTTAATCGAGCCCCAAAAAATTGGGGTAAGATGTAAAACCCCAAAAAATTTCGAAAATAAGAACATTACTTATCAAGGTAAAGGTAAAAAGATAAATTTGGTATTAAATAGTGATGGAAAAAAAGACCTTCCACTTTAATTATATAAAAGATGTGAATTTATAAAAATTTTAACCTTATCCTCACACTCTCTTTTTCATTTTTTTTCACATAGTAAACTCTATTGAAAGTTCTCTAACCCTTTTAAATTTTTAGTTATCGAAGAAGAAGTAAGTTTTGAATTCTGAATTAAATCTTAGTTTCCCAAAATTATTTACTAATTTAAAAAAGGGTTTTTCCCCCAAAACTTTATATTCCGGTAACCTTCCAAAAAAAGCAAAAGGTTTTATAATTAGTTTTTAGTGCATAAGTCGATATTTTTAAAATTTGATTATTATGGAAAAGGCGTTTCTAAGAGTTTATGTCAATTTCATGTGAAGGAGATTTTTATGTATGTATTAAAAAAAATTGTTACACAAAACTTTGGTAAAAATTAGGTAAAGTTACATTTTATTATTTTTTTAAGTTTAAAATCCCAGTTGGGCTTGATTAAGCAAGTTTAAGGGTTAATCATCAATGGTTTTGTTCTAATAGGGTGTGAGGTTTTGATAGAGCTTAAAAAGATTATTTTTGAGAAAAAAAAGGGTTTTTCTTTGTAATAAAAAAAGGATTTAAGAGAGAAAAAATGGGGCCCTGTTTTGACCCTGAAGAAAATTAAACAGGTTTGGGAGAACAACTATGATATGGAAGGGAAAAAAAAGGGGGAACCGAATGAGTTTGGGTTGAAGTATAAGTGCGATTTTTAAGAGTAGATTTGAGTAGCAAAAAGGGGTTTGTGCCTAAATTATACTGTAAATTTTCCGTGTGATCTTTTTTCCATTTAATCTATTAAGTTTTCATTTTTTTTATTCTTTAACTTATGTAAATAATAATGTATAAAAACATAAGTAATTATAATGGTTTATGGGTTTGATTTGATGAGTTAAATTTTTCTTTATGTTATACGGATTAAAAAAAAATTAGAGTAAAGACTTGGAACTTGAATTGGGGCTATTAAGGCATGTTTCTATTGGCAATGCATTAAGAGTAGAGGTTTAATTAAATCGAGTTTTCCCTTTTACTAGGAATTATTTTTTTATTTCGACACTTAGGGATTGTTTTGTTGATGCGTTAGTATATGTGTGTGTGTGCCTCTTGTACATGATGCGTGTGTGTGTTTAAAAAGAACTAGTTAAATATCCAACTTAAAGTAATTGCTTGTGATGTGCTTACTTAAAAACCCGGAGTCTAGTGACAGACCTTAAAAGCAACCTTTTATGATCCATTGATGCATTAGCCTTATGGAATTTTGCAGGAATGATTTGGGTAGATTTCAATTTATACGGGGGGTTAAAAATTGTACGCTCAATGTTTTGGTTGTATAGAGACTCAAAAAGGCTACCCCAACCCCCTACATTGATGTGGTTGTAATGTGAAGGGGTCACGAGGACCTTTATTGTGGTTGTTTGATGGACAAAAAAAAAAGATAATAATTTGGTTGGTGATTTATTGCCTTGATTTTGTAAAATGATTTGCCATTTTTTTTTTCATGGTATGTGTTTTGTATTATCTATTTGAGCTTGTAGGTCAATTTTTTAATTTTTTTTCTGAAGGTACAGAAAGAATTTCAAAAATTATCGGATGGGATTAGTCGCATTATTTTTTATTTACGAGGGTAAATTTATAGGAATTGTTTTTTTGGACTCTAAATAAATAATCTGTGTTTAAAAGCTAAGTTTTTTGCTAGTTAGGGTTATTGAAGTGGTTGGAAACTATTTTTTATTTAAAATTGTTTAAAAATTTATATTATTTTATTGGATTTTAAGCTGTTATTTGAAGATTTTGCATTAAATTAAAGTATGACTGTAATAGGGGTTTTGGACTTGTGCAAATTCATACACAAAACAGACACACTACGAACACAGACATGGACACGACACATACACAAAACACCCGAGGCGCGCGCGAAGCTACGTACCGCACACGCAAAGAACACACACGATGCATGACTATTGTTAAATATTAAAACAATTAAGTTTAATTTCAACGTTAAAAAAAAATTGGCAAAAATTAGTGGGAGTTTAAAGTTGGGAAATTTATACCTAATTAAGCACTTACTTATAAATTTTCTATTCAATCATCTTTGAATTGATGTGTAAACAAAATAAAAATTTTATTGTGATACCAATTTAACAAATTCAAGATTCAAATATAAAATTGAAAAAAAAAAAATTACATTTAAATAGATTTTGGCTTATCTCAATAACATAATTAATGTTTTGGAAGGGTTGTTTTCAAGATTGGGTGAAGAAGGGTTTAAGGAGTGGTAGTGAAAAAGTGTTGTGTTTTTAGAAATTTTATAGATGTAGCTTGGCTTTAGATGCCACCCCCATTAGCATCCGATTTTCGGGGAGTAGTTGCTCCCCAATCATTTTGTTTAGGCTAGTAATTAAAAACTAGATGCCTGACTCTTTACCCCGCAGCGACGTTTTCCCCTTTTGGTTTTTTTTGTTTTTTTCCAGCATGTTTTACCTTCCTAAATCCCTTTTTCCAAAAATTTTTTTTAAATACGAATCTATTTTAAAAATATCACAAAAACCCTTAATCCCCCCCCTTGTGTCTTGGGTCTTATGTGATCAAGTTTTTTTGGAGTTGGTTTTTTAAAAGGTTTTGTTTAAGAGTGTTTGTTGGAAGATTAAGGGCTAAGTAAGGCATTTATTTCTATTGTGAACAGGTTGTGAGGCTTGGGTTTTAGATTTTAACAAAAAAAAACAATAATGTATATGGTTTATATACGCTTGTGTATGTGTATAGGTAATATTTTTTAAAAGGACCAATAAATATTTGGCATTTAAAAAAAAAGTGTTGTGTATGCTTAGTAGTGCTAATGGTTGGGGAAAACCAGTGGCCTTGGGTGGCACCCAAAAGTTTTAGTGCGCATTGTCTTGACGGAGTTTACTTTGAAATGATTTGAGTAGATTTTGGTGTCTTTGGTTCTGAGGGTATTTTAAGAGGACCGAATACTAATATTTGTGTGTATATATATTTAATTGTGTGTGTAGTGTGTGTGTGGGTATGAGTTCGTTTAGTTTCCTTATGTCGGAACTATATTTGTTGAAAACCCAAAAAAATAATAAAATATGGTTGTTGATATAGTTATTTTAAAAAAAAAATTAAATTTTATTGCCTATGCATTTTTTGAATGTACATGCGCTATTTTGTTTCTTTTACTAGGCTTTGCTAAAAACCCTTTAGGATTTCTGTTTTAGATTGGGAACAGGTTATTGGGGGACTAAAAAAGATATTATGTGGTATGATTTTTATGGCGTTCTACAAATTTTTATGACTACTATTTTGATTTGAAAATGGAATAGTGTGTTGAGTGGGGTTGTAACTTGTTTTTGTAAATTTAGACAAAGTTTTTTTTTTTATTTTGTTTTTAGGTGATGAAAAAATCACATGGCTTCTTTTGTTAGTGTTTTATTGTTTGTTAATTATCGGTTTAGCTGGTATGAAAATTGAATTTTGTTATTTTGGTTTCCTGAGACAATTGTAATTTAAATATATTTTTAAATTCTTTCATTGACTAAAAGAAGTTAAGAAGTTGATCATTAAAAATTTAATTTTGGGCTTGGGAGTTAAAAAAATGTAATTTTTTGGAGTTATTGCAGCATTAATGTGATAATTTAAAGCTGAGGTTTAAAAAAAGATGTTTGACTGCTAATAGATTTTAAGGACAGGGAGCGGCTGTAAAATTTCTAAGTTTTGGTTAAACCCTAATTAAAAGCTTTTATTCTTAAAAAACATGAAAAAGGGAAAAGGAAATGTTTTTCTTTCTTGCAATCCTAATGACTGTCTAAGATCAACTTAAATATTGTAAAAAAAATTTAAAAAAGTAGATTATTTTTTTTCCCCTTACTCATTTAATATGAATTTTATTTGGCGGGCCTTCTTGCCCTTTTTCTCCCCTTGCCCCAAATCATACCCTTTTTCACTCGATTCAAAACCACTAGTTCCAGGATAAAATTTCCCGTTTTTTCAATCCAAGTCTTTTGGGAAAAAGTTCTTGCACTAAAAATGGGTTTGGGGGTGGGTCCAATTTCTTTTTCACACTTCCTTGATAAGGGCAGTCCACAAAGACCCCGGTTTCCTTTATAGAGTGTATCAAAGGTTTTTGAATTTTTTGGAATAGGTATAGGACCTGTTTGTTGATTTTTAAAAAATACATCAAAAAAAGAAAAGTGAAGTAAGATTGTTAACTTTTTGGGGTTTACGGAGAGTGTTATGAGAGAGATCCAAAATTCTAATTTGTCAAACATTTAATTGAAAGGAATTGAAACCCCGTTAGATATTGTTAGAAAGATTGAAGTGAGTATAGTCCCTTAAGAGTTCCCAAAGGATTTTGGGGAAATTTTCCTTGAAGTTGTTTCTTGAAGTCAATTACTCTAAAGGGGCTTTTGGATCTTCTTGTAATCCATTTGTCTTCCTTTGTTTTTCTTCTAAATGAATAATAATAATACCAAATGCATATTCGGAATTATTGCTTTCCCAAAATCCAGTTGACCCTTTCCCTTTCAGCATCAAATTTTTGGACTCCAGCTTAAGAAATAGCGAGATGGTAGGTGCCCAAAGAATTTGTTCCAGAAAGCTTATGATTTTTAATTTTGGGAAAAATGATAAACACCGTCAGGTTTCTTATGATTCCATGAAATCTTTTAGAGTCTAAAATCAATATTGTAAAGGGGGAAAACTTGCCAACAAAAGGGGAAAACTCATCGATTGTTTTTTCCCAGATTGAGGAAAATTTTAGGTTAATGCAATTTTTTGATATCCCCTTTGGGACGGTCCCTCCAATTTATTGTAGTCATGTCAATCATCCCAGGTGAGCTTCTTTTTCCCAAAGGAGGAATTCGTCCCCGAAGTTTTTGTTTTTAAAATTGTGCAAAAGAGACCAAAAAAAAACAAGTCTTGAAACATAAAGGAATTTTACGGTTAAATTGTTTTTACTCAAATCAAGGGTGTTTTAGAGTCCAAAACAACATCATGTTGGTATTTTTTCTTGAAAATTGTTGTTTGAGACAAAGGGGGTTTTTAGATTGCAGATTGGGGAGGCATACGAAGGGTCCTTTTAAATTTGGTTAAAAAATAAGATCTGAGTAGAAAGGTCCTTCCCGTATGATAAACCTACAAATCCTGTCAGATGGTTTGAGAAAGATTTAAAAATTGAGGTAAAGTTGCTGACATTAAAGACCTTTGGGACCTCCCAGAATGTTATTGGAGGACAAAATTTTAATAAAAAAAAACTGATGATTCCTTTGGAAATTTGGGGAAGCCTCTTGGTTTCTGAAGAAGACCTTTTCGCTTCAAGTTCGGGAGACTCGTGGTGGTCCCAATATGTGAAAACTTTTTATGTGATAAATTAGCTAGATAAATGTTTTGTTTAAAAACACTCTAGGTATAGTTTACCCCTAAATTAAATTTGAATCAAAGGGGAAAAATACGAGATATTCCTGGGGAAAAGAGATTGTTCTTGGGGTTTTTCCATTTAAAATTTGTTAAATGAAAGTTGGAATTCCCTTTAACCCCAAAAAAGTTATTGTCGAGGGAAAATTTCACCTGTGAAGTTTTGGTGACAGGTTAAGACCTGAGCTGAGTGAGTTCCAAAAAGGGAAGATGTACTAATTCACGATGATTATTCCCCCCCCAAAAATTAATTTTGTAAGGTTGGGGAAGCTTTGAAGACATGGGGTTGGGCCAACCAAATGGTTTCCAGTAAAATCTAAAAATTCCAAGGAAAAAAGGTTTCCCAAGAAGTGGGGATGGCCTTTCAAAACAACGATCGAGTCTAAATATTTCAAAAAGATAGGTGAAATGGAATCAGGATTTTGATGATATGTTCAGCGATGAAAAAAGGGAGGCTTCTAGTTTGATAGTGTTTGGTTAAGTCTCTCAGAGTGAGATCAAATAAAGATTGTCGGACAGTGGCCTTGTAGGGAAAAAACTTGAAATGCTACTATTAGAGTTGATAGAAAAAGAGAGGAACTAGACGGAAGGTAAGGCCAACCACCGTCCGCTATGCTATCACATCTATGCCATCCCATTTTTCAGAATTCCCTTTTTGCCCTTTAAAGTCCAGTTGTCAAATTCCCTTTAAAGGGGGAGATAATCCAAAGACCCATTATCAAAGTGGTTTTGAACTCCCAAAAAGGCAGATCTCTTGCTTCTGAATTTGACAGCATTGTCGTATTAACAGAGTAAGATTGTGCAATAGTGAGAAAAGGGAATTGACGTGAACATCAAAAATGGAAAGCATTGGTGATCCATGAAGAAAATGGTGGATGGTTTGACGTAAGTATTTGGTTTTTTGTGTGCTTGACATTGGAGGACATGCTTTATATAGACGGCCCTTTTCCCATTATCAACTTTTTTTCCTCTAGAAAAAACTTATATTTTTTTATTGACCATACCGCTTAAAAAGTAAAGTAGTCTAAAGTAGTCATTAAAAAAAAATTTTGGAATGACCCCGCACTTTTTCCCCCAAAATTTTAAAACTTTAAAATAAATTTAATTAAAACCTTCTCTTAAAAAAAAAAAAAAAAAAAATAACCCCCCTTTTTTTTTTTTTTTTTTTTTTTTCCCCCCAACCCCCCAACATCAAAACCTAAAATCAAACATTTAAACCCAATATAACTTAAACTTTTATTTTTCCCCAAATAAAAAATTTAAATTTTATAAAACCCCAAAACCCCAAAACAAACCCCCAAACTAATCTTATTCATAACAACAACTCAAACCCTTTTACTTTTTATTCTTCAACCCTAACTACCCAACAAAATTAAACCAAAAAAATTCCCCAATTAATATATCTTCATTAATTCTCAAACCCAAACCTTTTAATTTTTTTAATACTTTCCCCAACCCAACCCAAAATTTTAAAACCAAATCAAGGGTTTAAAACCATACAATTAAACACCTTTTTAACACCTAATAAAATTTCCTCCAAAAAAATTTTTAATTTATAAAAAACCCCTCAAAAACCCCCTCTTTTAATTCCAACAACCCAAAAATTTCTTTTAAATAAAAAAACCCCAAATTTTTTCTTTTTTTTTAAACTACCCCAAAAACCCACCTAAAAAAAACTTACTTAAAAATTCTCCTAAAAACCCCCCAAAAAAAATTATTACCCCTCACCAACTTTATTAAAAAAAAATTTTTAAAAAAAACAAATTTTTTCCCCAACCCAAAAAAAATTTTCCCCTTAAAAAAAAACAAACTTTTTTCCCCCTAACCCCTTAAAAAAAAAAAAAAATACAAAAAAAATAAATATAAAACATACAAAAAAAAACAAAACTTTTAAAATTTTAAATTTTTTTTTCCCTTTAAATTTTTTAAAAAAAATCCAATTTTTTTTCAAAAAACCCCAAAATAAATTTTTTTCCCCCAAAAAAAAAAATATATTTTACATTTTAAAACCAAAATAAAAATTTCTTTCCTAATTTTTGAAAACCTAATCTCCCCTCATTTAATTTATTCAAAAATTTATAATGTACTTAAAGTAGCTTTTCAAATGACAAATTTTAACGTATCGAAAAAAAAAATAATTTTAAAAAAGCATTTTAGTTTGTTAAATTAAAATAAAAAAAATAAGTAGATTGTAAAATGCTAAATAAAAAAAAAAATTTAAAGTTTTATAAAATTTTTTTTAAAAATCAAAATCAAGGCTCTCAATGTTAATATAAAAAAAAAGGGGAAAAGTTAATGGGGTTAAAGTGTTAGATGACATTTGTTAAAAAACTTAAAAAAAGGTTTAAAAAGTTGAACCATACTGAAAGTAGGGGTGAGTGTGGGTTTTGGGTTTGTTCAGTTAGTATGGTTGACCCCCCCTTATCGAAACAAATTATATAAAGGTTCGGTTTTTTTTTTTTGAAATTGAATTTAATATCGGTTTGTTTGTAAATTTTTTTTAACCAAATTAAAGCAGTTCAATTCAGTTCAGTTCGATTTTTCAATTCGAATCGTTTACATCAAATTTCATAAAAAATTTTTTTCTCAAATAATATGTAAATTTTAAATGAATTTACTCAATTTTCTTAATAATTAATTAAAAAAATGAAAAGAATAAAAAAATATGAAAAATTTGATAAATTTTTAAAGATTGATAGAAAAAAAATATAAAGAAATCAAAATAATTAAAAATTTTTTTTATTTAACTAAATGATTTGATTCGGTTAAAAAGGTACGGTTTTAGTTCGGTTCGGGTTTTTACAAATCGTTTTATATAAAAGAACCCAAGCTAAAACAAACAAACCCCCAAAAAAAAATGATTTTTTGTTTGGTTCCGATTCGATTCGTATTCCCCGGTTTTTTTCCCACCCCCACTAGAAAAGTTGTGAAATTGTGCAACTACTTCAATTTTGAGATGAAAAACTTAGCGCCCTTTTAAAATTTTTGTGTGCAGTTGATTAATTTTCTAATGATGAAAAAAATTTTAAAATGAAAAGGTTCTGCTGCCCTTTTAAAAATGAAAAAATAAAATACTTGTCACTTCATTTATATTTTCCGATCCCGGGAAAAATTCAATTGAAATTTTTTTTTTTCACCGCGTTATTCTTACAATAACGTATTAAACTGCAGAACCGTCTTGGGAAACCCCCCAAGCTTAAATAAGTGATAGAAGCAATAAAAAAGTATTGAATTTATACCTGTTTGATTGCAATCTACTTAAAATGATATTGCACATGTTACGTGTTTTGGGAATTTAGTTTTACATATTGTGATGGATGATGACGAAGTCGATATGCCAAAGTTCACCAGCAATTTCCTATACCCAGATTTAAATTTATAGATATGAAGGTGATTGCATTGCTCGCTCTACAACTTCTATAATTTATTTTTTTAGCTCATAAAGCGTCATTTAAATTAAGGAATTACCATATTTCCAATTCTGCCCAAAAAGGGCCATGGTCATCAAAAATTTTGTTTCTTTTTTAAAAAGATATTGTTACATCAACGATTTAGTTCCTAATCATAGATATACCCATTTCAATGTATTTGTGGTAATAATTCGCATATTTTCATCGACACTGAACCAGATAAAATAAAAACTTACTATAAGTTATAGGAATGATTTGATTTGGTTCTTGGTTTAGTTCTAATTTACGGGTGAAACCTCCTTTGGATTAGTGCATGAATTGTCCACTTGTAATTGTTATGTGATTCTTGATTATAATAATATGACAATATATACTATTCTTGCTTTCGCAGATGATGGTTTCCCCCTTGTCTTCCCCTCGCTGCTGATAAAATTTTAGAGTTCCTTTGCTAATTTAATCATTATTTAGTACATTTCTAAGCATTTTCTTACAAACTATATTTATATGTGTGAGATTTTAAAATGATTTATGGGTTTTAAGTTATTAACATTGAACTTAATTCTTTGAGTTAAAGTGATAGAGCCCAAATGTTAGATTTTATGAATTTAGGATGATATAGGGAGATTTCAACATAATAAAAATTGGAGTAGGGGTCGTTGGACGACCCATGGCTCTTAATTTTTTTTTTTGGAAACTCCCTACATTAAAAGGGGGCTCGTTATGGGCTTGGCCTCAATAAGAGCTCATTGAAGAATCCATCAATAAGAAGATTCATCTCAGTGTTGATTATTTGGTAATTGATGGACATCGTTTGATAACTTAACTCTTTAAATACTTAGAGCTTCTATTCATTTGGCAAAATTAGTATCTAGAGAGATGGCATCATCTTGTCACATTACTTTTCGCAAGAGATCAAATAGAGTTTAAAGCGGAAAAACATATCATCTCTAGTCTTAAAAAGGTGGGGTCAATGCTCTATAGCTCCTCTACATGTCACTAGTGCGTTTGAGTTCTCCGAGACTGCTTACTCTTTTCCTTACTTCTTTTCTTAGATATATTTTACTTAATCCCTAAGGTTATGTATAGGCAAGACTCTGTTGCATGACATGACATTGCAATCGGATTCCTCATCGAAAATATGTATAATAAACTCCCCCATCTATTGTTTATGATAGTGATTTTATTGTTTGAGTGTCTCTTTCCCTATTTATATTGTTAAATTGGTATGTAATATACCCTTTACTGACTTGTTATCTTAAAGCTCAATTTCGAACCTCCAATCATTAATAGTCTAATCGAATAATTTCCTTTTTATATAAAAAATGAAGTTTTATAAATTTATTTTGAAAAAAAAAATTTTTGGATCGCTTGTTAACTATAAGGGTTTTCTGTAATGTTTGAATAAATGAAGACTTTCCTTTGAAATCTTAAGTTTGAGTGCACAAAAATAAAAGGTATGATTTATTTACAAAATTTTATTTTCGTTTCTATAGTTACGTTAAAAATATATCTTTACACAAAATTTTCCTATCATCAAAGTTTTAAAAATGGACATTAAGTGAAATATAGCAGAAAATTCTACAAAAACCTTGAAAGATAAAAATAATTTACTTTGGTGGTGACTTTGTTAATGATGAATAAGTAACGGTAAAATTCTAAATGTAAGTTTATCAATACCCCTTAGAAAACGAACCCTATAGCCTTATCAACATTAGCGTCGGCCAAGCTTTCTTATGGCTGTGGATAAGAAATACTTTAGATGTTTTCAATCCCTATGACCTCTTAGGACTGTCTGCCCTAAAGGAAACCCTAGTAGGTTTTCTAAAATTTTTTGTATCTGTGTGACTATGTTTGAAAATCATTTTGCAGGTAGGATTGTGAGATTCTAAAAAAGAGTCCAAAGTTTTTTTTATTATTTTTTTTCAAAATTTAACTTATACCCATAATGTGACTATGGTTACCGATAACCCCAAGTCTATCAAAATCACGGGAAAATCGGTATCTCCTACCAAAAAATAAGTTAGGTAGTAAAGTCAAAAACTCAAACTTACTAAATTCATAAAATTTAAAAAGTGTATTAAATTATATTATAATAATTCAAATGAATTATGTTTGTTCAGAGCTAACTTCTATGCATCTCGCTTAGCACTCAATTATCGTTTTTAACCTAAGCCAAAATCTGCAAATTTCAGAGAAAACTATTTAGGAGTAAGTACAAAAAACTTGTATTTTTTCTGTACTTACCCGCAATTAGTTAAACAAAAAGTTTTTTTACCAAACATATAAAAGCATGAACAAAAAATTGCCAAAAATTATATATGCACTTGACTGGGTTGCATAAAAAATCGGATTTTCGCCTCCGAAGAAGGTTTTGGGATACTTGGCATAACAAATCGGGTTCTAGTACCCAGGTTTTTAAATTATTAATTTTATTATATAAATTCCCCGTTTCCAAAGTAGGTTTTTTTATTTCCAACAACCAATAGTAACAAATATTTAGGTTTTTCGGGAGGTAACCCCCCTAGTCCTGTTAAAACCTTACAAGGTAGTCTTTAGAGCGCCCCTGACTTTTGGTTTTGTGTCTCTTGGTTAGCGTCTTCGGCACCCAATAGAGCTCGTGAGCCCAAAGGTAGGGTTTATTGTACCAAGTCTACACTGTATTTTTTAATCATGTGGGAATCCTCCCCCTTTAAAGGCCCCTTTTTCTAACCCCGTGGGGTGATGACCGGAACCCTTATAAAACTTGTTCGTCTTTGGGATGATGTTTTAATTTTTGTTTGGTTGAATATGATTAATCAATTTATGAAAAAGGGTCAAAAATTATCAACCCAAATCATTCAAATTATGAAAGTTAATTATATATCGAATCTTAACTATGCATTTAACAAATTTTGAAGTAATCAAAACAAAATTAGTCACTACATAATCCGAAAACCCTTGTACATCAAGTTATTATATTAAATTCATGTGTATTTAACTACAAGACAAGTTAGGTCATCGGTTTTTACTCACTTGGTCAAAAATTTGTCAAGGTTGTAATGGTTTTTTAAAGTAAGTAGTTCGATTTTATGATCACCTAACATGAGGAATATGGAAAGTAGAAAGTTTGAGAATTAAAAAAACTAAACTAGCATGCAAAAAGTAGTTTATTAAAGGTTTTGATTTTGTAAAAAACATCGATTCAAGCTTTTTATCTAAAAAGGTACAATTTTTTCATTTTTGCTTGGACGTTATGGTTATAGCTATTTTTATTTTTTCGAGTATTTTCTTGTAAAGAGATTATTTTGAACGTTTTGACTCGCAGTTTGAATTTTTAACATAAAAAAAATCAAAAATTTGTTATTTTAATTTAAAAATTTTTATTTT
>JAMXBC010000181.1:0-37204 GCA_024138005.1 Lumnitzera racemosa | reverse complement strand
GTGGCGATTGTGTAGGTGTCGCTGAAGACGCCAAGCCACTTTGCGAAGCCCGGCTCTGAGTACAGCTTCTCCCAGAGAGCCAAGCGCTCTTCTTCGGTCACCTCCATCGTCTTGCGAGGATCTGACTGGTGCAGGAAGCATGAAGGTGTCTGGGCGCACTGCGCAAAGATCTCCTCGTATGCTTCTTGCGAGCTGCCTTTTCAGACTGAGGCCACATGCTGTATTTCTCAATGGAGCAGACCAGTTGGCTGTGCGCTGGAAGACGCTGAGGGGACTTTATTGTTGGGATCTTAGAGATAGCTGTGATTGTCTGAATGCCGGTGGCACCTGTGCCAATCACGCGATGCGCTTGCCTGAGGCTATCGTTGAGGTTGAGGTTCTGGGGCCATCGTGAAGTGTGGAAAGCTGTACCTTGGAAAGACTCAATACCTGGTATGGCTGGCAGGGTTGGAGCTGACAAGAAGCCAAGGCAGCTGACGAAAAAATCTCGTAGTGTGTTGCACCCCAGTCTCATCGTCGAAGGTCCAGGTGTGGTTGTCATCGTTCCAGGTAGCGTTGCAATGCGAGTGTCGAATCGGATGTCCTTGACAAGGTCATGCTTCTCAGCTACTCGCTGAATGTATGCGAGTGTCTCTGCTTGAGTGCCAAAGGTGTCCTTCCACTCCCATTCCTCTAGCAGCTCTTCGTCGAAGGAGTAGCTGTATGAGAGTGACTCTGTGTCAATGCGACAGCCTGGGTATCTGTTCCAATTCCAGACACCACCGACGCCACTGCCAGCTTCCAGGACCTTGACACGCCATGCTGGGAAGTGTTTGCGAATGTAGTAGAGACTATAGACACCAGAGAGGCCTGCGCCAATGATCAAAACGTCAGTAATGTCAGCTTTTGGGGCGACCATGTTGAGATGCGATGCCTCAGCAGCTTGACGAAGCGCAGAGATGATATAGAACATCTCAGCAAAGTGTCTGACCTACCAAAGATGGTATGCGCCCTGTGCCAGAGTGCATGCCGCAGGTATGCGTGGTGTCGGACCAAGCGCAGCCTATCTTGAGCTCCACCAGGGATGACTTTCCTCTTTCGAAATGCTGGGGCAAGGCCTGCTCTACCACCTACCTCACATCGTGCCATGCTATCTCTTTCAAGCTTGTGTCGCAAGCTGCTGATGTGCTGTCTGCGCATTCGGTTGCCGCAATCGGCAAGCTGTATGTTGCGCATGCGTACAAAAGAAAGGTAGGTGACGAACATGCTTCGATCACACCAAAGATGGACGTCCCAGGATTCGCTTTGGTGACTGGAGCTGGCCAGGTATCGGTAGAGCATGTGCTAAAGGGTTCGTGAGGGAGGGCAGTGCTGGCGTGGCGCTGTTCGATCTCAGCCTGGATGCATTAAGGCGACTGAGGAGGTCTTGAAGCAAGTTCCTGGGCTGAGAAGTGCAAGATCTTGCTGTTTCCTGTCGATGTTCCGATGAGCAGAAGGTGATGAGGCTGTAACCTCAGCAGCTGCGACGTTCGGACGGCTCGATTACGCTGTCAACGCAGCTGGTATTGCTATGAAGCTATTGGAGGAGCAGCATACGCCAAGACAGAGGATTGGCAGAAGATCCTGAAGGTCAACCTTGACGGCACCTTTTTTGTCCTGCGAGCAGCTGCTCAGATCATGCTCAAACAAGACCTATACTGTCAGCAATTGACGGCAGACCATTACAGCGAGGATCCATAGTCAACTTCTCTTCGATCCAAGGTGTCGTTGGCATAAAGCTGTCAACGGCGTATACCACAGCCAAGCATGCTGTCATTGGCCTGACGAGAACAGCTCTGACGACTATGCCAAGGATGGTCTGCGTGTCAACGCCATCTGTCCAGGCTACACGGAGACACCCATGACCACACAGAATCCTCAGGTGTTGAAGGCCATGGAGGAGAGGATATCGACTGCGGTGCCGATGATGAGAATGGGCAAGCCAGAGGAGATTGCTGATGGTGTGTTGTATCTAGCAGGAGGACGAAGCTCGTTCGTCACAGGATCTGCTCTGATGGTCGATGGTGGCTACACATCACGGTAGATGTGTTGGCATGCTGTGATGGAAGTATTGATCGCCTTGTTGCAGGGGTGCTTCATGATGAATGGTGATATCAGAAGTGGAATTTGCCCTACATGTCAACCAGTGCAGTCTCGCACATTTTCGAGCGTCGTCGGTTTTGGTCCTGCGTAGTACGCATGGCTATGAGTTGGTGTGTGATGCTCAACAGTGTGAGATGAGATGTTGTGGAAGGTCAAGTAGAGATCTTAAAGGAAGGAAACACTTGACCGTCGTCACGCGTCACCAATTTACGCGGAAGTCGCGTCTTCCCAGCACGACAAACTTCACCTCATACTGCCTGCCCACAACATACCGCAAGCATGGCACTGCTCGTTGATAAGCATCGTCCTAGATCGCTAGAGACATTGTCATACCATCACGAGCTCTCTGAGCGTTTTACGAGCCCTGGTAAAATTTGCATTGAAGCAGGAGGATACTGCTAACCACTGCTACAGGCTGCCAGTGGTGACTTTCCACATCTGCTCGTCTATGGACCTTCAGGCGCTGGTAAGAAGACACGAATCACAGCAACACTGCGAGCACTATACGGCGCTGGCGTGGAGAAGATCAAGATCGATGCACGAGTGTTCCAGACGACATCAAACAGGAAGCTGGAGTTCAACATCGTTTCCTCAAACTACCACTGGAAATTACGCCTTCAGATGTGGGCAACTACGATCGAGTGGTGGTACAGGACTTGCTGAAAGAGGTGGCACAAACGCAACAGGTCGACCTGGCAGCGAAGCAACGTTTCAAGGTAGTGGTCATCAATGAGGCAGAGCACCTTACGAGAGATGCCAGGCGCTTTGCGAAGGACTATGGAGAAGTACAGTCCCAATCTACGACTCATACTGGTTGCCAACAGCACAAGCAACGTCATTGCTCCAATCAAGAGTCGTTGCTGTGGTCAGAGTGGCAGCCCCAACGGAAAGAGCAGATCTCAGGTATTACTGTCCAAGGTTGGCAAGCAAGAAGGATACAGGAGCAACGCAGAGGTCGAGAAGAGGATCGCCAAGGAGTCTGGCAGGAACCTTCGAAAGGCTTGCTGATGTTCGAAGGCTGTACATGCGCAGAATGAAGTGGTCACAGAGAAGACACAGCTCACTCCACCAGATTGGGAGGCATTGATTGAGGTCATTGCAAGAGAGATGATTGAAGAGCGCTCGCCTGCTCGCATACTGCAGGTCAGAGGCAAGTGTACGCCCTGCTGACATTGCATACCAGCGACCACAGTTCTGAAGACCTTGACATTCAAGCTATCCCCAAGATCGACGACAGCTTAAGTCTGAGGTTGTCAAGTGGAGTGCCTTCTATGAGCACAGGGTACGTACAGGCAGCAAGGTCATCTTCCATCTGGAGCATTCGTGGCCAAGTTCATGAGACTGTACGAGGCGAATCTCATGGGTATGGACCTGGACATGGAGCTTGATGTCTGAGAGCGAACGTGTCTGGGAGGCACTTCACAGATGCACTCAAGACCCACAAACTGTCGACTTCTTTGGAACGGGCGGATATGGAGGCCTCCAGCCTGTCGCTAGCAAACGCCTTCCGCAAGTCAGAAAATGCGGACCGAGCACGCCCAGCATGAGTATGTGGCATACTCAGACGGTATTGATGGCCATCTTGTCATCAGCGGACGATCTTGAGGAGAGGAGTTCAGAAGGGTCTGGCGGCATATTGCAGTAAGCACTGGCGCAGACAAGGCTTGAGGCCTGCGTTCAGCACCTGACATTCAGTGAAGCAGACGTGCTGCTCGCTACCGCCCGAAAGCACCATATCGAGAGAGCAATTGGCACAAGCAATCACAAGAAATCGCATCGTCGCGTTCATGCGCTTGGCGATCAAGCATACCACAGCATACCAGACTTGAAGCAATACCAATGTCTTCCTCGTCTACGTCTCAGACATACTTTCATTGCCTGTGATTGTGTCACTCTTCCTCGATGGAATGCAGCATTGATGTGAGACGCTAGTTTTGCGCTAGTCCACATATAGCGCACTCTTGGCGTCGCGAAAGCCCACACACCGCACTAAACTCACACGCCAGATTTGCGAAGTTTGTTAGCTCACGACCACCCTTCCTTCTCCTTCACGACTATCAGTTCAGCCGCCAACATGAAGCTGAACATCTCCTACCCAGCCAACGGCTCCCAGAAGCTGATCGAGGTCGAAGATGAGCGCAAGCTCCGTGTATTCATGGAGAAGCGCATGGGACAGGAGGTTCCAGGCGACTCAGTCGGCGACGAGTTCAAGGGTTACATTTTCCGCATCACTGGAGGCAACGACAAGCAGGGTTTCCCAATGAAGCAGGGTGTTATGCACCCAACTCGTGTGCGACTCCTCCTCGCAGAAGGCCACAGCTGCTACCGACCACGACGCACTGGTGAGCGCAAGAGAAAGTCAGTTCGAGGATGCATTGTCGGCATGGACTTGTCCGTTCTCGCCCTGTCCATTGTCAAGCAGGGTGATGCAGACATTCCAGGTCTGACGGATACCGTTCTGCCAAAGCGCCTTGGTCCAAAGCGTGCCACGAAGATTCGACGATTCTTCGGCCTCAGCAAGGAAGACGATGTGAGTTACACTCTACTCCTCTTCGCCAGTCCACGCTTGCACTTCTATGTTGCAGCAGTGGACTGAGTCTGAGATCTATCAAGAACCATTACTGACAAGGCTACAGGTCCGCAAGTTCGTCATCCGTCGCGAGGTTCAGCCAAAGAAGGAGGGTGCCAAGCCATACACCAAGGCTCCACGTATCCAGCGTCTCATCACACCACAGCGTCTGCAGCACAAGCGACACCGACTTGCACTCAAGCGACGCAACTACGAGGCTGGCAAGGAGGCTGCTGTAAGTTCTATGCATCTAATGCACAAGGGACAATCACTGACAACATACAGGCTGAGTACGCTGCTCTTCTTCACAAGCGTGTTGCAGAGGCCCAAAAGCAAGGAGACTGAGGCACGTAAGCGACGTGCATCCAGCATGCGCAAGCAATAGATGTCTTGTTCTTGATGCTGTCTCTTGATTCTCACTGCCCATGATCGATATCCACGATCACATACACGATTGCATGGCGTAGGCGAAGGCTGAAACAAAAGGAGTCTATTGTATCATCATATACGACTGACAATCAATCCATGAAATGCTCTGACTACTGTCCTTGTGCTTCCTCTGCCTCCTGTCTACTACTGCAAGAAATTCTGCACCAGCCTTGTCATGGACCCGCCAAAATTCTGCCGCCAGCAGGCTTGACGACACTTCCAAGCTCCACCCTTCACTCCAGCCTATTCTGAACGATCTGCAATGTGAACGAGCTCGTTCTCCTTCGCAGAAGAGCACACTTCTCTCCCTACCTACGAAGCATGGCTTTCAAACTCTATCAAGCTGCTCACTGGCAACAGCCATGGCAAGCTTGCACAACTGGTCGCCGACAGGTGAGGCCTGCGCTGAGTCGCAAAGGCCTGATCACTGACTCTGCGCAGACTGAGCACGCAGCTGGCTAAGGTCCTGGTACTGCAGTACTCAACAATGAGTCCAGCGTATCAATGGAGAGTCTGTACGAGACGAGGATGGTAGGTGTCTGAGAACGAGGTCAAGACCAGCGCTGATCAATGCAGTCTTCATCATTCAGTCGCACCGAATCGCACAAGATCAACGACCACATCATGGAGCTCCTCATCCTGATCAAACGCCTGTCGCACCGCCAGTGCACGCCGATCACAGCTGTCCTACCAAACTTCCCATATGCTCGACAGGACAAGAAGGATAAGGGTAGAGCGCCTATCACTGCCAAGCTCATGGCGAACATGCTACAGACAGCAGGCTGCAACCATGTGATCACATGGTCTGCATGCTAGTCAGATTCAGGGCTTCTTCAATGTGCCTGTGGACAACCTATATGCTGAGCCAAGACGCTTGCGGTGGATCAAGGAGAATCTGCCTGTGAAAGAGTGTGTCATTGTCAGCCCAGATGCTGGTGGAGCCAAGAGGTAGGATGAAATGACGGATTGAGGGACACACTGACTCTCTTGCAGAGCTACATCGATCGCAGACAGCCTGGACTGCCATTCGCATTGATTCACAAGAGCGAGCACGACCAAATGAAGTCAGCCGCATGACACTTGTGGAGATGTGGAAGGCCGCATCGCGATCATTGTCGACGACATGGCAGACACTGTGGCACCTTGGTCAAGGCTGCAGATGTTGTGCTGGACAACGGCGCCAAGGAGGCCATCGCCCATTGTCACCCACGGTATCCTGAGCGGCAATGCTGTTGAGAAGCTAATGGAGGACGACTGAAGAAGCTGGTCGTCCGAACACAGTCCCACACGACGACAAGAAGGCACTGTGCGACAAGATCGAGACGATAGACATCTCGCCACGCTGGCAGAGGCTGTCGACGAACACACAATGGAGAAAGTATCTCCTTCCTGTTCAAGCATGCTCCATCGTGAGCAGAAGATCTTCAGGATACTCAGCAGCACCTTCTAATGACAACGACCTCATCACAGTGATACCAGCATTGACTCTGAAACATTGTAGCAAAACCCTGATTTATTATGTTGTACGTACTAGAACCTCATATCAAAACAAGTATGCTCGAAGGCATGCAACATCGAAAAGCAAGCAAGCTTTGAATGACTCTGCCTTTCAAAATGGTATCTTCGCGCATAAAAGGGTCAGTCGCTTGCTCATCCATGGAGTAGCTGTACAAGTAGAAGAAGTGTCTTTTGGCTTTTCGCCGTGAAGTCGGATTATAGCTCGTTGCTCTTCTGCAAAGAGACCTTCGTGAATCGTCTTGGCCGTAAAGTGGGTGAAGCTGGATCGCTTACAGGCCATGAGGGCGAGAGCTGCAGCACCCATAACAGCTGGAGCGGCAGTGATCATGTGAGCCATACCGCTGGAGGTGGAAGTGGTTGAGGTGGAGGTGGCTGAGTGAGAAGAGCTGCCAGCACTGCACCGCTGCTTGATGCTGCCTCAGATGCGATGCAGAGGAGCTAGCGCTGCACCAGAAGATGCTGCGGCGCCAGATGAGCTGGCTCCAGCGCCACCTGCACCTGCGTACTCAGACTCAATTGCGGATGAAGCGTATGTGGTGGTGACGCCAGATGCTGTGGCAATGACATCGCCGTTGGAAGCGACAGTGTATGCTGTGGCAGCTGTGGTAGCCTCTGAGCCTCCAGGAGTGATGGTTGTACCAGCGATAGAGTAACCAGATGCGCCGCTAGCGACTGGGACGCCGAAAGCACCAAAGTTACCGCCCATGGCTCAGAGGCAGCTGCGCCGGATGAGGATGCCTCAGTCATCATGGAAGAAGCCTGAGCCAGTAGATGTGGCTGGAGAAGTGCTTCTGCGAGTGTGGTCAGTGAAGCTCGCTGCAAGCATCTGCGTGACTTACGGGACGCTACCAGTAGCACCAATACCAGTGAATGATGTGCAGACGCCGACAGACTCAGTTGGAGAGCGCTGGCGCAGTATGATGCAGCGTAGGAGATGACGCTGTTGGCCTGCTCAGCGTTGAGACATGCCTGGTTGGCACAGTCTCGGACACCAAAGCCAAAGTCTGGCTTCAGCAGAAGCATGTTGGGTTGTTTGAGCAGCCGTATGGGCTCTGCTGCATGATGTTCTGCATGTTGCCAATACAGAGGCTCTGTCATGTGTGTCAGCGACCTGCTCGTGTCCTTGTTGTCTCCTCTTTCTGACTTACACCGCAAGCTGGGAGGTCCTGAGCAGCAACGAGAGCTGCAAAGGCAGCGCTAACGAGAACGGCCTTCATTGTTGATGTGCTTGGTTTGGCGAGAAGACGTGAGGTCTGGATTGGAATTGCGCGAAGGGCGTGTCGTTGTCGAGAGCGAGTGAGGTTCGTACGAGGAAGTCGTGTGGAAGCAAGATCGAAGGATGGTATGTCGCAGAGGGCTGTGTATTTGTTGGTTGTCAGGTTGGCAGCAAACAAGAAAGCTAAAGGACTAGCGCAGCAGTGATCGAAGCAATAAAATTAAGGTCGATCGTGCCTGTGTGCCACAGACGCGCCTTCCCACAAATTCACAAGCCAAACACACGTCACAAATTCACGCACTGCCATCATGCTTTCCTGCTGCAGGTAGCATTCACTACCGACACAACCTTCTGCTTTGGCATCCTTGCTCTGATCGAGCATTCCAGACTCTCTGCTACATCACATCACGAGACCTGCGTGGCGATGCAGTCCCCAGTCGAAACCACGCTGGCATCCACACATTCAGCTGGACTCTTCATGTAACACCAGAATCTTGGCTGATACAATGCAAAGCAGGTTCAGGATGGCACTACGTCAAAGCCATTGGATGTGGATCCGCCAACAAGCTCAAGCCGCGACGCGCTCATGTCCCTGACTACGCCTCGCCAATGGCCCACGCTACTGCACAAGCTTCTCCCACGACAACGATGAGAGGTACTCTGTACATCTGCAGGAGATGACGCTGAGTCTTGGCCTTGCCAGTCGACTGCTCCAGGCCGCTACGGTCTTGCCGCCCTACCACATCTGCCATGCCATGCCGGCAAAAGAGGAGGAGCTGTCAGAACTGGCAGATTGCTGCTAAAGGAGAGCCGTTCAGGAGGTACAAGCGAGCATCTGTCCGATCTGTGGCCACACTTGAGACAATCTCCAATACTACTGGGTCATGGTATACACACTATTCCCGACTTCGCGGGCGCTGGACATGCTGTGGTCTAGATGCGAGATGAGCCTCTCTAACCACAAAAGGGCGATGCAACAGCTCATGGCCCAACCGATCAGCATTCGTATCCGACACCACGCTCTTACATGCATGAACTCCATTGCAGCATCACTTATCAGCCTTTTGCTGGCCTCGTAACTGTCGTGCAGCAATCCCAAAGTCAATCTTGGCTTGTGTATCTGCGCTGGCTTCACCTCCTGATGGCTTGTCGGTCGCCGGCGAGCTCTCAAGCGACTGCCGAACTGTCAACGGTCAGTCATCTCGTCTAAAGCTATGGCCTGTACGTGGCTACGACCATGATGGACTGTAAATGAGATAAGATCTGATGGCTTCAGCACCATCACTCAGTCGGACCTACTACTGCCAAGCACAACAAGGTCACGTACTGATTCATAGTGCATTGCTGATGCTCTGCATACATTCAATACAGCAGTTTTCATCTACCATAACGTCATGGGTATTTGTGATGCTCGATCAATGCACTCCCAACAGTTCATGCTTCTAGCCAAGACATGTCCTGACTTTTCAGAATCATCGTTCATAAACGCATTCTGTTGAGCAAATGCTGCAAAGTCCAGACCACCACGAGAGCTCAGCCCAGTAGAGGTCTGTGGTGCTGAAGCGCCAAGCGGATCGCTCTCAGTCTGCATCGCCGCAATGCTAGGGAGACGAGCGTTCTTCAGGCTGTTCACGGCGACACCATGACAGTGTTACTGTCAATCGACATCGAATCGCTAGCGACTGATGCTGCTCGGTCGCGCGATACTATTGGCACGACGACGACATCATGAGCTGTAGTGTCTTAGGAGCCTGTGATGGTGTGCCATGCATCGTCTCTTCAGCTGGCTCAGCAGTGGCAATACCTGCTTGACTGCGACCATGGTCCTTAGCTCGGTCGGCGTCGCCGTTGTTGTCTTGCTACTGAAAGCGTCGAGAAGGTAGTCTGATGGGATCTGGAAGACGGGCGGTGGTGGTATGTTCATCTCTTCATCTTGTCGTCCAAAGCAGGCTGCCCACCAACGGGTGTTGATCTCTTCTGGTCTGTACCCTTGCGTCGTGGGAAGATAAGCATGTTGAAGGTGTCAGGTGTATTTGGTGTTGATGAACTCCTGCTTGCGAGCCAGCAGATGTGACCACACTGATGGCAATGGAACTGTGCACGATCCTTCTCACAGTTGAATAGGAACTCTCCGTACTGGCCAGCGTAGGACTGGTAGAGAAGTCGTCGCAAGAACTTCTCGTTGAACTCAAGGCGTTTGGCTCTTCGTGCAGCAGCTGGAAGATGGCATCCAGGAACTGGTGGAAGATTGGCGCAACCTCATTCTCATCCATCTTGTGCTTCTCTTCCGTCCAGGGGTGTTGGGCAGAGTGCTGAACTGGATTTGGAGGTGGTGTTGCGGACGAGAGGTGTCGCTGCCTCCTTGGCATTGGGTGATGAGCCAAAGATCTTGTTCTGCTTCTGCTTCTCCAACCACGATCTAGCATTGGACAACGCCTTCTGACGATTGCCTGCAGATTGTTCTCGGATGCACCATTGGCTCGCAATGGGATTGGACGCTCCCATCGATCAGGAACCACTTCTCGCTACCTTCAGTACCTTGTCGATGAGCAAACTTGTGACCAAACGAGAGGAAGTCCTTCTGAACCAGTGTTATGAAGCCATCGATGGTGCGGTAGTGAGGATCTAGCATGACCTGCGCTGCTGCTGCAACCTGTGAAGTACGATCCCAGCCATCTGAGCAGTGGATCAAGGCGTGACTACCGCCAAGACCAACACACGAGCGACCATCTCTGCGCCATCCAGGATACCAGCGATGTGAGACATCCATTTGGACTTGCGCAGGAGATTCTGATCAGGTGCGAGCTCAAGATAGTCTGAATTGCCAAGTGCTGAGACGACATACTCTGCCGAAGCTCGCATGACATGAATGTTAGCTATGCTCAAGTAGAGCTTGTCGACAAGAGCCATTCCAGGTGCAGCGTAGTGCTTGACATCCTCTATGCCTCCCCTGAGAGCTTGTTCGCATGCATGTTTGCAACAGGTCGAGCATCAACGATGACATTGCGACGTGTGCTGCCATAGATGCGCTTGCGAACTGCCTTAGACTCCTCCTCTTCAGCGTGCTGGCTCAGTGTGGTGAGGTCCTCGCCATTGAGGGATGTGCTAGATGCAGCTGGCTTCAGACCTGGAGGCGAGTCACCAGGTGATCGAGACTCAGGTGTGTGGCTCGAGAAAATGGCTTGTACCAGCGCCTCATCCTGTGCATTGCGCTTCGACATGATGCCACGAATGGCTGTGACGATCGAGATATGCTGCCGCCGTTGGGGTGGAGATATGTCATGCTGGGATTCGTGCTTTCGATCTGAAGCTGCCACCATACTTCAGAGTGTTGTCACTGATCTGCTGAGGCACAGCGAGGATGCTAGGATATGTGGGTGAGTATGAATAATCGTGTTGATGTCTGAGATGCGCCATGCACTGCCTGGTCCATCTGGTGCCTTGGCTCGAATGCCCATACGTGCGAACTCCTTGCGTGCGTCATAGATATGGCCTCCAGTCTGTGTCTCCTGTGGTGGTGGTACAAATGCGAAAGCTACATGGATCGCATCGATGTGACGCATGTCCGATCTCGAATGGCGTAGAAGACCTCACGAGCGACCTCTCTGCCGGCTTCTCTGGATTTGTGGTTGTGAAGTGCAGCGCAAAGATCGCAAAGTCTTTGCACCGTATGCGCAGAGCAGCTGATCGTGATACTGCTGCTGTAATCAGGCTGGGACCATAGATGATCGACTGGAATCTGTAGAAGCTCGATTGTACGAGCTGGTGCCAAGCGTTGGTGGGAAGATCTCTTCAGAGGATGGATACTCTTGTGGCGGATCATTCTGTGTGCGTGGGACATTAACGCCAGCTACTGATCGAGAGTACAGTGGTTGATGATGGGATATGGAACGTAGATCTCTTTTGGCTGCGGTTTTGCTGACTTGGGCTGCGCTGCCGGATTGCTTGACGTCTGCGTCGCATCTGCTGTAAGATTCGAGCTGCTAGTCGTCGCTGAAGATAGCTGACTGGAGACATTTCGAGAGCGAGGGTCGCGAGGATGATAGCTGAAATATGAGGTGATGCGCTGTGAGATAGAGAGTGCCGGTTTCTGCCTTGCCTCGTCGGTAGAGGCTTACGTTGCGAATGCGAATGTCTTGCGGACGCTTTTGCGCCTCCATGATGGTGTAGCGCGTTGCAGAAATGTATCGCAAGAAGTATGAATGTCGCTATGTGTGTATGTGTAGAGAAATACGCTGGTGAAGTGAGGTCAGAAAGCTTAGGGCGTGCGAGTTTCGAGTGAATGGCAGTCGCGGTGGGGCCTTGACTGACCTCACCACTATTGATCTAGCAATAGTAAGGTGCACCACTGTCAGCAGCTATGCTACGTATCTCGCTTGTGTTTGGAGCGACTGCGAGGGTGATTGTGCCCAGCGATGGTGAGAAGCAGGCACCAGCAATGTATGCGATCAAAGACATCGGCGGAAGGAGCAAGTCGAGCGCTCCTTCCGCATCTGACTCGCCAGCTGGGAGGTGAAGGAGAAGTGTAAGGGCATGGAGACAGCGTTCTCAGCCATCATGTGATTCACAGTGAAGACGCTGTTGCACAAGTGCGATCGTTATGATACAGTAAGTTCAAGAATGCAGTATGCTTAGGTGAAATCGCACAGGGGTATAGCAAGAAGGAAACAACCAAAGAGGGGCCTCCCTCAACAATCAGAAGAAGCAGCACGGCTTGATGCCTTCAATGCCCTCTTCGTACGGGCAACTTGATATCACTCTGTGATCTGAACAGCCACTGACCAGCATCAGAATGCCACTCCTAACGTCCAGCCTCACTTCCAAAGCTGCCTTGACCATTGCTCATCCAGCCATCAGACGTTGTAGGTCCAGCAGAGTATGCGCTCCTTCTCCTTTCGTCATATGAGCTCTGGTTGCTGCGTTGGCTCGTGAAGCTAGTGCCAAGAGGTGGCAGTGGTGGAGGCATAGATCCACCATACCCAGAGTCAGATCCTTGGCTCAGGCCTGAGCGACCTGGGATGGGCTTGCCACGAGGGTCGTAGTCTTGGTTACTACTGGACTGTGCTCGTCTCCTAGATGAGCGTCTGTTGTCCAGGCCAACCTCTGACTCTGCTCGAGCGCCTGGGTGCATTGGATCTGATGGCACACCGACCTCACTCTGGCTATACGATGAGCTGAGTGGTGGTGAGCGACGGCCTGAGCTTCTAGCAAAGTTGTTGTAGTCTCAGTGGTGGTGCTGTGCCAGGTCCAGTCGACAGGCGATTGCGGTTTGGTGCTGGTGCGCCGCTTGAGCCTGAGTTCTGGCGAATAGGTCGTGGTGGATCTGCTGGCAGCTCGTTGGTCCAGTCCGTGTCCCTATCATGGATCTTCCCACTGCCTCCTTTGCGATGTATGGCTTTCTCTCCCGCTCCAGCTGGACTGTCGTGGATGTGTCATCGTCCTCAAAGGCATTCGAATCGGAACGACGAGCCTTTGGCTTTCTCTCACGATCAGCTTGCTGTGGTGGTGGTGGCGGTGGTGGCATGGAGACTGAATTGCGCAGTACGATCTTTGACTCATGTGCCATGCTGGCAGTAAGTTCTGTGCAGCCTGGACATTGGCTCGTGATGGCAGAAGCCTTCGTGAGAGCTCCTTGGGAAAGCGGAACTTTTGGTCCTCAGCGCTCGACACTGGCATGTGCTTGACGACCTCGCTGAGACGGCGATACTCCTGATCAGGATGTGCCTGGATGAGGCATGTCATGAAGCATTCGAAGCCATGAGGTGTGAGTGCTGGTACTGTGGGCATGCTGTGATTCGCTGTCTGGACGAGATGATGCTGCGCCTGAAGCTGCTGGTAGATCTTGCTGAGCGACTGACATGAGATGTCCTTGCTGAAGATCATCAGCCAAGGGTACTGCTCGTCATCCAGCTTGGTCTCCTCAAAGAATCTCTGCATCTTGGCAGGTTGACGACCAGACTGCACTTGGGCTCGTAGTCGTCGATCAGGTGTAGAGCGAGGCCACGCAGGAAGTGGCCCAGACGTGGTAGTGGGTTGCCAGCTCGATCAAGAGCTGCTTCCAGGCCTTTTCAACTGCTGTCATGTCGTCCCAGTACTCAGTAGGAGGTGATGCTATCACTGGATTGCTGCGCGCATGATTGGAACTGTCCCTCCTAGCTCTAGTGCCCATCTCTGCGCTTCGATCATTGCGTGACCATCGTACTGAGCTATCAGGTCGTGGCTGTGATGTCTTCATGTCGATTGATTGTCCTTGGTAGCGATAGTCTGCATCTGGTCTGCTGCCAGCCTCTGTGGACTCAGTGTCGTCCTCAATCGCCTGGCTCTGATATCCTCCATCATTGTCGAACTCACTGCCAGACAATGGTGGCTCTGGGGACGTCACATGGCTGCGGGTCTTGCTGATGTTGTGTTGCTGCTCAGAGGTGACGGAAGGACTGCGCCGCTTTAGTGAGTCTGCACTCCATCGCTTGGCTGGGCTGGCACATGTGGCGGTGATGGCGGAAGTGTCGGTTGTGGTAAGCGTTGCCTATGCCCTGCTCTCGCAGCTGCTTCACCACCTGCTCGGTGATCTTGGCGATCAAGGTGGGATCGATGTGCGAATCGACAGGACTCTGGTGTATGGTGTCGTCGAATGCTTTGTCTACGACCTCTCGTATTGGTTGTGGCTGGTGTAGAACAGGCTGTGCCGTTGACGCTGCGCGCGACCTAGGCGGCGCGACACAGCAGCTCCGTCTGTACAGGTGCCAGAGAGTTGCGCTTCGATGTTGGATCTGGTGGAAGAGGAGGTGACACTGTACCAGTGCTTTCCGTCATTGTTGCCCAATCTCGTGGCTGAGAGCCAATCGGCAGTTTGTGCTCATGCAAGCTGCATGCAAATGTCGCTGTCGACGTCGTGCAAGATATATGGTACTTCTGACGACCTCGATATCGCTCTGGTGGTCAGTCGGAGGTTCTGAGGAGGCCGCTTCGTAGGAAAGGCTGTGAGCGATCGCTTGAGGGTGTGTTATTGCGATCGAAGAGGCGTATGATCATGCGAGACTTTGCGGAAATGGCAGGAGCAGTCAGATCGCAGGAACAGAAGTGCTGTTGGTTGTGTGGCACTGTCGTAGGAAGCTGTCGTCGATTTTCTGTGATTAGGAGAGATATGCCGTGTCGAAGGATCGATGGCATTGATTTGGGTGGCTGAGAAAAGCTACGTCATGTAAGGCTGAGGTCGACCAGATTTCTGGGCAAAGGACAATGACGCGGCTATTCGATTGTCTGAATAGAAGAACAATGGCACACCAGAGATACTGTAGATGAATTGGAAATCAGGTCGCAAGGTCGGCGATGGGGCCATTGCAAAGGAGCAGGAGAGATATAGCGAATCAGTGAAGCCTACCTATCTGCACGGCCAGATGGACAACGAGGCAGCCTTTCTCTGCCATGCATGCACCACGCATCATGGACGGCATGTACCTGGATGTATAAGGGAGCAGCAGTACCACCGGTAGTAGATGACAGCAGCGTGATTGGACGATATCTGCCATGCTGCATGAAAGGTGAGGCCAGTCTAAAGTTGTGTGTGTGTCTGCGCTGCAGTCATGTGAGAGCCTTGTGCGCGCTGCTGGCAAGCACTCTGCATGAATCTACGCCCTGATCTCGGTAGATATGTTGTTTTCCTTACTGACCGGTCGAATGAGGCCTTCTTCTCCGGACGTCGTGTCGTTAATGCCGCTTGCGATCCTCCAACACACGAGCGTCGATCATCCGTCCTGTTCCTCAGACCTGTTCTCACGCCTTCCCATTCATTGTGTCCTGGATCTTTAATCGCCACCTTATCCATGCCTGACGTGAGCCACATCGTGTTGTGCCGCACGTGCCGTTCATGCCCTGTTCATGCTGAATATAGCAAAGACCTTCGTCATCGTGGATCCTGTGCACGCCGCAAATGAAACAGAGCCAGGTGGATGCGTTTGGTCAATTGGACGCGCCATGCAGATCCAGTGTTAGAGGAAGAAGATGAAACAACACCAGAAGGCGATGGTGAAGATTGAATGGACATTCAGTGCCTCGCTTGATCAAAAGCGGTTAGGCAACCTTCACAAAGCGCGTCCCTCGCTCTTGCCGTTGGTTGACCACTTGACAAGACCACACTCTCACACTCACGCCCCTCGCAGACAAAGATCTTGTCGCTCGTTCTGAGACGCTTCTTGTTCTTCGACACCTCGTGTGGCAACGTCAGGCGCTTTGTGTCGAAGAAAGAGAAGCGCAGCATCTTACAGTACATACGGACGAAACAGTCAGGTCGGCAGTATATCCTGGTCACTTCTACTGCAGGCCCATCCATGTTTCAGCAATACCATCACCAGTGAGCAACACTGCTAGACACACCTTGTGGCCACTTGACCTGCAGATCATTCTCAGGCTTCAGTCTCTCCTTCTTACGACTTCACAACACACACATCCATTAATTCGGTGCTCACTCGCCTCACACCATCTCACAGCCACATTGGAGACACTCGCGGCACAGTCACAACCTTTTCAGCGCTTCTGGCTTCAATCTGAGGATCAGCGGTCACTGTGACCTTGCTGGACGTTCGTCACTGAGCGATAAGGATTCCCTGGAATGATCGCAACTCCCACATCACACCAAATAGAAGGACAGCAGTCCACCTAATCACGAACAATGGCTACAATAGCTTCACGACAACCATATTCAGCACCTTCCTCTGCAGGTATGGCACCACCACACTACCGCGTAGCAGGCAATGCACAACCTCTACAGCATTCTCATGTCTTCACATCTCCCACAGAATCCGAATTCTCAGAATCCTATCGAGACACCACAGTCGACATGCAGGCACCCGAATGGGATGAGATAAGAGTCAGCGATTGGTTGAAGAGCATCAATTGTGGGCAGTATGTTGAGCTCTTCAGGAAGAAAACATCACAGGAGAGAATCTTATGGATATGGACCAGAACATGCTGAAAGAGATTGGTGTTAAGAAGATTGGTGACAGAGTAAGATTGGGTACGCAAGTCAAGCTTCTGAGAACGAGCATATATAAGAAGGTCAGCAAAAAGAGTCACAATCGTGATTCTTTGGCGCTGCTGGACAGCAATGCTCTCTACACACCTCCTAGCTCTGGCTCGCCACGGACACTGCACTCAGCACGACCCACGAAGAACGAGAGACGAGGTTCACGACAGTTCAGTGGCGATCTGAAGCCTACCTCGCGACCAACATCACCAATGATCGACCAGGAGAACAGGCGGATACGAAATGGCATGCCAAGCCCCTGGACTCACGCCAGCCTTCCTCATCCGCACGATACGTTGCAGCAACACACGACTGCAAAGCGAGACACCACAGACAGCTCGCTTTGCAACTTCAGTACGGCAGATGCCATCAATTGACAACATCAACACCACAAACATCTTTGGCGCATTACCGAGCGACAAGCCCTTGATAAGAGTCATCTACGACAATGGTACATCCTCTGTGGTCAATATTGCCGGATTTAGGAATGCAGAGGACATCGTACGAACATCACTGAAGAACGGAGCGCTCAATGAGAACCACGTTCGCTCTTACTGCTTCTATGTGCTGGACGGCACCGACCCAGATCCTGCTTTCTGCAGGCGCATCAGTGAGGCTGAGTGGTCAAGCTATGCAACGATCGTGTGCGCAGCGAGCGTGGTCGACTTCTGCTTCGCAAGATCCATGCTGGTGTACCGGATGGCGATCAGCTCAAGACCGCAGCACAGATCGCAGAGCAGCAGCTTCCGTCACCGCCTGCTATCGAAGTGCAGATGCCACCGAAACGAGGTCAGCTCAAGATTGAGAAGATTGCAGGCGAGCCTCTCCCAGCACACAGCTACCCAATGTCACAGCGAGCCAGGAGCAACGCAACCAATACTTTGAGACGCACTCTGATCTCTCACGAAATGTCAGCGTCAGCACAACAGCATCTGCCAGAGCAAGGAAGCTCAAGGACTTCTACGGCGCTCGTCCACCAACAGAGCTCATCACACAGGATCTGGAATCATACTTCCATGAGGTGCCAAGGAGGAAATGGATCGCACTGTACGCATGTCAGTGCGTCGCTCGGTACGTATGAGCAAGGCTCTCAGCAGACTTAGCGTGGCAAGCAATTTCAGCATCAATGCCTCATCGACAAGGACGCACCACCCATCCCATCTGTGGCGGATACATGGCTTGCTGGAGGTCTTGGCAAGGCTGCACCACGACCGCTGAGCGTCGTCAGACTGGCACAGTCTCGTGGATACAGAGACTCTATTGCCAGCAGCATGCTCGAACCACTAGACGAGGAATCTCCACTGGAACCTAACAGGAAGAGCTACGTCTCCTTCAGTGGCGATGATGCATCAGCTAGCAATGTCTCCATCACGGACCCAGAGGGCAACACCGTCATGCAGACATACTACGACGACAACAGCAGCTCACCAGCAAACACAGAAGGTGGTGGCAGTCTCAACTCTCGCCTGTCGCAGTTCATCGCTGAGGACGGCGAGGAGCCTGACGAGGAGCTTATGCAGCATCTCGAGCACGACAGCTGGGACAATCTCAAGTATATGAAGGGTGCCATGATCGGTCAAGGCAGCTTTGGCACTGTCTTCTTGGCGCTACACGCTGTCACAAGCCGAGTGATGGCCGTCAAGCAGGGAGGTACCCTCAAACCAAGGCACTGCGATGGACAAGAAGAAGAAGAACATGATCGAAGCGCTCAAGCATGAGATCTCATTGCTGAAGGAGCTCAAGCATCCCAACATCGTGCAGTACCTTGGCTCCAGCACTGACGATGAGCACCTCAACATTTTCCTGGAGTACGTCGCTGGCGGATCTGTGGCTACCATGCTCGTTACCTACGGCCAGCTTAGCGAGCTGCTCATCTGCAACTTTGTACGCCAGATCCTGCAGGGTCTGAACTACCTACACTCCCAGGACATCATCCACAGAGACATCAAGGGTGCCAACATCCTGGTCGACAACAAGGGCACAGTCAAGATCTCAGACTTTGGTATCTCAAAGCGAGTGGAGGCCTCCACGTTGCTCAACAACACTCCCAAGGGCCGTGGCGGACCAAGAGTCTCGTTGCAAGGCAGCGTCTTCTGGATGGCACCTGAGGTCGTACGACAGACTGCATATACCAAGAAGGCAGACATCTGGTCGCTGGGCTGCCTCATTGTGGAGATGTTCACAGGGTCACACCCACATCCCAACTGCACGCAGCTGCAGGCACTCTTCAAGATTGGACATTCTGGTAACAATGCTGAGGCCGCCAAGCCTGATCTGCCTGAGATGGCAAGCAAGGAAGCCAAGGAGTTCTTGTCCAAGACGTTTGAGATTGAGCATGAGAAGCGACCAACAGCTGCCGAGCTCCTGGTGAGCGACTTCTGCTTACAGAAGGGTCTGAAGGATTCATGATAATGTGTTGCATGAGCGTTGTACATATACGACATGGAAAGAGCCCAGCTCTTGGTTATGATACAATTGTGTGTCGTCAGTTCCGTGATGGTGGTGCCTCAATGAAGTGGACTGGCAGAGGTGCTTCTTCCATAGACTGAGGCATCTGCAGTCGTCCAGCCAGTCTGTGGCGCTGCTGTCAAGCTCAAAGTCAAATGTCCAAGCGACCTTTGCAAGGATGAGTCGCATCTCGCCGTAATGCCAGATTCTGTTGAATGTCAGTGCAATTCTTATGCTGTGCCTGGACGGCCTCACCTTTCCAAGACATGCATGTGGACCAAAGCTGAAGGGCTGCATGGTTTGTCTCCTGTCGTCTGCGTACTTGACATCGCCAAGCCATCGTTCTGGGTCGAACTTTTCAGGATCTTTTAAAGTTGCGAGGATCATGCTGTGCTGCGAATGACGAGACGTAGACTGATGTGCCTGCTGGTATGTAGTAGTCGCTGACCATTTCGCCTCCTGCTGAGATCACTTTTGGGAAAGCCTGTGGGCACTGGTGGGAAGTATCGTAGCGATTCGTCCAGCACTGGGGAGCAGGTATGGCGACTTGGCGACAGTAGCTAAAGTGATGTTTCGTAGCTGGCGAATTGTGAATGCAGCTCCTTCCTCAGTCGCTCAGGACCTCTGGGTTCTTCAGCAGCAGCCATGTAGCACCACTAAGTAGAGTCGCTGTCGTCTCTGAACCAGCATGAGCATGAGCATGCTGTTGGTCTTGATTCCCAGCATCTGACAAGGTCTGGCCCTTCTCGCCGTTGTGCTGAAGGATGAATGTCATGAAATCTGGACGATCAGTCTCTCTGTTGATGCGCTCTTCAGTTTGCTTCGTCACCCAGGCTGTGTGTGCCTTGCGACCTTCAAACGTCTGCGGCAGGCACTATGAGCCATGGACACCAGTGGCCAGTATGTCGACAAGTAGCCTATGCTGAAGCTCTCTACAAAACTTGAAGAGGTTCTTGATGAAGGTGTGTGTTTGAAGGTCGTCCAGGTTGCCGAATGACTTGCCAAACATGAGATCGCCAATAACATCGAAGGTGGTCCAATTGTAGTACTCAACAGCATTGACGTAGTTGCCAGTGGCAGCTGATTTTGATCCTGATAGCCTCTACGAGCTTGTCGACGTAGCCTTGAGCATGTCCTCCTGAGCATGCAGTGCCTTCTCGCTGAAGGCATGCGACAGCAACTTTCTTTGCCGTCCGTGTCTTCACCACTTGCTCTGAGCACACTGTCAGCGCCGAATGGTTTGGACCCAGCCAGATCCTGTCCTTCTCATGTGTGGCATGTCCTTTCAGCGCTCCAGTTCGGAAGCCTTAGATCTGTGGCCATGCTGTCTCAATGGATGTGAATGAGACTTCGGTAGGTGTGATGAGGGACGACCGGTCCATACTTTTGTGTAGTGTACTGTGTTGCTGACAGTAGTGCCTTTGCGAAGGTGGATTGTGTATGGAAGCTGGTGAGCTTGTTCAGCCATGGACCAGGAATCTTCGAGATAGGCGAGAATGCTAGTGCATACACCACATAGCCAATGCAGTATCAACAGTCGACAACAACAGCAGTGCAGCCAGCAGCGACGGCCTGGAGCTGTCCAAGATGTTCTCAATCATCTTAGAGGTGTGACAGACGATCCAGTGCAAGGTGTGTGGCGGTTGACTGCTGATGGTGAGATCCAAAGGGTCTTTTGTAGAAGTAGAGCCAGTGGGCTGCAGTCATTAGAGCTCACGTACAACGGACTTGTAATGGCCGCTGTCGCGACATGCAGTCAGAATCAGTAAGACCCTCGCACCAATATCGGCAGAAGTGGACCGACGTTTATGCAAGATGACCGCCGCAGGTGCATAGCTGGGGCAGGTGTGAGACTGGAGCTGGTAGGGATCACCATCCAGTGGGCTTTGCTTGTCGGCGTTTCTGTAGCTTGTCAATGGCTGTCGATCATCCAGCTTCTTGTGTTTCGCCGTCGGCCGCCCGTCACATAGCTGGTCAGCTACAGCAAGCCATTCGCATGCTTTGCATCTGCTGCCTGCGCCACTGAGCTGACATTGGGCTCAAGCTGAATTGGCGATCCTACAGGCAATAGTCAAAGCTCAAAGTAGCATACGCTCGTGCAATGCCGTCGGCGGCCGCGAAATAGAAAGGCAGGAGCATCCACAGGTCAAGATTTCGTGGTTCTCCAGTATTTGTTCCTCTGCAAAGCAGCTGCAATGGCACCTCCTCCTCTCGTCGGCCCTATCGTAGGGCTAGCATCATGGACGGCTGTGATAGGCCTGTGGCTGTTAGGTAGTTCTTAGGGTTTGGTTGGATTGCTGACATGACCAGGTTCAGTATTCGTGTAAGAGGAGTGGTACGAGGTGGTTTCAAGATCACTCAGGCATTACCAGAGAGGAGATCAATAAGATGACACCTCGTAAGCAGCAATGGCCAGCAGACAACTTCAACCACCTGCACGAAGCGCCAACAGTGTTCTATGCAGTCGCTGTCAGTCTGATCTTCCTTGGGATCTCAGACGACTTCACAGTCGCAGTGGCCTGGGCATATGTGGGCGCTAGAGTTGTCCATTCCTTGATCCAGACAACGCAGAACATCATTGTGTATCGCTTCACCACCTTCGTCTTCAGCCAGGTGATGCTCGTGACCTTGACGGCTAGAGCGGCGGTGGCCTTTGCGGCACAACGATCGTCGTGAGCGAGATACGAGAAAGGGTCCACTGGCGAGATCTGAGGTAGATTACCGATTGCTGCTGGTGAGCAAAGGGCTGAATGAGGCTGTCAGGACTTCGGTGGTGCGCAGTGCGGTATAGCAGTCCAATTTCAGATCCGTTTGCCGTGGGTCCAGTCTACTGCCCTTGTGTATCATGTCGATTGCCTTCTCTTTCTCATTACCAATCATCCAGCTGGGGTGCTGACAGTGTCCCTGGTGTGCTTGTGAGGTTGTGCATTCGCCCATATGCTATGCGGCCGCGGCGCCGATGTTGACAAAGCTGCTGGCAGCACGATCTGCAGATCTGCAATGCCCAGCACCAAGATGCTGGATCTTGCACTGATGGCTGTCAGCGAAATGCCGTGAAGATCCCAACGCGGCGATCAGCATCGCAGGCCATGAGCACTGTCCCAGCCTCAAGATCTTGATGTGTATTGCCTGGTTTGTGTATCATGGCATCTTCGAATACTCATGATCTTGCCATGCTTCAAGATGTCCCTGCAGCAGCTGTACTGGTTCCAAACGGCTCAGGTCTGTGATTGAAGATAATCTTGTGCTGGATGATGGCAGCGATCTCAAGGTCTTCAGTGGTGTCGGAGGTGCTTGGCCGTTTCTGTAGCACAGCGATAGCATTCGGCAGCTTCTTCAGCTCACCTGTGAGACGCTGATTGTCGCCGACGAAGAGATGCACCCGCTTCTGCCATGCTGTGTCGCCGCTTGTGTCGTTGGGGTTGTAGAGTGGGAATTGAAAGGTTGCCAATTGGGATCTCAGGCTGGCTGCCATTCTCATCGCTTTCGAGTGTACTATTGAGCGACTCTTGGATCTCTAACAACGCAAGAACCGCTCGGTGTCTGCAACAGTGTTGGCAGAGGATTCTCCTGTGTCGATGCGGCAGATTCTGCTGTCGGATGTATGATAATTCTGCCCATGTCGTTGGCGAGGAGGGAAAGTGGTAGCAACCCTAGGGCTAAGAGACGCGTTTGAAGGAAGTCGCGTTCCAGAGTTTCGCAACTGCCCTCTCGGAATTCACTTGCTGCCAAGTTCACATCTTCGCATCAGAACAACGTCTATACATGCACACTGTGCTCTGTCTGCATTGCAACTGGTCTTCATGCTCAGCGAAATCATCCTCTTTCTCAGTCACATTCTCCTTCACCCCGCAGCAGCAGGTAGTTTTCCATTTGTCCAGCTTGCTCATCTGATCGTACTGGAACAGCTTATCTGCGAACTTCTCCTGGTCACCTCTTCAATAGCCTCTGCAAGGTCAATCAGCAGCTGTGTCTCTCGTTGATGCAAAGGATGGATCAATGTCTCGGTACTGCTCCAGCGCTCGATTCGTTGCAACAGCATCGTTCGTGGCGAGATGGCTATGCCAGCCTTGAGAAGGTAGTCCTGACAGACCATTCATGAGGTTGTTGTTGATGCTCGTCTTTGCTATCCTCTCATAGTTCGTCGTTGCCTTCTGGTAGTTCACCTGCAAGAGCAGACAAATCTGCGACCTTGAGGTACAGCTTGTTCGCCAGTCTGTAGCATTGTCAGCTTAGCCTTACAGCCAGATATTGACTCACGCCTCAGCATTGTCCGCCTCGTACCAACTGCCGCAGTGTCGTACGCCTCTGCTGCCCTTTTCTCATCCCCAAGATCCACCTCATACAGCTCTGCCAGGTTCTGCTTAGTGTCGCTGCTCTTCTAAAAGTTGCCCTTCAATGTGTAGTGTGAGATTGCCTGCTCTAAGCATCGTGCCGCATCCTCTGGCTCGTCCTTGCGATATGCCTTGAGGCGTCGACCATGGTGTTCGCAGCTCATCAGGCTCGCTGAGCTTCTGTGTTTGGATCTGTGCAGCCTTCTCGAATGCTTGACCAGCTTCCTTGCCTTGCTTCTGCATTCGAAAGGCATTTGCAGCTTGTGTGTAGAGGTCGACTGCATTCTCAAACTTCTCTGTCTTTGCCGCCGAAGAAGGAGAATCCACCACCGCTGAGGCGACGGTCTTGTCTGCCTGTAAACCTCGTCAGCTATGCTTGAGATTAGCCAGCTGCCTGCCTCACCTTCTGCAGCAGAGCTCGTGGGTCTTGCGCCATGTTGTCGTTGATGATGCAGTCGAAATGGGTCCTGCAGGCTGCCTGAAGTATTCGAGAGCAGGCAACAAGATCAGATGTAGTCTTTCAGACGGCGTCGCTTTCAAGAGGGTGAGTACAGGTGTGTGTCCGCACGAGATCGCAGCGCATACGAATGATGTAGCTGTTGCTGCGCCCACTATCAGCGGATCTAGCCGCAATGTGGCGGTGCGAACGCGTTCTGTAAAGTGCATCGCGTAGACTTCAGAGTCACGACAACGAAAGCCCACACAGGTGGACACAAAACACAGCACGCCGTCGAGCATGTCGACTGCTCCAAATGCGACGATGGGAGGAGCTCGGAGTCGTTCCAGATTCTGAGGACGAAGACGAAGTGTCACGGGACTTCCACTCAATCCTCTCGATATCAACCTTCCTCGTGGCGATCATAGTCAGCCGTTCTCAACCTCGCAGACGACACAGAGCAGCTACAAGACAGCTGATGGCAAAGAGAATGCCTCGCAGTCAGCCATACTCACTCAGAAGACGACTGCGAGCTCTCAGCGTCATGTTCGATCAAGGACACCTCCCACCACACGACCTTTCCGCTCATGGTTCTGGGATGCTGACAGCTCGAGCCCTGTGAGCCCGTCGCCTAGTCATGATGGCGTACCGACGCCTCGCACAGATCGAGCGCGCCATCACCACCACCTCAGTCTCGCGAACACCTGCCCTCGCCTCACAGTCTGCATTCCTCCATCACAACAGAGACAAGAGACCTTTGACTTTGGCTCAGACTCACCTTTGAGCTCAGTGCCCCCCCAGTCCTACACTCCCAGTACCTGCTGAGCAGGATCAGGATGCAGAGATCACGCAGCTGCGACACTCATAGCAGTCTGAGACCAGCGCCCATCATGCTCGCCGCTTCAGACAACGTACTGCACAACAGCTCCATCCATATCAGACAGAGGCAGCAAGATACATGCAGCAATGCAAGGCACGTGGCATGCGACTGTTCGTGTGCTCGACGTCACTCTGCCACCACAAGATGCAGAGCGCTCAAGCCAGGAATCAGATGCAGGCTCCTTCGTACCGTCACCAAGCAGACTAAGAGACAGTACAGTGCCATTTCAAGGCCTGTCGCGAGAGCCGACTGCGCTGACAGGGTTATCAGAGCTGACAGACGATGAGGAGATCCTGCCAAGCATAGCACAATCAGGTCACAAGAGGCGCCGCATCGATTCTTCACCCCTTCACGATTCCACCACTCGACCTGACATCTACGATGTTCCGATTTCACCACCAGCAGCCCACCTGAGCATCAATCACGACCTGTGCCACCACGAGGTCTGCCAAGTTTCGTCATCCCGCTGGTATCACGCCAATGACCCATCTTCCAACACCTCAGGTCTCATCAGAAGTACGCCAAGCCAATGCGAATGGTGAACCTGTGATCGATGCAGCTGCAAGGACGCCAATTCGCCAAGCAACAGCATTGCCGACGTCCAGTTCTGCAATGATAGCGATGATGGATCAACACAAGAGGTGGAGCAGGAAGTGTTCGCCACACAGAGGAAGCGGATTAAAGCGTCTTGCCTGCGAGCTGGCTCAAGCTGGATCTTCGAGCTCAGCAGACGAGAGCAAAACCTCAGGACAGGTCACGAGTGAGTGACATTGAGAGCAGGGCAGTTGGATCTTCCAGGGGAGTCGCACAAAGAGTGAAGGCTCAACCAGACCGATCTATATCAACAATCCTGGAGCTCTCTGATGACAGCGACTCTGAAGAAGATGCACCGCCTCAATTTCGCCAGCAGCAACTGCGCTTTGAGCATACAGATGAGCCACCAGTATTGGTGGATGTCGATGAGATGGAGTACGACTATATAGATCCTCTACTTGCTGGCAGTTCCCGACGCAGCCCTTCGAAAGTGAGCAGGAAGCGGCACAAGCAGGTGCTCGCCATGTGCCAGCTCCCGCACTACACAAAGGCGGCGTGATGAGTCTGAGAGAGGTCCGCCAAGACGACCAGCAGCTAGCAGGTCGTCTGCCACTAGACGTCGTGAACCACCACGCTCTCTATCCTGGACGTCGCTCCACGATCCCCATCGTCAGGACGAAGCTCGACAGCACCACAGTTCGTCAAATAGCAGTTCGACATGCCAGATCTTCGGCGCACCAAGCCAGACATGCGCCCACACGCAAGTATGTGCAGCTGGCCACACGAGACGACACTGAGGATGCTGTCAGCACCTTACGACAGTGGCGAGAAGGGACCATTGCGCCAGCAGAGAGCTTTGCTGTCCAAGTAGTCAGCTCAACGACATCGAAAGCTCAACATCAGCAAGCACACCTCACAGGGTCCAACAGACAATCGCGCAAGCTCTTCGACCTCAGCCACGCAGTGTACAGGTCGAGACGGTGGAAGCAGGGCTGACGCTATCTCTAGAGCTGCTGCCTTCAACCAGAGGGGGGAAAGGGCGTTGACAATCCAGGCTCAGGTAAGAGCACGGCGACCTCAGCATGTCACTGGCACCCGTCGCAGAGCATCATCAGTCGATCTATCCTCAGTGAGAAGCCTGAGAAGACGACAAGAGCACAGCCAAGGCAAGAGCATGTTCATCGTGCGAATCCTAGACCAGCAGCACCTCGCCGTCAACGTCTGCGCAAGCGAGTGGCTCACATGCTCAACACTGATCAAAACGATTACACTTACCCTCCAGCTGACATCCTCCACGAGGACCTCATACCTGTCGCAGACACAGCTATCTCATCGACTGCGAGGATCTTCGATCTCAACGATATACTCTTGCCCTACAACATCGATTTTGGAGTTCGGCGACTTACACAAGGACTGAACGCTACAGCGGACTCATTCATCGGCAGTGGAGACTTCGCAGATAGCTTGAAGCCAGTCAGCCGATCGATGAATGAGCCTGCTGCCATCATAGACATCATTCTGCCTGGTTACACTGGTAGATGGTCAGCCTGGAATGAGCCAGTGAAGGCTGGACTCTTTCACATTGCAGACATCGTCGCTGCCATGATCCCAGACTCTCAGGACGACGTCCAAGATGATATAGAGCTCAAGACGACTACAATCGACTACATGCTTCGCACTGTGGTGCGGTACTGTACTGGCTGCTTGTTCTTCCACGACCCAATCGACCGGCGGCAATGCATGACGCTCTACTGAGTTTCAAACGAGCAGATCTATGCAGCTGCTATGAGCTCAGTCCTGAACTACAGGCTTCGCTCTAGCTTGTTGCAATACGTCACAGTCCTGTCCTTGCAGCAAGCGAGGCTCGCAAGAGATGCCACAGCAGGTCCTGATGCACGTAGCAGAGCCCAGGGTACGCTCAGGAGCGCTGCTGTGAGCTTGATGGATCTGCTACTGCTGAGGGTCAGCAAGAGCAAGACACGATGTCGTCTCAAGCAGCCCTGACCACAACGACCATCCTACACCACGTCTCGCAGATCAGTGATGCATCGACATCATTCTGGACTGTCGTCAACGAGGTATTGGAGGCTGGACTAGCCCCAATAGACTCTGCGAAAGAGGTCGAGAGGATCTGGTCCACCACCTTCCGCCTGTGCCCAGCCTTGGCAGTCGACGAACACGGCGGGCTACGAGCTCCTTGCTCCTCTCATCAAGCATTTCCAGAAGACTGGTCGCTGCTCAAGACATCAACCAAGGCTATGCTCGACCTCTACGAACCCACCCAGGCTGCTGGCACTCCATCGACACATACATCAGAACGCTGCTGGTCAGGTCTGAGCAGCTCATTCTGACGTGGGCCTGGCGCAAGTGTGAGTCCTGGCTGGCGTTGCTGTTTGACTTCTTCGTCGGACGACGCTTGTCCTTGCTGAAAGGAGAGGTCTCATCTGGCTCACCAACGTTCCTTGACAACCTCACGACTGAGCCAGACCTCAGAATCCGCCAAGCGACAATGCATTCCACATGTTCTGAAGCTGGTCGCAGTGAGCATTCCGGGGATGTCTCAGCATTCGGCCTACGCCTCCAAGAAGCTGTCCTCTCTGCTGTGGCGGCTTATTCCTGCATACGCCCACAACTACCGCAAGGATGACGAGATGGACGAAGATGACCTTGACAGGCTACGCAATCACTTCGACCTACTCTGTACGCTGTACTACGCAGCTCCATCTACAGCCCGACTGCCTATCAACGTCCTGCTTGGCCTGGTCAACTATGAGACATCACATCGAGCAGCCTGCCGATTAAGCGTTCGGTCATGGGGCAGATTGGCAAGCTTTTCAGCTTCCCTAGATGAGCCCTGGACCGCCTGGACGACCTCTGCAGCTGGCACAACGACTTGTAGCATAGCAGCAACTCAATACCGTCTCGCACGTAGTGAGGCAGAGGAGACTTTCACAAGCTTAGGGCAAACACAAGCATTGCCATCCAATCGCTGAGCTGGACAGGGTTGTCGCAACCAATCAGCGACACATTGCTGCTACTCTCATCGATGCGCTGGAAGGTCTTAAGCGGACTGTGGCATGTGCGAACAGGATCGAAGTGGTTGCGCATTCATGGCGCAGTGTCAACACTGGGCGCATCTTGCAGACTTTGATGTTGCAGATCGGTCCTGAAGAATCTCTTCCTGGGCCTTCTAGGGTGGCGCAAGCATGCGTTGTTCGCATGAGAGTCACAGCACTGTCGTTCGTCAGCAGAGCGATGATAGCCAGGACTACGGCGATGATAGCGCTCTGCCGCTTTCGCCGATGGTGAATGATGCCAGGGACTAGTGAAGGAGCTGCTCTCGCTGCTCTTGCCTCAGATCCACCAGCTGCTGTCGAACCTATTTGGCTCAGAGAAGTCCATCGACGATGCACTACTTGTGAAGGCGTGGACGTCTGGCTGGGCTGCTTCACAAGCAGTGACCAGAGGGAAGTTGTCATGGGAGGAAGTGATTGATGGCTATGGTCCCACATCATGGCGGCAACTACGAGATACTGCCAGCACAGAGCCTTCACGCCATACCTTCTCAGCAAGATCATCAAATTCCAACGACGACTTACACTCCGGATCTTCCTGCACCATGGCTCAGGTCGATGGTTGTCAGGGAGTCTGCCTTGAAGTATCAGCACGACTCACATCGGCAATGCTCAACAGATGGTACGCTAAACCCGAGCGCTCAGCAATCTACCCTTCGTCCGCGATGCGACCAGTCACAGCTATAGCATATCCTTACACGAGCTGCGCAGAGACGACTTACCACCATCGCCAGGTTTGTCGAACATGCACCGCCACATTGAAGCAAGCACAGCTGCAACGTGCGTTTAGAGCTACGAGCCGCATACTCAGATGCCATCCGCGAGATGATGAATGCAATGAAGAACAACTATGCAGAGATGCAGGGCAGTGGGCCAGCAATGACAGCCAATGCTGAAGTGCAGGGCGAGTATGTCGGCTTTGTGCAAAGTTGTCATTGGTCTCATGCAGCAGACACAACAAGCATTGTTGCTGTTGATCGCTTCTACACAGACTCAGCGGCCTTCCCATTGCCAGCAGACGACCAACGTACGTTGTGGATCGGCTGAAGGGCTATGCGAACAAGCTTGGCCAAGAGAAGATGCAGAAGGAGCTTGCTGTGTTCCTGATCACTGTCTGCGAGCGAGCGGTCGTTGATGGTCAGGAAGAGTACCTTGTCAACCAGCTGCTGCTGGTGTGGAAGTGGCAGGAGTTGGCATGAAGCTCATCCCAGCCTTTCGTTGGTTCCTGCTGGCAGTCATGCTACCAGCGTACATGCAGCATGCTACATGAGCATCACTTCAGCACCAGTATCAACGCGCGGCGCATACCCTATCTTGAGCTTCGCACAGAGGACGATGGGGCGCTTTGTCGTCCGGCTCGACGATCACAACAGTGTGGCGCAGACAAGCAGCATGCTACACCCATGATGCTGTCCTTTGCTGCCTTCTTCAGGAGGCTGAACCACGAATTAAGGACTTCTCAGACCGAGGCTTCCTCTGTCTGATCGCATCAATCTGCGCAAAGTGTCTTGTGTTCGTCGAGCAGTCCACAGCCATGGCATCACGTGGCACAGGATCTTCGGCTGCTGCGTTGGCTGCAGAAATATGGGGAGAGAACCGCCGCAGCACGATGGGATCAAGAGTGGTCTGACAACACTGGCGACTTCGAGCTACCAACGCTGTCTCCGAGCCACTCTCGCCAGCTCGTGAGCGAATCAGGTGTGTATCAGTTCGTCGCTGTGACAATACAAGGAGCATTTGGCAAGCAATGGGAGGTAGGATATATCGATGGACGGCAAGTCCTGACAGTGTATCGCAACGGCATACGGCGCCCTGTGCCAGACGCTGTACTGCAGGACGATGTGGACTGGACGAGTGCTCTGAGGGAGTTCTGCAGGACGTACAGCTCGATCTTCGTTCGTGGTGAGCGTATGGCGAGCAACGAGGGAAGGCGTGCTGCTGAGGTTCTGGGTGAGGGCCATGCGCTGGTCATTGAGAGAGATACTGTCAATCCCAATAGATCTGTACATACCATGGCAGCACAGTAATACTGCCATCAATGAACGTGAAGATGTCTCACTACTGCTGTGAAAGTATAGTCTAGACAAGCTCGCCAGACCTGCCAAGTGTTGACCAGCCCAAAACACGTCACATACAATTCGCATTGTTTAATGACCTTCTTCACTCACCTACACCTGCATGGCCAGCATGTCGACAGACGCTGTGTCGACTGCTGTCCTGCAGTTCGCGACCACCTACTCCTATCCTGAGGCCGAAGATGTCGTTACCGCAGAGCTTACACCATCCACTCTCACCAACATCCTGACTAGCTTGCGAAAGCAGCGAGACGACCTCAAGCAAGAGATCCGCACCCTCAGCAAGACGAATGGCCCGAATGTTGAGGCATGGATCGACCAGGCGAAGAAGCTGCAGGGCGACATTCAGAGGTCAAGAGATGTTGCAAGACAGATCGTGGAACAGCATGAGCAGGGCGAGAAGTTGAAGGCGGATACAGTCGATGCTTCGAACAAAATCGGCTTGCTGGAGAGGGAAATCGTGTTTGAAGAGAGTTTGGAGACGACATACGTCAGGTGAAGGATATCAACGCACTGCTGGGCACGACACAGGGCGAGATCGTTGGCAACAAATTGGAAGCTGCATACGGATCGTTGGAGTCTGCAAAGACTGCTTTGACAAAGCTTGGGAGCTTGAGAGAGTCCCGATGTGTGCTGCTGCTTCGTGAAAGAGGCAAGAGGCTCCAGATCAGTCTTGAGGAAGCAGTCGAGCAACACTGGTCTGCCATCGTGGAGGTCTTTCCAAGCAGTGCAGGTTCAAGTCGATGCAGATGAGACCGCCGGCCATGTCAGCATGAAGGCAGTGGCACACATTGCAAAGAATCTTGGTCTGCTGGATCGACTGGTTCAAAAGCTATGCCGCGACTGAACGATCGATCCTGAAGCCACTCTTCAGCAAGACCGGCCAGCAGGTGACCATTGATGGTCCGCAGCTGTCTGTGAAGTCGACTGCAGGCGTCAGTACCTTGCCAGAGAAGCTTGCTAGCCTCCAGAAGGTGCTACAATTTATGAATGACCATATGGAGAAAGTTATCTCATCAATGCTTCACGAGCGACTGCTACCAAAGATCCTGGCACAGGTTGAAGAAGCCTGGCTAGAGCCAGCCATACCGACAGACATCCAGAGATCAAGGACTTTGAGGCATCAGCGAACAATGTTTCCAGCTTTGTCGACTTCATGCATACCAACAGCTTGGGTGATGCGAAGCCATTGCAGACCTGGCTGGACACGCTGCCTAAAGCCTGGATCACAAAGCGAAGAGAGACACTACTCAGCGACGCACGCAATGTGGTCTTCCAGCGCATACATGAGACGAAAGTGTGAACGCATCGAATCGCAGATGGTCAGCAAGGACGATGCTGTGGCAGCTCAGATGAATGGTGGCGATGATGATTGGGATACAGCATGGGACGAAACGAGACGGAGCAGAGACCGACATGTCAACACACCAGCTACGGCAACAGAAGAGGAGGAGATGGCAGGCCTGGGATGTTGATGAGCCAAACGATGCTCAGCAGGAAGAACAAGATGGTGCAGAGGATGCTTGGGGTGGGTGACGATGGCAACGAGCTTACTGCTGGCTCTGCTGCCCTGCTGCTGCACAGCCGCCGTCACCAAAGGCAAGCAGGCAGACACAGCGCGAGGTGACGTTCAGAGAGAGCTACACAGTCACTGCAGTGCCAGACGAGATTCTCACCCTCATACAGAAGGTCATCAGTGATGCACAGAGACTGGCTACGATGAGTTCGCAGACTCATCGCTAGCACCAGCAGCAGCAGGACTGTACTCCTACCCACCTTGGCATTGGCCATTTACAGAGCACTGCTCCCACAGCATACGCTAAGCTGCCGACTGGCAACATGCATTTTACAACGATGCTACGCCTTGTCAGAGCGATTGCGGAAGTGGCAGGCCAGTCAGCCACCAGCATCGCGACTGCGCCTGGACAACGATGCTAAGGCCCTTGATCTCTTCGCCAAGCGAGCATACAGTGCAGAGATGGAGTCACAGAAGACCATCCTACGGACATCCTGGACGGCGCGCAGGGCTTCAGCAACTGCACAACACCGCCGTTCAAGCAGGAGTGCGAAGGAGCCGTTGAACAGGCTGCTGATCGTCTGAATGACGTCTTCAAGCAGTGGAAGGACATTCTTGGTCACAATGCACTACTGCAATCGCTGGGACAGCTGCTGTCAGGTGTCACTGGCAAGATGATTGCAGATATTGAGGATCTCAGCGACATTGGGGAAGAGGATAGCAAAGCAGCTGAAAGCCTTGTGTGAGCGGCTGTCTGCGGTGAAGACAATCTTTGCACAGCAGCAGGCCGATGGCGATGTTCGCGATATGACCTTCGTCTACTGCCCGAACTGGCTGAAGTTTCAGTACCTCGCAGAGATCCTGGAGAGTAGTCTTGCTGACATCAAGTTCCTCTGGCAGGAAGGAGAGCTGAGCCTGGAGTTCACATCTGAGGAAGTGGTGATCTGATCAAGGCACTCTTCGCTGACAGCGATCATCGACGAAGCTGATCGGAGAGCTGAGAAGGCAAAGTAGAAGGTAAATGCAGAGCTGTGCAGCCTTACAGTTGTGACCTGTGTATGTGAATGTTATTGTCATAGATAGCGCCAAGATTCCAGCTCCAGGTCGCGCTTTCCGCAAAAGTCGCTGTAATCTTGCAACTTCACGACATCACCTCTTCTCTTCTACACAACTCCTCTCACCACGCCACACATCGACATGGTCAACACACTCCTTTCGAGATCGCTGCTGGCGAAGACAGCATTCACAGCATGCCGCACATGTGCACCAAATCGCACAGCGCGCAGACATCTTTCACATCTTCAGTCATCAAAGCTGGCCGACCATTGAGCACATCTTCGACCGCAACGAGAACGAACACGAGCGCCATCCTTTCCAAGGACACATTTTCACAGGCCTCATGCCGCAGCTATGCCTCAGCGGCACCTACACAGCCTCTCGCAGTACCACAACCCAGCAGCAGTTCTGCACTGCCTAAGGATGCATTGACATGGGATCAATTCTTCGCAACACGAAGCAGGAGGCGGTACATCACAATGGGAGTGGGAGCAGCATGTGCAGTCTTTGCAGCGATGTTCGGCAGTCCTCTGGTTGGCAATTCTGGAACTTGACGAGACGGTTGGAAAAGCGACAGGAGTTGATCCGTTGGTTGTTATCGTTGGAGGCAGTCTTGCTGTGGCAGTGGGTGGTTGGTTCGTGGGTCGCGTACTAGGTGGCATTGCATTTTCGACTATGCACGATCGCGTGGATGGCAGAAGATATTCGCTGAGGTGAGTACTCCAAGGGACTGAGCATGCAGTGCTGACCAACCTTACAGAAGGAGAAGAGCTTCTTTGCACGAATCAAACGATACCGAGCCGACCCTACGAGCAGCAGTCCTCAGAACCCAATCCCAGACTACTACGGCGAGAAGATCAGCAGTGTCAAAGACTACCGACGATGGCTCAAGGACCAGCGAGCATTCACGAAGAAGATGTACCGCGGCGTTCGATGAGCAGACATATGGATATCACGGCAGCAGGAAGGGCACGGCACAACACAGCGAAGATCATCACTGGCGTTTCTGGCGAGGATCATTGGGCATCATCTCTTTGCGTCGTCATTGTATCTATTGAGGGTTGAGACGAGCATACGAACTCCCCTTCTGCACACACAGGTCATGGAATTCCCACTCAATACTTTGCACCAAGCTCCTTTTCCTTCTTCATCTGCTCCTCATCGACGATGATGATGGCTTTGCCCTGGATCTTGCCGCCGTGCACCATCTCAGTGAGATCCTTGATCTTGTCTAGCCCATGGAATGGATTCGTCTTGACAGTGATGCCATGCTTTGCGATCGTCTCCAGCATACTCTTGCTTTCTTCAGGCGAGCAGAGAAGTGAGCCGTGTATCTTGATATCTCTGAAGATAGCTCCTCGAACGGGATCGAGACGTTCGTTGGCTGAGCAATCTGCACCATTGTTCCGTGCATCTTGGTGACTGCGCATGCCAGCGCTGCTGCAGAGTCTGCATCTGACAGGCAGACGGTAGAGTCAGCGCCTGCACCACCAGTAGCCTCCTGGACTGCTTTGACTTGCCTCCTTGCCCTTGCGAGCATCAACGACAAGGTCAGCGCCATACTCTTTGGTCAGAGACAGGCCCTCATCTCGTGCATCAATGCCAATGACCTTCATGCCAAGAGCCTTTGCGAATTGACGCCGAGATGTCCAAGACCACCACCGGATCCCACAAAGCAGATCCATTGACCCTCCTTGAGCCCAGTCTGCAGTACTGACCGCCATACCGTTCGTCCTGCGCATGCTAGAGGCGCTGCACTCGTGAAAGAGACCTCGTTTGGCAGTGGTGTTGCCATGCGTGCGTCAACCTTGGTATACTCTGCAAAGAAGCCATTCAGATGGACGCCGACATGTCCTTCGATGTTCTGACAGTACTGGCGATATGTCTCTGGTCCGTGCAGTCGTAGCACTTTCCGCAGCGATGGAGGGGGATGCCACACATGACACGATCGCCAACTTTAATGCCTTGACATCGTTGCCAGCCTTGACGACTGTGCCAGCGCCCTCGTGTGAGCCAGTCAGGGAAGCTTAGTGCCAAAGACGCCGTTTCTGAACCATGCTGTCTGTGTGGCAGTTGGACGCTACTGCGATCTTGACGAGAAGGTCGGTTGGTCCAATGTCGGATGGCACATCGACTTCGTTGATCTCATATGGCTTCTTGTATTCGACGACCTGGATGGCCTTCATCTTGGAAGGGAGATCTGCTGTCATTGTGTCGCTGTGTGCGTGTAGTTGTGTGCGATGTTGATGTTAGATTGCGATGTCACTTTTTAGTAGTATCAATGAGTGGGGTCGCCATCTTCGACTGATGTCATTCTTCTAGATCAGCAAGAGCGACAGAACCTCTGCCATGGTGATGGCAAGAGCAGCTGCAAATGCACATGCTTCATCCTAGGCTTGTAGCCGTTGTGGGAGTGCTCGGCTGCTCGCCGCCAGGACGTGCTTTGGCTGTAGATAGCTCGTGGTAAACCAATTCGAGCTGACGATCGCGGACCATTGCCGAATGACGACAGCGACAGGAACGGCTGACCTGCGTTGTCAATACGTGAGTGTAATGTAGTAATCGCAGGAAGTGAGGTCGGCACTGTAGAAGCTTGGCAAAGACGCTGCATCGCTCGCACCTTGATGTTGGACTTTGGCTGTGAACCCTGCACATCTGCAGGCTTGAAGACCTCAGTGACCTCAGATGCAACACTCACGCAGGTGCGTCAACACCTCGTCGTCCAGAGTATGTTGCCAGCAGGTGGTGGTGGAATCCTTCCAGCAGCAGGGAAGCGCTTGGCGCTGAGCAAGACACCCTTAACACCACGAATCTCCTTCTTCAGCTCCTCAATGACATCCTCTTTCTTCTCTTTCTCACGCTGCTGCTCAGTCTGCTCCCAGCCAAATTGGCCACCAGCATTGCTCCACACATTGATTCCAGATCCGCCATATGCCAGTCCGTCCAGGTAGTGTCTCAGCTTCTTGACATTCTCCTCTCTTGCTTCCACTGCTGTTGCCTCCTTCTGTGCGCCTGCCAATATGGTGTCAAGATGCTTCTGTAGGTCGCCGAGCTTCTCCACCTGCTTCACTGTTGCTGTCGGCTCCAGAATGGTCACCTTACTTGACTCTGCATTCACATCGGTCTGTGTACCTTCGTCTTTTGAGAAGAGCTCTGTTGGCTCGCTGTCTGTGCTCTCACTATCGTCATCCTTGCGTTTGGTCCCAGGTACCTGACTGACCAACTTTTCCAATCGCTCGTTCAACTCGTCGACCTTGCTGTTGCTGTGCGCTGCGAACTCATGGCGAGAATCCGTGAGGTTTGCTGTCATCGGCTTGATGAGGAATGTGCTCGCTGCGTACGCCAGTGCTGCAGTTGCTGATGCAATGTAAGTGGTAGCCAAGACTCTTCCGGGTGTCACCAGTGGCTCACTCCTGTGTGCTCCGCTAAGAACTCTGGATATGTGATGATGGGAGCTGGGGCCTGAGTTGGCTCCTCGTGAGTGGCAGGTGTCTGGTATACAATCGGCATCTTCTCTTGCTTGGCCATCTGACTCTGAAACTCTGCTACCTCCAGCTCAGTTGCGTTGATCGTTTGTTCTAGTGCCTCGTCAATCAGATGTGCTGGCATGTTCTTCGTCAACAGGAACGCTCGCTTCTTCTCTGTTGGCTCGTCCTTGACGGCAGTATCTTGCAGAAATGCACTGATCTGCTCACGCTTTTGCTATCTCATCCTCCTCTTGTGGTGCTGCGGTCGTTGTCTGCGTAGCTGCGTCAGGCGTGACGGCTTGTGGTGCTGTTTCGGTTGTGGTGGATGGCTGTTGTTCGGGAGCTGTCTCTTTCGCAGCCTGCTGCCATGCAGGTATCGTCTTCTTTGTCTCGTCAGACATGTCGGTGAGGTGACTGTCTGTGTATCAAGTGCGTTGTGGTGGTATGCTTGGGGAATGTAGAAGGCAGCTCATCGAGCAAGATGATTTTCTAGCCTCGGCCATGGCTTC
>JAMXBC010000180.1:0-37213 GCA_024138005.1 Lumnitzera racemosa | reverse complement strand
AAAAATTTTTTCGGATAAACATTTAGTTTCTTAATAAAGTATTTTAAAATATTACGAATTTGCAAAAATAAAATATCCATGAAAGCATGTATAAAATAACCTGGGGATTAATTTTTTTCATAATTTTCTGGGCGGATTTATTTTTAAAAAAATTATTGAAAAACAGAGCAAGAATTTGACCTTGCTGTTTTTGGGGCCCCGGGGGCCCGTAGGGGGTGGTGGTTGTCGGACGGCTGGCGCGTGGGTAAAAGTGGGGGGGTAGTGGGTTTCACAGAGATTAATCTGGGTTAGGGTTCTACACTTTCACAAATTTCCCTGTTTTTTTAAATTTCTTTTTTTTTTTAATTTTTTTCTATTTTTTTTTCTAATTATTTCTTATTCCAAATGCAAAAAATCCCATATCTGATGGTGTTGGTTTTTTAAAGTGCTCAAAGTCGGTTAAAGTATTTTTTTTTTTTTAAATTTAAATTTCATATTTTTTTTCTTTCTTTTTTTTATGCTGAGGTGTCCAAAGTAAAAACTTCATATTTGAATCAGCAAATGAAATTTCCCCTTTTCCCCTACCAGCCTCCTTCCAGCAATTCCAATGTTATTTAATTAATTTTCCTTTTTTTTTTATTAAATAATTATTAAATATAGATTTTATATTTTAAAAAATTAATTTTTTAAAATTAATTTTAACAAGGTTTCCCTTTTGTAAATAAATGTGAAAATATAACTTTACCATATAATTAAGTTTCTAGATATCTTTTATTTTTAAGATAATTCAAAGGTTTAAATTTTCTGAATTCAACACAATTTTTTACAATTACTTTTTTAAGTTAATTTACGGTTAATTATTTTTGTATGGGTATACTCAAAAAAATTACGTATATTTTTTTTTATATAAATTATCCTCAAATTTTCTATTTATAGCCAATTAATTATCTCTAAGTTTTGTTACAATCTAATTCAATTTTAGGAATTTTGAAAAATTTTGGGATTTAGTAAATATTTCAATTTCTAAGGGCAAAATTGGATTTGGATCATTATTTCAAAAATTACTTTATGTAATATTTTGATAACTTTTTCATTCTTCACAAAATTTGGGGTCAAATTTGGGTAAGTTTCCCAAAAGCCCCTAAAATTGAGTGGTTTTCCTAAAATCAATTTTGGAAGCTTAAGTAACATAACGAAAAAAGTTGAATATGGGAAAAAAAGTAAAAACTTGGTTGGAAAACTCTTAAAAACTTAGCAATAATTTTTGTAAACCAAAAAACCAAACCCCATGGGTGGGATGATGAAAATTATAGCAAGATATAAAATGAACTAGCTTTAATTTGCAAAATTAAGTATCAAAATGTATCTTTTTTTAAAATTTTTTTAAAAAAAATTAATATTATTATTCCCTTTTTAAAAAAAAAGTGCATGATTTAAAATCTTGTCATCTGCTGAAAATTTTAAGAAGAGAGGGAAATTTTATTTGTTGAAAGGTAGATTTATTCCTATTGAAAATAGCACTAATTAACTATCTCAAGCTAAAATGAAATGGTAGAATTGTGTATGTTTATTATGGAAGTGCAAGAATGAGACTTTCTTTTTTTTTTTTTCTTTTTCATTTATCTCAAGTACCTCCAAAAATATTGGAAAAAAACTATTAAAACATATGTCTTCATCTAGCTTAATAATTCCAAGAATAAAGCAATAATTCCCATAAATCTCTCTTTTTTTCCTCTCCCACTTACACTATATTTATTACCTCATATTTTTTCAATATTATTTATACTATATAGTAGATTTGAGTGGACAACCCTATTATACCGTATATTCACCTATACCTTGCTCAACTAGATAAGTACTAAGTGGGTATTTAGCATCACGGAGTAAACTTCAACTAGTAATTTTCGAAATACGCTCATATAGGGTAAGTATGATTATGGTGTTTTCATACCTTATACCTTCCTTAGAACTTATACTCTAAAAATTATAGGGTGAAGTTTTATAATACCTTACACGACCTTTTAAATTTTTTTAAATAATATAATATATTTATATTAATTAATAAAAAAGAACTTTTTATTTTCTTCAATCATAAAAACTAAAAGAGTAAAACCAATATTATATTGATGTAAAAGGAACAACTCAAATCCAACATAAACCCTAAACCTAAAGCTAATAACTAAAAACCTAAATATATTAACTTTAAGTTTCAAGAAACAATATTATTGCTAGTTTTAAATAACTTGTATATTCTTTTCTTTTATACCTGCATCATAACACCTTTTCTATTCAATTCTTTTGCTAATAAAGGGTATTAGGTTTCATGTAATATGTGAAAAATAATCTTTTGATGTGAAAAATAAAAAAAAATATAACCAGAATTTGCTATAAAAAATATGTGAAGTTGAAATTTAAGTTAATAAAATAAATTTATAGTTCACAAATTCCTTGTGAAAAACTAATCTTTTAGCATAGAAAAGAAGATATAAAATCAAAATTTACTAGATTTTGGTGGAGAATTTTTAGCTTATAGAGTTTAATTGGCAAGAAATTATGTTATGTTGTTTAGACTAATGACTCGTTCATTTCATGCAATAGATTAGACCTATAATGAGATTATAATTTAAAAAAAATGAAAGGTCAAAAAAATTATTGAAAAATAATAAAATAATAGAATTTTTTTTTAATTTTTAAATAAAATTAAAAGAATACTTTTTTTTAAAAACAATTTCTTAAAAGATTTAAAAAAAATTAAATTTTTATATTTTTTTTCCTCTTTTTTTTTTCTTCTTTTTTTTTCTTTCTTTTCTTTCTTTCTTTTCTTCTCATTTTTTTTCCTTTTTTTGTTTTTTATTTTTTTTCTCCTTTTTTTTTCTTCCCCCTCCATCTTCTCTTTTTTTGCCCTTTATTTTATGTAAGTGGCAAAAACCACATAATTTATGTAAAAATTTCACATTTTTTTAAAGGGGTTTAGTATTATGTTTATAATTTAGTTTTTATTTTTGTATACTTTATTTTAATATTCCTAAAATATTCAAAGAATTTTTTTTTTTTATCCCAACATTGTTAATAAAAGAAAAATTAAAAGCAAATTTTCTCTTCCAATTAAATTATTTGGGGTGAGTTTAAAATTATTAGTAAAAATTTTAAAAAAGTATAAATATGTTAAGTTTTTTTAATTATTTGGGAAACTTTTTATATAACAAACAATATTTTACCACCAAAAATTAAAGAATGAGTTTTCCCAAAAAATTACCAAGCAATTTAAATAGGAAACCACGTTTAAAAAGTCCGAAAAACTTAAATTTTTTAAAAGAAAAATTTCTTTAAAAATGGTTTAAAGGGGAAATATAATTGGCGGTTAAATTTTTTAATTTTTTCCTTTGCATAGAATTCAATTAAACGAAGAAAAAAAACATATTTTAGGTATCATAAGGATTAAATTTTCAAAATTTCTTATTAATTTTAGTTTTTTTAACTGAGAATTACATTCTAAAACTGAAATTTCAAATTTTTTTAAAAGAGGGATAAACAATTTTCAAAACAAACCCTTTTACAACTATCTGTGTAATTAATATTTTTTATACTCCTTTTTTTTAAAATCCAATTCAAAAAAAATTAAAAAAAATTTTTTAAGTTTTGATGAACTTTTTAAATATATTTTTTTATAAAAAATAAAATATTGCCAAAATGGTGGGAATCAGGGTTTAATTTTATTAAAATTTTAAACTTTCGATTAAAATGAGTATAATTTTTTTATCCAAATTTTAAAAAAATTTATCATTAAGTAAATTTTTTTTTTCCATTTTAAACTTAATTAAAAAAAAAATTATTTTTTAAGTTTCATTAATTCCATTATTTTAGTAGTTTCAAGTCTTTTATATTTTTAAAAAAATTTCATGCTTTGACAAAAATTTTAGGTTTAGGGAAAATTTTCAAATTAAATTTTTTATCGGGTTATTTAAAATAATTTTTTTTTAAACATAAAATTTTGACCAAGGGAAATTTTTCAAAATTTAATTTTAGTTTAAATTTCAAATTTCGATTTTTAAAAGTTTTTCAAAATTTTTATTTTGATTATTATTTGGTTTTAAACCAAAAATTTTTTTTTAAGGTTAAATTTTTGTTTTTTTAAATAAATTTTTTGGGGTTTAATTTTTTATCAAAAAAACTTTTCCGAATACCCTAAATAAAAATTCTTGAAAACGTGAAAGTTTTAAAAAAAGTTTTTTTTAAACCAAAATTTTTTAAAGGATGAAAAAAATTTAAAAAATTTAAGGGGGGAAAAGGAAATTTTCCAAAAATTTTTAAAAGGGGAAAAGTTTAAAAATAAAATTTTTTCTAAATTTTAAAAAAAAAAAAATTTATAATTTTTTAAAAGAGCCCCATTTAAAAAAGAAGAAAAAAATTAAGGAAAAACCAAAAGCCAAGGCAAAAAGACAGGGGTTAAATTCAAAAAAAGGGGTTAAAAAAAAAAATAAAAATTTTGCTAAATTTTAAAAAAAAAATTTTAAAAGTTTTTTAAAATTTTTTTAATAGGGGCCAAACCCATTCGAAAAAAGCCCAAAAGGGGAAAAAATTTTTAAAATTAAAATAAACCCCATAAAAACACAAAAGGGAAATTTTTTTTAAAAATTAAATTTCCCCTATAAAGCAAAAAACAAAATTTACTTTTAAAAAAATTTAAAAAAAATTTCTAAAAATTTCAAAAATTTTAAATTCTAATTATTTGCTTTAAAGGGAAATTTTTAAAAAAATTTGTTTTTATTGCGAAGTATTAAAGGGGACCCCCAAATGGCCAAACCTTTTCCCAACAAAGAAAAAGATAAAAAAGAAAGTTGGGGAGGGGAAAAAAATTTTTGGCAAGAAAAATTTTTAAAAAAAAGTGGTAAAATAAGCTTTTTAAATACCTTATAAATTTAATTTAATTAAAATTTTATATTTTTTAAAATTATAGTTTTATATTTCGGCCCTGCTTCATACATTTTTTTACAACATTAAAGGTTTTTTTCTCCTTGGGGAAAAGAAACCATATAAAAAAAGGGGGTTTCTTTTTTTCCTTTCGTTCAAACGTCCAAAATTTCCCTTTTATTTTTTTTTTTTTTGGCCTTTCGGGTTACTGGGGTTTTTTTTCCCCTCATTACGGATTTAGGCTTTTCCCCCAAACCCAACCCAAACCCCCAAAAAACCCCCCCCCGGAAAAAAAAAAAAAAGGGGGGGTTTTTTGGGGGGAAAAGGGGGGACGGGGGGGGGAAAGGGGGGGGGGTTTGGGTGTTTTTCAATTTCGTAGGTTTGGGATGGGAAAATAAAAAAATTCAAAATTTTTTAAAAGGTAGAGTCCTGAAAAATCTTTCCAAAAATTAAAAGCTTATCTTTTCATTTTCCTTTAAAAAACCCTCTATTCCTTTTTATTTTAAAAAGGGGTTTTAAAAAATTTTTTTAATAGTCTTTAAAAAATTTATCTTCTTTTAAAAAATTCGGGGTTTCAAAACCCAAAATGCTCCCCCCAAATTAAAAAAAAAAAAATTTTCATCGGCTTAAAATATTGGATTTCCCCAAAAAACCCCATATAGATTTTCCCTTAAAGGTAGGAACCTTTCAGAATATCAAAAAAAAAAACCATTTCGCCTTCCATTCCCAAAAAAAAATAAAATTATTTTACTTCTTTTTTGTTTTCTTTGGGCCCGGGTTTTTTTTTTGGGAATTTTGTCTTTTAAAATTTTTCTAGGTTTTTGTAAATCTAAAACCCAATTTTTACTCCAACAAAAAAAACATAATTGAAAGTTTTCCCCCAAAGAAAAAGTCCCTTTATTATTTTTAAATTTCAACCCCAAAAAATTTTATGGCCTTTGGGTTTTAAACATTATTCCTTTCGAAAACCCTAAAGAAAAAAAAAAATGGAAAACTTCATTATTTAAAAAAAAAGTTCGGGGAAATTAAAAAAAAAATTGGTTGTTAATTACCAAAATTTTGCGGCCGGAAAAAAACCCATGCAAGAATTTTTTGGAGTTAAAAAAATCCCCCAAAAGGGTAGAAAAAAAGTTCTTTTGGGAACTCAAAGCTTTTAAAATAAAATCCTTTGGAAGAAATTTTGGGTTTTTTCGGTATTTTAAAACCCAAAAAGAAAAAAATTTTTAAAATATCTGGGGTTTGCGAAAAACATCGAAGGGCCCGAAGCAAATTTTGTTTGCCAGTTTTAGTGGAAGGGGTCCAAGCCAATTTTAACAAAATTCAAATATTTTCAAAAAAGTTACTATCCCCCAAATCAACCCCAAAAAAACCATAATGCCAAACAAGGTTAAATCAAAAAAAAACCATTTCCCTTTTAAATTTAAAAAACCAAATTTTTTTGACCTTTTTGGAATAAAAGAAATTGAGCCCTTTCCAAAAATTCCCCCAAAAAAAAAATTTAAAATTTCAACGAAGGTTTAAAAACAAAAACAAGGGGGGAAAGATAATTAAAATTAATTTGTTAAATTTTTTTTTTTCCCGACAGCCCCCCTTTTAAACAAAATTTAAAAATTTTTTTTTTATTAAAATTTTATTTTTAAACCTTTTTGTTTTTTTTCCCAAAAAAAAACAAAAATATTAGTTAAAATAAAAAAAACCCCCCAAAAAACTTTTTTTTAAAAAAAATAAAATAAAATTTAAATTTAAGAAAATCATTTTTTTATTTAAATTTCCCAGTTTTGTTGAATTTTGGGGGAAAAAAAGTGAAAAAAAATTTTACGTTTTTTAGAATTTTTTTTTCCCTTTTAAAAATCAATAATTCAAAAAAAAAAAAAATTTGAAAAAAGGCGTTTTTTTAAAGTTTTATTTTTTTCCTTTTGGAAAAATTTTTCCAAAAAATTTTTAATTTTAAAAAAAAAAAAAATGAAGTAAAATAAAAATCCCCCACTAGAAAAAATAAAAAAAAATTTTAAAAATTTTTAAAAATACCAAATATTAAAAAATTTTTAAAAAAGGCAAAAGAAAAATCAAAAAAATTAAAATTTTCCCCTTTAACAAAACCTTTTTTTAAAAATTTTTTTTTTTCCCCTTTTTTTTCTCCATTTTTTTTTTTGGGTAAAGCCTATTTTTTTTTCCCCTTTTTCTTTTTTTCCCTCCTCAAGTTTGGAATAAACCAAAAGCCAAAATTCACCTAAAGGAGTTTTTGTTAAAATTAGGTAAAATAAAACTTTACCAAAACCAAATATTCCAATACAAAGATACCCAAAATTTTTTAAAAATTAATTTAAGGAAAAAACCTATCTTTTTTCAAAATAAAAAAAATTAGAAAGAAAATAAATTTTATTAAAAATTTTATTCTTTTGGGAATTTATAATTCACAAATACCCCAAAATTAAAAAAGAAAATGAGAAAAAAAAATTGATAAAAAAGGTTTTTTCAAAGGGAAAATTTTTTTAAAAAAAAACCCCATAATTTTGTTCGGATTATAACCTTGTAAAATTCTAACTCAAACAATCGGGTTTGGGGCCCACTTTTCCCCAAATTTCATTTTTTCTAAAAAAAGTTATTATCCCCTCACCCTTTTTTTCATTTTAAAAGAAACCTGCCCCACTAGATTTTCTTTAAACTATTTTACCCCTGCAATAAAAAAAACCCACTTGATCTTTCAAAAATTTAAAAAATTCGACCTGTTATTTTTTTAAAAAAATATAATTTCGAAACTTTACAAAAAGTTAAAATTTTTTTAAAATGGTTTAAAAAAAAATTTTTTTCCTTAATCAAAAAAATTAAAAAAAAAATTTTAAAAAATTTCAAACCCTTTTTAATTTTGTTTTAAAATTATTAAATTTTAAAAAGGGGAAAAAAAATAAACCCTGAGCCAAAGGTTTTAAAATAAATTAAAAATAAAAATTTTATGTTTTTAAACAAAAATTTTTTTTCAAAAAAACCAAAAATTTTTGAAAGCCTTTTTTGAATCTTAAACCCCGAAAAAGGTTAAAATTTTATTTTTTGTTTTTAATTTTCCCCTAAGAAATTTAATTTTTTTTTTTGTTTTTAATTTAAAATTTAGGGGGGAAACCCTTTAAAATTAACTAAAACATTTAGGGTAAGAAATTATTAAAATTCTCCAGAGGGGAAAGGAATACCAAAATTGTATAAAATTGGAAAAATTCCCCTGTAAAAGAGGAGGAAAATTTTGGGGGGAATGATTTAAAAGGGAGATGAAAAAAAGAAAATTTTAAAAAGCCGGAAGTAACCCTTTGAAGAATTTTAAAGGAAAAAAATAAAAATAAAAAAAAATTTTGAGAAAAAAAGAAAAATTTTTTAAATTCAACCTTAAATTTAGAAAAATTTTTGAGCAAAACCCAAATTCCCCCCCCCCAAAAAATTTGGGAAAAAAAAGGGAAAAACCTTTAAAATAAAACCAAAAATTTCTTTTTCCAAAATTGAAAATTTTCCCCCTTTAAAACAATTTTTTATTTGAAAAAAATTTAAAAAAAATTTTAAAAATTTTCTTTTAAAATCAAAAAGAAAATAAAAAAAATTTAGAAAAATTGGTTAAAATTAATTTAAAAAATTTTTGGGTCAATGAATCTTTTTTTTTAAAAATTTTTTATTTTTTAAAGGGAACAAAAAAAAATAGAAAGTTCTCAAAAAAACATATTTTAAGGCCTTGTTTTTGTCCCAAAATTTTCCACATTTAAAAAAATTTTTTTTTGGGCCTTATTCCAATTTTTCATAGTTGGAAATGAAAAAAGAAAAAGAAAAAAAAAAAATAAAATTTTGGGGGCCCCCTCCCCCAGATCCCAATTTAAATAAAACATTTGGTTTTTAAATTTAAACAAAAAATTTTCAAAAATCCCCTTAAAAATTTTTAAAATTCCAAAGGCCCCCTTATTTTTTTAACTAAAATTCAACTTCTGAAAACCTTTAATGTTTTTGTTCAAAAACCCAACCCCTTATTAATTTCCAAATTTTTAATTTGGGGACAAGATTTTCAAATTTAACCACCAAAAATTTTGACAAAAAACCCCTTTTGTTTAACAAAACCCCCTTTTTTTTTTCTTGGTAATTTTTTACCCGGGCCCGGTCCCTTCCCCCTTTCCCTTTTTGTTTCAAAATTTAAATAGCCTTGATACTTTCAAAATTTCCCAAATGCGGGTTTTTACCCTTGCCAATTTTTTTTTTAATTTTTTCCCCCGATTCGAAAAATTTTTATTTCAAAGGGTTTAAATTCCTTTTTTTCATTGGGGCCCCCCTAAAATTTAAAGTAAGTTTTCCCCAAAGGGTTGGGCGTGGCCCTTTTTCCCTTTTTCCAAAAAACCCCTTTAAAACAAATTGGGTTTGCTGCCGAGGGGCAAGGCAACTCCCAGCAGGGGCTGCTGTTAGTACTATTTTTGGGGAGGGCAATAAAAAATAATCTGAGTTTTACAAATCGGGAATCATTAAAAGGGGCTTTCAGGCGGCCTCAAAAAGGCCATTTTTTGGGGTTATTGCAACTTTTATCAGAGAGTTAGGTTTTTATTTGAGGACTTTAGGAAGGGCCTAAGGGGAAATGGCCTTCGGATTAATTCCCTTATGAAAAAAAGGGGGTGCGGTTTTTTGGAGTATTTTTGTTTTTTTGTCTTTTGCTTTTCTTTATTTTGGGAACTTTTAAACCCAAAGTTAGGTTTTGGATAAAAAAGTTTCTGTTTAAAAAAAGATTTATTACATTTTTTTCCGTTTAATTTCAGTTTTTGCAAAAAAGGGTTTTACTTTGAATTTTCATTCCATTTTGGGTTTATGGGCTTGTGTTTTTTGAAAAATTTTTTTTTTTTTTGGTCGGGTATATTTCCATTATTTAACGGGAGGTGGGGGGTATGCGGATACCCCTATTTGGATGAACTTTTTCAAACTACATCCCTTTTGTCATTCAAACATGAGGTTTTCTGGAAAAGACCCCAAGGGTTTTTGGTTTTTAGAAGGGTGGAATTACAAGCATTTCAGGTTAACAAGAAATGAAAAACAGGGTATAGTTTGTTTTGTTGGTCCCTTTAAAAGAGTGAGGTTTTTAAAACAAATTTTACACATGAGATTTTTAGATTAAAGGTTTTGATAGGCAACTTTCTAAATTTTTTTTTGTTTTTCTTGTTTATTTAAATAAAATATTTTAAAATATTTTGGTGTTTTTTTGCAGGGAATTTTTATTACAAGGTTTAAAGCTGGGGGGAAAATTGTGTCCAGCTCAGGGGACCAGAGATTCTTGCTGATTTTAAAATCACTTTAAGATTGCTTTCTTTCTTAGCTTTTCTCTAAAAAAAAGGGGCCCTTTTCCATTTTTTTGGATCATTGGTACTCAAAGGATGGATCCTTCAAAAAGTAAAGGCTGGTTAAGAACGATGTTTTTTTGCTCTCAAGTATGTGGATTGGGTTTTTTTTAAAAAATTAAATTGGAAGTTTTTAAAAAAAAAAGGGGAAAAATATATAAAAAAAAAAAAAAAGAGCCGAATTGGTTGATTTTCTGTATTATTTTATAAAATTTTACCCCCACAGAGGGACCACATTCAAAATGGGGTTTTTTGAATTTTTATATGCAAGGAGTGATATTTCCTTTTTACTTCTTAAGTAATATTTTGGTGGTTTATTTGAAAACTAAGTAATTGATTTTTGTTGTTTTTAGTGTTAATTATTATTAAGGGAAAAGCATAAATTTTTTTAAAAAAATTTTAAAAAAAAGTAAAAATGTTATTGTGCGTGGGTAAGATTCAAAAAACGGGTCATTTCGGGGGGATTACTGTGGTGCTTCTCCCCCAGTAACCAGCTGTTTGTTTGATATAAAAAAATTATTTTTGGAATTCTTCCTTTCCTATACTGGGCCGGATTTTTTTTTTCCCCTTAGTTAATTATTTTGAACAAAGTTTTTTGGTTTGAAATTTTTTAATTTTTTTAAAGTTTTGTGTGGAACCTGACCTGGAATTGCTTTTTGGGGAGAAGTTTCTCCTTTATTTATTTCATAAAAAAGCGGGCCGTTTCACAAATTATCATGGGTGAAGTGTTTTCAAGGGGGGTCACTTAGTTTTAAGACACACTAATGAGAATTTGGGGGGGCCCACCATTCATTTTAAGGAGGGGGGTAAGAAAATTTGTTTTGGTATGCTTTTGTGGTGGGGGGCAGCAGTGTGGATTGAAAACTTAGCCCCCTTTCCTATAAAGGTTTGGTTCGTCCGGTACAAAATTTGGTCTTTCTAGGCTTATCCCGATAGTTCCACAAGCAAAACCCCTTTTTCCCTTTTAAATTAAGCAGCAGCTTGTTAGTTTCAGCTACTTTTGTAATTATTTTTTTTTATTCCTGCAAATAAACTCAGATCATTGATTTTTTTGCTAGCTGCTATTATGGTTTTTTTTGATTTTTCAGTATAGTTTTTTCCTTTTGAAGTTAACCGAGTAAAAACGAATCTTTTTTCAGATATTTGGACACTCTTTGGTGGGGTATGCGCCTTTTGGGCCCCTACATTCTGAGAGAAAAAGGGTTCTTCTAGATTGTGTGCATTTGTCCGGGTTTAAATCTTCAGCTGTTTGCAGTACTTGAAAACCATAAGATATTTTTCCTTTTGTTTTTCACTATCGTAGTTTTTCCCTTTTTTTAAAAAATGGCCTTTGGTGTATTTTTCCCCACAAAATGTTCTTATTAGTTTTTTTACCCCTTTTGGTTGGTTTTCTTGTTACACAGATAAACTTCTTGAATCTATTGTTATAAAATCATGTGACGTGGGTAATGATGGGGTAATATTTTGTGTGAGTCAGATTGTAAATTTTAAATGTGGCATTTTTTTTCTAGTAGGGGGTATCTTTTCCTTACTTCATTGTTCTTTTTGAGGGGTATGTATATATAGTTTTTTGAAGTTTACAGTCTCCCACTCGGGAAAAGAAATAGTCTGGGGGAAAAACTCCATTTTTGGTATAACGCCCAAAATTGATATTTTTTTTTTGAGTATGATGATTAAAAGGATTCTAAAGCGTAAATTTGCTTCATTTTTTCCCCCCACAATGAAATAAAGAGGGGAAAATTTAAATAAAGAAAAAGTGATTATTTCTTTATTTATTTTATTTTATTTTTTTTTTAAAAAAAGAGGAAGGTTATTTGTTTTGTTTTTTTGTTTAAAACCTAATACTTTTTGGGGTTTTGGTGGGTGCATGTAAAGTAAGGAGCAACTTGTATGATGACCTAACGCTTGGGTTTTTGATTCTGAACTTTAGTGCCTGCATGAAGGGAGTTGGGCTGGTGGGCAAACACTTGTTAAAAATGAAATTAAGGGCTTGTTTGGTCCCAAACATTCTCTTCTGTTTCTGTTATGCCCTTCGCTTGGGAAAGGGGGGTCTTTCTTTTTTGTGGATTATTGGAAGGATCTTTAAAACTCTTTGTTCATGGCTAAAGAGAGATTGCAGTTTTTTACTTAAGAGCTTGGATTCACTTCTTTTTGATTTCCCTTGTTCCGTGGTGATGCTTCGTTTTGGTTGATGATTTGCGGATCAAGTTAAAACGTGGGGTATTGAATGTTTTTATAAATCTGCAATGCATAGGATCTGTTACCATCTATAGCTATGCGAAAGCCAGGTTGCTGGTGCAGGTGCACTCTTGCCCCCTGTTCAAGCAGCACGCGGGTTGTCTTGGAATTGTGCTTGGTTTAATATCGAATAGTACCAATTCTTGCACAAAACTGATGATTTAAATATTTGAACTAGGATGTGATGAAGCGGGCACAGAACGTAGTCGAGCTGTTTAAAGGTCGCCCTTATCTCATCAGGTTTGCATGGGTGCTCGTCGCCGAAAGTTGGTCTTAACAAAAAAAAGTTTTTGAGTTTTGCCAAAAGCCTCTATAATTGAAGATTCATCTGAAACTTTTTAAAACCCGGGGAGGTTGCGGGGAAATAATAGTTAAAAAAAAGTGCGGGGTATTTAGCTGGGGTCGGGAACTGAGAGTGGATAAAAAAAAAGAGGAGCTTGCTTTGGGGGAGAGAGATGACAGATGTCATCGAGTGAAATTAAAGGTTTATTTGGTATGAGATACAGAAAAAATCCAGAGGCAGGAGGTAAACCCCACTTCAGGCCCCGGGGAAGAAAAAGCTGCGGCACCCAAAAAAGAAATCCAGAAGGGAAAAGTGAGCTAGAGAAGATGTGGAAGGCCAGAAGCGCTTTTTTTGTAGTGTTCTGAGAGTCACAGGTTCTATCCCCCAGGAAAGATCTGCATTGGTTTCTTGCCCCCAGTGATGTACCGCCGATGATAATGAAGGCCCAATTGTGGAGCATGTTGGGTTTTTCGAGACCCCCGGGAAAAAACTGTATAGTAAAAACAGGTTTTAAGAACCTGATAAATGATCTTTTATTTCCAATGTAAAAGAAGATGATGAGATGTTATTTAGGGAATGGAAAAGTAAAGCTTGTTTTTTGAATTTGATGTATTGTGAGAGGCGAGACTTACTTTTACACAGATGTTTTAATTTTCGACCCCGACCCCTGAACAAAATCCCCCCCGCGCCCCCCTTCCCCCCCCCCCCTTTTTTTTTTTTTTTTTCGGTTTTTTGGTTTGTTGCGTTTGCAAGCCTGAATCCGTATGACCCAACATCCAGTAAATGAAGGCAAAAAAAAAAAAAAAATCCATTGAATGGGACGTTGAAGGACGAAAGAACCGCGAAGACGCCTTTTATGATTGGTCCGGTTCTAGCCCCAAGCAGATAACCTTTAATATGTGTATTTATGTATGTATGTTGTTGTATTTTATTTTATATATTGTTATAGGTTTATTATGTATTATGTATGTATGCGTATGCAGGAGAGCTTTCTATTTCCCATCTGTATTTGATAATTTTCATCTTGCCCAATGAATTGTACCTTCCCACTGCAACAACGGTATTTATTCTTAAAATTAAAATATTCATACCTTTTTGATAGGGGGCTAGGGGTTCTTTCGTAAAGGGGTGAAAAGCCCCTTACTTCGCAATAAAAATTCCCGTTTAAAATTATTTTAAATCTAAAACAAGGTACGTCAAAATTTGAAAAGAAAAACGCTTTGGGTTTCCCAAAACTGAATTGGTTTTTAGAGAATTAACACGTAAGATGTTGTTTGGTTAGCTTCATCCCGGTGAAGTAAACTATATTTGCCTAGGGCTTTTGTGGTTGATTGTAGCCTAGGTAATGCCCCCTATGGCTTGGCTTTGGTCGGGGGGGTGGTTGGCTTTTAAAAAAAAAATGGGAAATAAAGCTTTTTAATTTTTTTTTTAAAAATTTTCAGAAAATTTTTTTATTTTATTTTTTTTTTCCCCCTTTCCCTTTCCCCTTTGTGAATTCGTTCCATCCCCTCTTTTTAGGTTTTCCGGCTTTTTGTTTCCTCTAATTTCTTTCTTCCCTTTTTCCCCTTTTAAAAATTGCAGCTCGTTTACTTTTATAGTCTTTTTTCAATGCTTTAGGGGCATACGAAATTATTTGAAAGCTGATGCAAATTGAAAAAGCTCAAATATAAGAAGGAAATAAAAAAGGGAATCCTACTGCATTTATATATTGTTATCTCATACATAAATATTTGAGTTTAAGAAAAAAAATCATGTTTTCTTACTATTCACGTCAATGATTGTTTAGGGTATTCGGAAAAGAAAAGATTGGGTTAAAAATTTAAAAAAAAAAAAGGTAACCTTAATAAAAAAATTTTGTGGGTTTTTGAAAACCCATAATATAATCAAAAAAAATAAGAATTTTGAGACTTTAAAATCGAATTTAGAGCAATTATACTTAAAATTAAAGGTTTTCCCGAGAAAAATTTATCCGTTGAGTCAAAAATTTTTGTTTAAGAAAAAAAAGTTAGTTGAAAAAACCGATAAAATTATATTTTAAAAAATAATTATCCTAAATCCTAATTTTGTGAAAAAGCAGATTATTTTAATTATATAAAAAATACTTGAAACTAAAAAAACAAGCCGGGAAATGAAATGAAATTTAAAAGTAATTTAATTAAGTTAAAAAATGAGAAAATTAAAAAAATTTATTTTTAAAAAGTTATCTTTTTTTTATGAGTATTTTTGGTTTATAAAATAATTATACTCATATTTTAAACTCGAAAGTTTAAAAATATATAAAATCAAAATCAATGTTTCCCGACTTTAGTGTTCAAGTATTTTTATTTTTTTAAAAAAAAAAATATTTTATAAGTTCAGTCAAACGTGTAAAAAATTTTAAATTTTAAATTATTAGTACATAAAAATAGGATTTTAAAATAGAATAATGAGTATAATAATATTATAATGACACGAGTAGTTGAAAAAAGTAATTGAATTAGATAAATTAGTTGGCAGGATATCCCTATTTTAAAAAATTTGATCAGAAATATTATAGTTTTGAGAATGTATGAATTACATTAGATAAGTATATAATCGTATAAATTATAAGAAAAATTGAAAAATTTAACCTTGATAGATACTCTAAAATTTATGATTTATGAAACATTTTTAGAATTAAATTAATTTCTTGATAAGAAAAAATTTTAAAATAAAGAAACCCTTTAAATTGATATTTCATTTAAACTATTTATAGAAATTTTTTTAAAAAAATTAAGTTTATGGTTTAGTTTTTTATAACGTAGGTTTCCAAATTTTAAAAATATAGCTTAGGATAAATTTTTTTGAATCAACTAATGATTTAAATAATTTTTTTGGGTGAGTAAAATATTGTATAAGTTATATAAAAAAAGTCCAAATAATTAATAAACTTAATTATTTTTATACTTTAAAAAATTTTTTTTACTAAAAATTTTTTAAAAAACCCCCCCCAAATAATGTTTTGGGAAGAGAAAATTTCGACTATAAATTTTTCTTTTTTAAAAAAATGTTGGTGATAAAAAGAAAAAAAAATTTTTTGAATATTTTAGGGAAATTTTGATTTGTATTTAATAAAGTATACTAAATTTATTAAAATATCTAAATTTATATATACATATTTGCTAATGCCTTATAAAGGGGGTGAAATTTTGGGCATATAAATATGTGGTTTATTGCCACTTATGGACTAATGAGGGGGGAGAGGCAAAAGGAAAGAGATAGAGTGGGAGAGGGGGGGAGAGAGAGAAAGAAAAAGGAGAGAAAAAAATAAAAAACAAAAAAGAGAGAAAAAATGAGAGAAAAAGAGAAGAAAGAAAAAGAAAAGAAGATAAGAAAAAAAAAAAAAGAGAGGAAAAGATGACTAGAAAATTTAATTTTTTTTATGTACAATACTTTTAACAACCTTTTTTATATTTTTTTTTCGTTTTTAAAATTTATATTGAAAAATTTTAAAAAAAAGGGTTATTATTTTTTTATTTTTCTAGTGGGGTATTTTTTTTTGTACCATTTCATTTTTTTTTTTTAAATTAAAATTTAGATTTTAATAGGCAAGATTGCATATTATTAATATTTATTCATAAAAAGGTGGATCCCCTTTTTAAAAATTTACCAAAAATACTAAAATCGAAACCCTTTTTTCCTACAAATTTAATATCATTTTTTCCATAAAAATTTTAGTTTATGATTTATTATATTTTTTTGAAAATTTTGGAAAAAATTTTTTTCATTACATAAGACGATATCAATATGATATTGGTTATTATACAGTATTATCATATACTAGAATTGAAAACCCTTTTAAAAATAAACTTTAACAAAACTTGTAAACATATAGTCAAGTCTGAAAACTTAAATATGATTTTTCTAAAAAATAAACATTTTAGGTTAAAAAAATCAATGTTTTCTTAATATTATGAAAAAAAATGTCTTATGACGATCTTTTTTGAATTAAAACATACTATAAATAATGTAAATACATTTTGATATAATGAAAAAATATAAAAAAGCACTAGTAAAAAATATATAGATTAAAATTTTTTAAAATAAATTGCAAACCTATATAATAAAAAAAAAATATTTAAAAATATATGTGTATATATTAAAGTGTGTTATAATGTATATATATATATATATACACGAAACTTTTAAATAAACTATTAAATAATACTCAACTAAATATTAGATAAAACTCTAAAGTTTTCATAAATCTTTCAAAAGTTGAATATAAACTTTCATATTATATAATAGGATTTTGGTGAGTAAAGTCTAATGTTCTACATTTTTGAATGAGCCCCAGTACAGGAAGTGGGATCAATGTTTCACATTTTTTGAGTATTATTTCGAATTTTAGGGATTTTGGTATGTATTGTTTGTGATTGTAGTAGCTGTTTGTGATATGTGTATTTGTGGTTGGGTTTTTATTTGTTTTGATAGTAGCTAAACTCTTGATATGATTATTTGTAAAATTTTAGCTTAAATTTTTTGCGCTTTGGGAGTATCTAAAATAAAATTAAATTGGCTTAACATCTACCTAAAATGCATCGAACCTTAGGGTAAAGTTTTGGATTTTTGGGCTAAAAAATGAATTCCTTCGATGGGGATGTTGAAATGGTCCTTTCCCCTTTAATTGAAATTTAAAAGACAGAGAAGAGGTCACGATAAGGTTTGGGGCGTGGTTCAAAACTATTCAAGGAGAAAGGTGTTTTTCATTCACAAACTTCGATTTGGGCTCGTTTACAAGTGGCGATGTTTAAATTTCTCAACTTGAAATTGAGAGGATACAATTTTTTTTTTTCTCACGAGGATTAGATAATGTCGTGCGTGGTATTTTTTTTTACTGCATTAATTAACCAATTTGGTTTAAAACCTTGTTGTGATGTGTTGAAACCCTACTTCTGTCTTGCCCACTTATGAGTAAGTTGTTTCTCATTCTCTTATAATTTTTTTTACAGGTTTTTTTTAAAAATTTTTATAACTGCTTAACAAACACCCGAGCACAATAAATGGGCGGGGGTAAGATGCAATAAGAAATGCGATTTTTTGCCTTTAGTAATGCTTTCTTTTTTTTAAGGAAAAAATTACAAAATTTTCAAAAAGGTTAATAGTTTTTAATATTTTAGTTTTATGAAAATGTAGGGATTGAGGATTTATATCTGTAGGGTTTACTATTTTTTTAAGATCAAATTAAAATTTATTTTTAAAAAATTTTTTCAAAAGGGTTACTTCATAGGTTTAGATCAAATAGGTATCGAAATTTGGGTGCTTCAAATGGGTAGAGTGAGTACGCTTGTTTGAATTAGGGTTTAAAATAGAGTTATAAGGATAGTTTTTTTTTTAGAAAGATCATTGATAGGGTTGTTTCGACTTTACCTTTTTGAAGCGTGATTTATCCTTATGGAAGAAAAAAGTGGTTTTGGGAATCAAATTCACAAAAATTAAAGAACAATAGGAATGATTTACTTTTTGCTCTAATTTTAGTTTTAGCTCTAAGATTGGCTTTATGGAAAAACACCAAACATACTTGAAAATTTTTTAGCAAATTTGGAAAAGGATGGGAAAATTTTTTGAATTCATTTGTTTAACATGATTGCTAAAGGAATATTCAAGAATTTTTCCACTTTTCCCTCATTGTTGAAAAGAAAAATATGCAGTTTAATTGAGAGTAAAAGCAAAGTGTAGAGAGCAAGTAGATGGCCAAGTTCTACTATTTTTATATTGTGGTTACTGAAATTTTAAAATTTTCATAGTTCAAAAAACCTTTTTAGAACATTTAAAATTTTCGTATGAATTGTCATCTTTTTTCTTTTTTTCGTACTCTCTCAATTCAAAGAATTTCATGTCATACCCCTTTACTTTAATCACTTATTATTAATTTTTTAACTTTTTTTTTCTTTTCTCCTTCTCCTTTTCCCTCTTTTCTTTTTATCCTTCAAATTTTTAAGGATTGATGGCTTTACAGACTTATCCATCAATTTTAAAATTTTAGTTGCTAATTCTCTTTTCTCGTATACTTTACTAACTTAAATTGCTGGACTATGTGAATTTGGGAATTCACTCTGGTTAAACTTGTCTCCCTCGAGTGATTCATGGGTATGAACCCATAGGTAGTTTTTGAGTTGAAATCAGTCTTACCCCAAATCTAAAGTGTTTTTCCTAGGAAAAATAAAAAACATGACATTTAATTCCTTTTGAAAATTTTAGTAAAAATTTCACTTTAAAAATAATATTAATAGAAGAGTGGGAGAAGTTTGCAGAAGGTGAATGATAAGAAAAGGTGTATTTTTTTTTGCAACCCGCATCCTGCTAAAATATTTTTAAAATATTTGTCTATTTTGTACTTTATGTCATATTGTAGGGCCAATTTTTTTGCTCAAAGGGTTGTATGGCAAAACCCTCTGCTTTTTGAGTAGTAAGTTGTTCACAGTATCATCATCGTACTAAAGGGAAAAATTTCTTTAAGCAAGAAGCAAAAATGAACCATAGATTAAACCAAAAAAAGTAAAATGGGGAAAAATTGACTAGATAAGCACATTTTATTGATATATTTTTTTTTTAAAGCAATTTTATAATGTGTATGACAAAAAAAATGCTTAGGGTACATCACCATAAACTACTTTAGAGTTTAATTTTGGGTTTATTGGGGGCCAAACAAAAGGCTTGGTTAATTCAAAACAAGTCCATTAGGAATCTTACTTTATAAACATGTTACTTAATGTCATTAGTAGTATGCGGTGAGGATAGGTGAAGTTAATGTAGTGGTAGTGTCTTCAAATTTTTAAAAAAATCTTGGTTTCATTTAAAGGGGGAAACCCTTTAATGTAAAGTAATTTTCCCCCATTTGAAGTCATTTTAAATTTTGGTTTTATTTGAATTTTTTTTTTTATATTTTTATTTTATCTGATTTGTATTGATTGTATTGATTTATATTTGTTTAAATTTTGTGTTAAAATTGTTTGTATATTTTTGTTTTTGTTTTTTAATTATGATAAAATGATGATTAGAGTGTTAGAATTAGAAAATGAAAAAAATTTTGTACTTTTTAAAAAAAGGTTTAAAAAAAAAATATATTTTATGCATTGGGAAAAAATTATTTTAAAAAATGTTTTTTAAAAAATTTTTTTCATCTTTTTGGGATCTTATTTTTACCAAATAAAAAATTCAAGAATGGGGCACTAAAAAATGAAAAAGTAAACAGAGCCCAATTAGAGAAAATAAAATTTTTAAAAAATATCTCTTTATTTATCTTTTAAAAATTTTTGAGTCAAATTTTTAGTGCTCTTACTTATCCTTGGGGGTTGTTTAACTGCAAACGGGTTGGTGATGAAGTCCACATATGTGCTAGTTTTTTAGCAAAACAATCATGCGTTGTATCTTTATCGAGTCATGTAAAATCCCAACGTTTATGAGAAAAAATCAATCAATTTTTTTTTTTTTTTAGGTCTTTATGTTTTTGAAAAATTTTGCAACCCAAGTCTCTCTAGTTTTTTTTTTAAAATTTTTAAAAATTTATATAGCATGATAATATAAAATGAGAATTTTTTTAAGATTCCCTTCAAAAAATAAAAAAAAATTTAATTAAATTTGGTTAAATACAAATAAAAAAAGGGTCAAATAACCACTTTATATAATGATTTACTGAATTTTTTCCATAAGCATACTTGATCATTTTTTTTGTGTAAAAAAAAAGCCAGTATTACTGATTAAAACAGCATTAGATTTATCGTATATTAACAAAACACAGGTTTTGTGATTTCAGAAGGACCTTTTTCAGGCAACACAAAGATTTTAGTATTAAAATATAACTTTCAATATCGTCTGTCTTTCATTTTTTTTTTTTAAAATTAAAAGTTTCTTACCCCTAGAAATCCCATACAACACTTTAATTTATTTTGGTTTAGGACTAAAAAAGTCTTTTTTTATTCGGTGCACTAAAAAAATTTTCTTAGTAAAAAGGGTTTAAAGTCCATGAAGCGGGACTTCATTCCATTTTGTTAAGATTCGAAATTTTCAACTCAAGAGGTCAACTTTTTCAGGTCCCTTCTCTTCGTTTTTTCAAAAGGGAAATTTGGGGGTTTTAGGGGTAAAAAGATTATATTACTGCTACATTAAACCCCCTCTATTTTTGTAAAGGAAAGAGGTGTTTTCGGGCCGGCTATTTGTTTTTTTATGGGGCACTACAGGGTACAGTTAATAATAAGTGAGAGACAAATTTAAAATACAGTTATCTCTCTACTTAAATGAGATAGAGTGTGCAAAGATCATGAGCTGCAGTATCTTTTGGAATGAATTTTACCAATTTTTTTTTTTTTTTTTTTCCCCAAAATTTCACAGGTCGAATTTCGAAATGCGAAGCGAGAAAAATTTGCAGCACATGGTAAGGTAAAAAATGCGCAGTGCAGAAAGTCTCGTTCGGGGGCGTAAAAAATTTTAATAAAAAAAAAATTCGGATTTCCATCATTTTTCAAAGATTTTGCAGCACGGTTTTATCGTTTTGGATTTAAAATTTGTTCCCGTTCGACGTAGCAGTATCATTTGGTGGATTTTTTGTGGACTTGAATATGGTTCCATCGCTTGCAAAAAAGATAAACTTGCCATTTCACAATTCGAAAGTCAAACTCAAGTTTTTATTTCTTTCCAATGTTTTTTTTTTTTTTGTTTTGGGTAATTTTTGAAAGCCCAAAGGAAAAATATATAAACATATTTAATTTCCCTCAGCTTATATTTGTGGGTGGGCGGCCCTAGTGTTCTACCGTTTAGAAAAAAGGGTTTTCCCCGCTCCCTTTTAGTTCCTGAAACTCCATTTCAAAAGTGATAGATTTGGGTATTATTTTTCAAGAAATGCATAAAATGAGATTTTGGTTTTCCCCTAGAAAAGCTTTTTGATAAATTTTAAAAAACATGCCCCTGTTATGCAATACAGGGCTGGAGAAGGGTGCTTTCCGCCACGGTATTTCTGTTTTGTTCTTCTTTTGGTTTTTTTTTTCCCCCCCCACACGGTTGTCCCACATCCCCTTATTCAACCCATACTTCTTTTAACCCGCCTTTATTATAGAAAACTTGGCATTTCAAATTGACCCGTCTTTCAGGGGTAAAAGGCGCACACTAAGTGATTTATAGAGACGGGGGTCGCGCCGAGCCCACTGCAAGCGAAAACTTTTGGGTTAATAGGCGAGTGGGTTTCACCCACTTTAGTGGCTGCCGTCAATTTTGGAAGCCCAACCCCCTAAGGTGGGTTCGCTAAAACTGTCGTTTTTGTTGTAAAAATTTTCTGTTCGGTGTTGTTATCACTATCGCTTCTCACTTAAATTCTTCCCAAATTTCACAAAAAACCTCCTAGGTCAATTTTCAAAAAAAATTCCCCACACCAACCACTACCCTTCCCCTTCCTTTTTTTTTTTTTTTTTATTTTTTTTTTTATAATTTTTTTTTTTTTATTTTATTTTAGAATTCTTTCCCCTATCTATTTACTCTTTTTACGGGGGCCGCCCCTTTTCAAAAGCAAATAACCATATGTAAAAGACTCATCTTTACTTAAACCAACCATCCCTTACCACCCCTAATTTGGATAAACACCCACATAGGCCAAAATCTAATACCATTTTGCCACCCCAAACCAAAAAGTAAACTTCAACTTTTTTTAGGGGTTTTGCAAAAACCCAACCCTTACCCAAATCAATTATCTTTAGTGGGGTTTTTCGCAACAACCACATCCTTCACCCCAAATCAAAATGTCCATGCACCTTGCGGATGATGGGAGAAAAGAGAAAGAAAAGTACGGGAAGGATAGAAAGAGAAAAATTAGAAGGGAAAACAAAAAATAAGTGATAAAAGATCCAAATTTTTCAGAAAGAAATTTGGGGGCAGTGATAAAGATCCCAAATTTTTCGAAAGAAATTGGAGGCAAAAAAAAAAGCTGGAAATTTTTTCTTTTCATTTACTCCCTAAAAAAAATTGGAGAAAGAAAATGAAAAGTTTGGGTGTTTTTTTCCCTTAAAACGTTGAAGAAAATAAAGAAAGATTAAAAAAAAAATGTATGGCTTGACGTGAATGTTCATGAACAAAAATGATAAAAAATTCACTAAAGTGGTAAACTTAAATGCTTTTTCATCTAAAAAAGTAAAATTTTTTATGCACTTATTCAAATTTTTTGGAAATTTTCATTTTGGGGCTAAACTATTGCATGAAAAGAAACGGTCTTAGTTAAAAACTAAAATAATTTCTTGCCCAAATTTAAAAATTTAAAAAGCTAAAATTTCCACCCAAAAACTAGTAAATTTTGATTTTTATCTTCTTTTTTTGCTAAAAGATTAGTTTTCACAAGGGGAAATTTTTTGGGAAATAAATTTTTTTATTAATTAAATTTCAATTCCATATTTTTTTATAGCAAATTTGGTTAATTTTTTTTTTTTTTTTTACATCAAAAAATTATTTTTTTACATTTACTGAAAAACCAAAACCCCTTTTTTAGAAAAGAATTGAAAAGAAAAGGTGTTTGATGCAGGTATAAAAGAAAAGAAAAACAATTATTTAAAAAATAGAAAAATATTGTTTTTTGAAATTAAAGTTTAAATATTTTGGTTTTAGTTATTAGCTTTAGGTTTGGGGTTTTTGTTGGATTTGAGTTTTTCCTTTTCCATAAATAATATGGGTTTTTCTTTTTAGTTTTTTTTGATTAAAAAAAAAATTCTTTTTTATTAATTAAAATTTAAATTATTATATTTTAAAAAAATTTAAAAGGGTGTAAAGGGATTATAAAACTTACCCCATTATTTTAGAGAAAGTTTAAGGAAGGTTTAAAGGGTTTAAAAACCATAATTACCTTCCCTAATGAGCGTATTTTGAAAATTACTAGTTGAAGTTTACTGTGATGTAAATACCCACTTAGTACTTATCTAGGTGGAAGGTATGGTGAATTACGGTTTAATAGGGTTGTCCCCCAAATCTATATATAGTATAAATATATATTTAAAAAATGGGTAATAAATATAGTGTAAGTGGGAGAGGAAAAAAAAAAGAGATTTTGGGAATTTTGCTTTATTCTTGGGAATTTTTAAGCTGTGAAAACATTGTTTTTTAAAAGTTTTTTTCCAAAATTTTTGGAGGTACTTGAGATAATGAAAAAAAAAAAAAAAAAAAAAAAGTCTCATTCTTGCACTTCCATAATAAAATACACAAAATTTTCCTTTCATTTTTGCTTTAGATAGTTAAATTTGGCTATTTTCAATAGGGGAAAAAATTACCTTTAAAAAAAAAAATTTCCCTTTCTTAAAAAAAAGTCGCGATGACAAGAGTTTTATAAATGCCTTTTTTTTTTAATAAAGGGAAAAATAAAATTAGATTTTTTTAAAAAATATTATAAAAAGAAGATCATTTGATATTAAATTTTTTCAAAAGGGGAAGCATTTAGTTTTATATCTTGCTATAATTGTCATCGTACCTCTCATGGGTTTGGGTTTTTGGATTTCAAATATTTTTGCTAAGTTCTGAAGGTTTTCCTAACTCAAGTTTTTCTTATGATTTCCTATTTCAATTTTTTGTTATGCTTCTGTAAGCTTCCAAAATTGGTTTAGGACAAACCCAGCTCAGATTTTGGGCTTTTGGGAAAACTTACAATTGAGCCCAAACTTTGTGACTAGAATGAAAAAGTTAGTCAAAAAATTAAGTAAAGTTAATTTTTGAATAATGATCCAAAAACTAATTTTGCCCTTAGAAATTGAAATATTTTCTAAATCCTAAAAAGTTCAGAATTCCCAAATTTAAATTAGTTGTAACGGAATTAGAGATAAGTTAAATTAGCTATAAAAGAGATAATGTAGGGTAAATTTTCTTAAAAAAAAATTTAGTAATTTTGAGTTACCCCATAAAATAAAATTTATACTCTAATTAACTTAAAATTTGGGAATTGTATATTATTGTGTTGAATTATGAAATTAACTTAGAAAGTATCTTAAAAAAAAAAGATAGTAGAAATTAATTTTTATGGTAAAAATTTTATATTTCAATGTTATTTACATAGGGTTTAACCCTTTTATATTAATAAATAATAAAATTTTAAAATATAAAATCTATATTTTTAAATAATTATTTAAAAAAAGAAAAAGGAATTATTAAATAACATTGGAGTTGTGGAAGGAGGGTGGTAGGAGAAGGGAACTTTCATTTGCTGATTCAAAAAGTGAAGTTTATTCATTTGGACCCTCTGCATAAAAAAAAAGAAAATTTGAAAAAAAAATATGAAATTTTTAAAGAAAAAAAAAAAAACTTTAACCGACTTTAGGCATATAAAAAACCAACACCATCGATATGGGAGTTTTGGGAGTTTTGGGAAAAAGAAAAAATTAGAAAAAAAAATTTGAAAAAAAAGTGGAAAATAAAAAGAAATTTAGAAAAAACAGGGGAAATTACGTGAAAGTGTAGAACCCCAACTAGTTTTGATCTGCTGTGAAACCCAGCTAACCCCCCAAGTTCTACCCACTGGCCGCCGTCCGAAACCCCTCACCACCCCACGGCCCCCCGGAGCACCCAAAAAAACAGCAAGGTCAAATTCTTGCTCGTTTTTCAATAATTTTTTTTTTAAAAATAGTAAATCGCCAGAAAATTATGAAAAAAATTACCCTGGGTTTTTTATACAGCTTTCATGTGATATTTTTATTTTTGCAAAAATTTTAAATTTTTAAAATCTTTTTAAGAAATCTACTGTTCATCCGAAAAAATTTTTGAAATAATGTACTTTTTGTGTTGTTTTAGTGAAAATTTTTGTGTAGGAGTATATGTTTGGTTAATTTTCCGTAGCCCCAATTTTGATTTTAATATTTAAATATTTATGAATTTTTTTGGCCCGAAATTAGTTCGAAAAAAGATGAAATTTAAATTTTTTAAAAGGAATTTTGAAAATTTAAATTTATGAAATGGAATGTACGATCTATTATGAATGTAATAGTAATGATCATATTAAAATTTAAATTTGGGTGTTAAAAAAAATTTAATTGGATAATTTATCAAATTTAGGGGGGAAATGTCAAAGGGAAAATATAGGCAAAAGGTGGAAACTTGAAACAGTGATACGAATTCTTTATTTTTTAGAAGCCTAGAATTTTCGGGGGGAAAATTTTTGGTAACCGAAAATATTTATTTTGAATTTATCAAATAAAAAAGTTTAAATTACAATTGGGGGGATAATTGTAATATTTAAAAGGGAAAAAGAAATTTAAACCCAAAAAATATGTAAAGGATTGCTAATCAGATAGGATTAAAGGAAATTTTTATTTTTAAATTATTAAAATTTAAATTTAAATTTTTAGTAATAACATGATTGTAATTATAAAAACAATATATAATTTTTATATATATATAACCATTATAAATTAAACCTAATGTTTTTTTAAATTTTTACGAAAATAAAAATTTTGACCTTTTTTGTAAATTTGGACCTTCCCAAAAAAAAGTTTACAAATTTAGTCGCAAGAGCGACATTAAACAAGAAGTTGGGATAGTAGTTCGCCCCTGTTTGGGTAATTTAAAATATCGGAGGCCCCAAAGTAAATTCTGGTTGTGTTTGTAGTTGATGTTATGCGCATGTATGTGTGTCAAAATACTCTGTTGTGAAGGAGTTCAAATCCTTGGGTTGCTGTTTGTTTTTTGAATGGATTTGTATTGTGTGACTTTTTGGTCACCCCTGATTAACTTTTAAAGGTTACTGATAAAAGTTAATTGGGAGCATAAACACCGTTGGGGAAAAAAAATAAAGTGTTTGGCCAATATGACCTCCTTCGATGAGGATAGTAAATGGTCCTTTCCCCCCCTTTGCGAAAAAAGTGATAGCGAAGGGTCCGGTAAGGGTTGGGGGGTGGTTGAAGGCGGTCTGGGAGGGGGGTGTTCCCATTGCACAAATGGGTTTTGGTTGACGAGTCGCGATGAATCCTCATCCGGGTTGGAGCAGATGAAATTTCTTAACCTACAGTGGACGGTTAAAACTGTGCGATGTTTTTTATTGAGTGTTGCATTGATTTATCATAAATTTTTAAACCCTTTTTTAGCTATAAATCTTCGACTGTCCTATTCGAGTTAGTTGTGCTCACCCCTACGATCTTTTTTAGGTACTGAGTGAAGGAAAGATGTTCAGGTACCCTGTTCTCGGTTAGTGTGCTGTTGTGTGGGAAAGTGAGGATCGAGGAATTTAATGAACCCGGTTTTTTTTTGTCTTTGTTTTGAAAAAAATAAAGGGAATTCCCTGGGGGCCCACTGTTTTCTAATTATTGTATTAAATCTAAACCTGTGGGTTTTTAATAAACTTGATTTTAAACTTTACCTTTGGATGTGAAAAATTTGTATAATTATGTTGTGGTATAAACAGCGATTGTTAGAAAAAGTATTTTGTATAAACCCCCAAGGTTTGGATTTAACGTGTGAAAAAATGTTTCAAACTGGTTGGTTGTCGCCTTGGTAAACTGCGTCTACGATAGCAGGTTTGGTTAGCTTTTATCTTAGAAAGGGGATTTTACGGCGGGATGTTATGACTCTTATTTTCGGGGGTGACACTTACCTTATGGGTATATAAAAGTAGGGATAATGTCATATTTGTACTGTATTTTAGCCAAAATTTTTAATTAGCTACTTTTAAATTGAAACTATAAAAATATGTAAAAAAATATAAAAAAATAAAAAAGATGAGCTATTTTAGTATGGCTGAAAAATAATAGGGGGTTAAGTATAAAAACAAAAGGGATTTCTTTTTAACCTAGAGCCTCATTTTGCATTATTTTATTCACGCATTCCAAATTTTAAGAGCCGTCCATGTGCGTATAGGGAAAGTTTTTACTTTGATTATTTTTTAAGATTTATCAAGTGAAAAACCCTTTTAATTGGTTGTATTGTGCATGATAGTGAAGGAAACAACCTTTAAAAAAGGGGTTTGTGGAGATCTTATTGTAGAAAAACCCTAAGAAGGTGGGAAATTTTATTGGGAAAAAACAAGGGTTTCATCTTAAAAGAGATCTAAAATTAAAAAGATGGTTTATTTTAAAAGGGCAATTTTGATTTGTAAACCCTTTAATTGTTTAGGGGTAGTGAAATTTAAATATCAAGGTATGCATGTTTAAACTTATTAATATAAAATTATTTTGTTTCATGGGCGAAAAAAGCATCAAATATCTTTGTCTTTATTTTGATTTTCTAAAAAATTAGTAAATTTTTTATTCTTTAAATTAGTTTTTTAAACTTTGAAAAAATTTAGTTTAGTTTTAGGGTAATGAAATTTTGGGAAAGGTATGTGTTTACTGTGTTTGGTGTTGTACTTATTAGGCTATAAAAGACAAATGGATTTAAACTATGTTTGACTATTACAATTGCTTGTTGCTTTTGTATGGGTTAGCCAAGGAGTTAGGAGTGATTGATCCTTTTGGGGGACCTTTTGATCTTGGGTGACATTTGTAGTGGGGTTTGCTTGAAAAAAATCTATGGATTTTAGAAGGTGTTTGGGGTTAAAAGTAAAAGTTCCCCTATGGGAGTTTTGGCGCAAAGGGGTCATGTTTGTAGTTTAACCGGTTAGGAAGGTGTCAAGGGGTTTAAATAAAAGTTCTTACAGGTAAATTTTAATTTGGGCCCCAAAACTAAGGGTTCCTTTCTAGGGTCTTATAACCCGGATCATGAGCATTCCTTTGCTGTGTATTTAAATAAATTTACAGTAATTAAATTGGTTTTTGTGTTCCTTTTTTTATTATTTTATGTCTTCTATTTGATACATAGCATGCATTGTTTTTTTGGTATCCGTAATATCGTTAAAACTTCTTTTATATTCAAACTATAGGTATGGGGAACAAAAAGGTGTGATGAGTTTGGGGGACCCATTTTATTAGGTGGAAAAGGGGGGTGATATTATTATTCAGCAAGGGGGAAAATAAGTAGATTTATGAAGAATTTTAGAGTTGTTGAGATGGAATAGACTTTAGTGAATTCAAATTTTTCTTTTTATTTCATTCAAAAAGAAGTATTTGTTTCAGTGTAAGCAGATGATAACTCTTTTTTTAATACATTTTCAATGGGGGTTTTTTGTATTTGTTATATCTTTTTTTTTTTTAAAAGAAATTGTACTTAATTGAGAAAATTTTGATTTTGGTTTGAACATGTTTTGGATTAAAAACGGGAAGAAAAAGGGAAAAAGTTTCATAATTGGAGTTTAAATGAAAAAGTTATGAAGTTACATAAACTGGGGAAAGTAGCAATTTGGTTGCAAGTTACACGTCTAGGACACAACTGTTTCCCCAGGTTGTGTCCATCAAGAAGTTTTTTTTTCTAAGGTCGAAATTACACAAAATGGATACAATTGTGTCTAAGTTGTATCTGGGCAAAAAGGAAAATTTTTCAATACTTATAAAAAGGGCTTTTAGGATTTCGCATAACTTTGGCATTAAAAGAAGAGACTTTAAGAGAAAGGGGAAAAAAGGTGAAAGAAACACCAATTTCAATATTTAAGATTTATCACAAAAAAGGGGGGTTTTTTTGTTTTATTTTTTTTTTTGTTGCAAATTTATTTTAGTTTATTAGATGCTAAAATTTTTGTAATTAAGGGTTGGGAACCCGGGTTTTGTGACTATTAAAATTTTTTGATAATTTTTTAAAAGTTTCTATCTTTTTTTGATTCAATTATGTTATTTTTTTTTTAAACATTTTTGGGTACAATCATGATATTTGCATTATGATTTAGAAATCAAGTGTAACGGATTTGACATAATTGGAGAAATTAATGTGTATTAGAGATAAGATAATGTTTTTCTAGAAAGTTGTTCTTTTGGTGGGAATTTATTATAATTAGTGCGATTTGAATTTTATTACAAATGAAAGAGATTCCGGTAAATTTTAGGATTAGGGTTAATATGCTTTAAAAAGTTGTTAACTTTAATTGTGAATCCCCCCGGTCAAGAATAAAATGATTGAAAAGAATACATTTTAGGGTCACATGTTAAACATATGGGAAATAATTCCCAAAAAGTTATTTGTTTCTTGAAGTCGTTCTTAAATTTTTTCATCTTCTAATTGTTAATCAAGCTCATAATTATTGTTTGTTAAATTTTTGTATTTTTAATTTATTCAATCTACAATTTCTGGTTTTTATAAAAAGTAAGGTTAAAATTAGTTTCTCGAGGTCTCTGAGAGATGCTTGGGTCATATCTATATATTAAAATTGATAGGTGTACTTGCTTGTTCACAAGGAGTTTTGAGGATATTTTTGGTTTTAAAATTTTTTTATGGAGATTTTTAATTTGACTATTTGTGATTTTACGAGTTATTGCAGGTTTGAGATAGTTGTAAAAAATTTTGGTATCATTAGCTGTATGATTTTTGGTGGGTTGTAAGCTTTTTAACAAGGTGTTTGAAAAACTATCAAAAATTTATTATATATGAAGGTTTTGTTGCTGAATTTGTACATATAACTTTTTGGTTGCTATTACATGATGGGCATAAGTAATAAATTTGAATTGTATATTTTGTACATGAAATTGAAAAACCCCATGTTTTAAAAAAAATAGCAAAAACAAACTATTACTGATAAAAACCAAAAATTACATAAAAAAAAGGAAGGATATAACACCTTTTTACATTACTTGATGAAAATTAAATATAAAATGTAAAAGCCAACCCCCCTGCCTTTTCTTCTTTGACTACCTTCCTTCTTTTAAAGCCCTCATTGCCCCTTTCCCCTTAGGCCAAAATAAAAATTAACTGCATTTCACCTCTAAAACCAAAATTACCTCTCCCCCAATGCAAACTCCATATTGAACCCTCCAAAGACACCATTGATTTTCAAAGCTCCAAAACGATTGTTTTGGCAATTTTAACAAATTCATTTCAAAAAATTTGCAAAGTGTAGTTTTGGTTTTTTGAGCAAGTGACAATATCCATAGCCAACCCCTTTTTCTTCTTTTGCTCATGGATTAATTTGCTAACATCATCTTTATTTTCAATCTGCCTAGATTATGTAGTAAAAAAGATTTTTTTAACTTCAATCTTTTTAGTTTAAAATCCCTCCCCTTTTTTCACATATTTTAAAAAGGAACAAAAAACCAAAGTTTTTAAACTTGAACTAAAAACAAACCCCAAAAAGGTTTTTTGGCTGTGACTTAGTATATTTGTGTGATGGCATTCAAGCTGGCATAAAGGTAGGTTGTTGGTAGTGGTTTGAACCAAAATTCTCAGCTTTCTTCTTCTAAATTTTTTTTTCATTTTTTAAAATTCCTTTCTTTTTTATAATCCCGAGTTTTTTTTAAAATTTTTAAGTAAAAGGGCATTTTTAAAAAATAGTCAAAAATAGGTCCCTTTAGTTATACGTGACTCCACTATTTCACTAGATTTTTTATTTAAGTTGCTGAGGGGCATGGGACTTTAGTACATTTTTTTTTAAAATTAAAACAGGGCACGCAACTTTTGTTGTGTGTTTAGAACATTGAAGTGCTACCCCCCTGAGATTCATTGCTTTAACTATAAAAACCCCAAAAATTTTGGCGCATTGTCATTTTAAAACTTATATTCCTCTTAGATACTCTTAAAAGGAAAAAACCTTCTCTCTCTTTTTACACACACTTATTGGTGGAAAAAAAACCCCAGTCTCTACGAATCGGTAAAATGTAACTTATTTATTTCTAATTAAAATTTTTTCTTGTAGAATTTTTTTAGTTTAATTTTGAAAATATAGGGTTTTTTTAATTATAAAATTTTGCATTTGTATTAGAATGTGGTTTTTTTTGCATTCAAAAATTGTGATTCTGTGTGAGATATGTTGTAAAACTTAAAATTCATGTATAGTAGTTTGTGATGTGGTACTTGTTTACAAAATGAACAAAGGGGTTCATTGAATTCGATTAAAATGATTTTATTGTTTGTTAATTAGTGACTTTATAAATTTGAATTAAAAATGTGGAATTAATTTTTTATGGTGTTTCTACTAACTTATTTATAATTGTGAAATAATTAGGCCAAAAAAATGGTGGATTACATCAAAAATCATCGCGGAAGCCATGAAAATTTTGAATGGCAGTATGGGACTAAATATGATTTAGGCTAGTAAGGCGTGATAAAGATGAAATTACCACTTTTTCATAAGTTTTAAATATCTTGGCATTGATATTTTAGGGGAGAGTTTTACCAGGCCCCCCTACATATTAAGGGAGGGTGTTTTGTGAATTGGTGGGCCCCTTAGAGTTTTAAAGTGACGTTGGTGGTAGAATCTTTTGGCGAAGATCAATATAATGTATGTGTCAGGACCCCTGGCAAAGGGGGTATGGTCCTTCAAGATAAAACCTTCAGATAATACCCCCAAACTTGCAAACAACAAGATAGTAACAAAGATTGATTTTCCATGGTTTATGTGGTGAACCTCAGTTACCATTGAGCCATAGTGTGGACGGGATCAAAATTAATGTGAGTAAGCAGCAACTTTATTGTATATAGGGCAATTTGGTGATGGGCAAGGGAATATACCCTTAGTACTTGTATTTGGGGGTATGATGTGGCATTTTTTTAAGTACAATCTATCTCCAAATTGTCTTCCACTTTCTATGATTTAAGTTTCTTGACATTCTTTGTTTGGTGGGTGATACACTTTAGCATTAGTTGATCAACGAGGTAGCTTATCACGAGCTTGTACAGTAACCTCCCCGTTCTGAGGATCATGATTGCCCTTTTCTATATTCGTTGCACACATGACCCACCCCCTATGTAAGCCCTTTGCTCGTTCCCCTATACAGCAACCCCTACATATAGAGTAAGGGTTTTGAGGAGGTTTGAGTTAGATGGATGCAAAATTAGGATAGAGGTGGACAAATTCCCTAGGGTTACACCCTTTTTTAGATCTAAGTGGGTTGGTAGCAATTTGTGTTTTTTTGTCACCCATTCGTCAGCTTCCCCTATAGGAGCAGCGTATGCTAGTAGCCCCCTAAAAGGGCTAGCCTGCCTTTAGAGTTCTAACATGAAAGAAAGGGGTCACATAGCGCTCTGCACTATAGGTTGCCCCAATTCCCCTAAAAGGGCCTTATAGACTCACCTATGCAGCCCTGTAACACCCAAAATTTTAGATATGGGGGTGTTTTTTGTTGTTGCAAAGCACAATGTTGGAGAGCATTAAAAATTTGGATATTGTAAATGAATGTGTGCCTATTGGTTGAAATTTAAAATTTTATGTAAAAACCCTTACTTAGACTCAAGTGATTTTTCTTATTGATCAATTTTAATGTGTCTTGTGCTTTTCATCCCTTGTTTCACAGAAAGTTATCTTTGGGGTTTTGTATTGGGGGTTTTTTGGCTGTACAGGTTTGAAATTGCTATTTCTTGTGTCAGGTTTTTTATATCAAAAATTTGGGGGGGGTTGGGATTAGAGAGCTTAGCTTATCTGATTTTAAATTTTGCATTTATGTTTCTTTTGAAGTTTGTTAGTGCTAACTATATGTATTGGGGGTTATTCATAATATTTTTGTTTTGTTGGGGCGGGCCCAAGAAGAGAGAGGGGGGGGGTGTTTTTGGGGAGGGGTTTTTCATCTTTTTTTTTTTAAAAAAAAAATTATACTAAGACTTACGTACAAATTCAAGTATATGGTGAGTCAGTGTGGTTTTGGGTCTATTTTCTTTCTATTTTTCAAAAAGGGCCCCCTTTACATAAAAAATCTTTTTTCTAATATAGGGTCATCACCAATTTACCCTTCTTTTCCCGCCCTACCCAAAAATGACGGTTATAAAAAGAGAAAATATTTTATAAAAAGAATTTGGGAAAGGGTTTGGGGGTGTGGAAGAGTAAAAAGCCAAGAGATGTGGTCGTTTTTGGTTTTGTCTTTAGAGAAGAGAGATAGGGAGGAGAGAAGGGTTAAAAAAATATTCTATTTTTTTTTTTTTTTTTTGAATATTTTAAATAATTTAGGTTGTTAGTTCTCAAGATATTAAAGTATTATTATAATTTGATTTGTATTTGATAAATTTTTTCTTAAAAATATGAATTTGGGTAAGTTTAAGTGTTTAATTATTTTTCTTTTATGAGAAAAAATTTGGGTACGTTTTTATTGCCTAGATATCACATAAGTAAGGGGAGCTTATAGAGTTTGCTTGGTAGTAATGTGCAACAAAAAGCTTAGTTGCAATAATGTTTAAAGTTTTGGTAAATTTTTTTGAAATATGATAAAAAATTTTAAAAACAGAATGTGACTTATCTTTATGACATGTTTAAAAAACATAATGTATTTAAAAAGCAACATTCCCTGGATCATACTTTCACATAACACCACATTTTAAAAAATTTAAAAATATTTTTTTCAAAAATTGGGGTTGATAGAATCTATCTCTAAATAAAATAGAGAATTCATTCTATATTAAGTTGAGATAAGTTTTATTTTCCAACATATTAGGGGGGGGACACTTTTTACGCTCTTACAAAAAAAATTTTTATTTATATATATAAAATTTGTAAATTTTAATTACATAAATCCATAAGCAAATCAACCTTCAAAAATGATCTTTTAAATTAAAAAAAATTTTTTGCAATATAAATGCAGCTTATAAATTTACTCCATAGTATATCCATCTAAGAATTTCGATTTTGTGTTTTCAAAAAAGTTGGATTTTAACACATTGTATAGCTATGACAAAATCCCAAATTTAAAACAAGTAAATTTTTCATTTGTAAGATACAAGACAAAAATCAAATTAGACATTTCAATTTTTGGGGGGGGTTTTGAGTAATTGTTATTTGTGCTTTTTATCTAATTGATTGATAAACATACAAATACTTAACTATAAGATACATGTTTCTCTTCTTCTAAATTTTTTAGCCTTTTTAAATAATTTTTATTTATACTGTTGTAAGGCTTTTTGGACTTTACCTCCTTAGGCTTGTGACCTTATTGGGCTGCCTCCCCTCTTTTTATTTGGGTTTAATCTAGATCTAACAAAGCTTGCCCAGTACAATGGGATCCCTGCTAGAAAATTTTAGATAAGGCTGAACGACGAGTCAAGGGGCTTCTCTTACATTTGTGGAAGTTTGGGTATTTTAACTTTTTTACCTATTACTTGCGGATGTGGTTAAAAGGAATAACCCTGAAACGTTTATGAGTTTTGCTAGAGGACTTCAAGGATTTCTCGAAAAATCTAATTAAAGCCCAATTTGAGAAGGGAAAATTTCCCCTTCCAATCTTTGTGTTTTCTTTTTTGCCAACTTGATTGCCCCAAATTTACATATGTTAGACTTTCTAAAAAAGTACTCGACAGGGGTATCCAAGCATATAGCCCTAAGAATCTCTAAGTTTGTCTGAGTTGACTAAAAGTTTGACCCCAAATTAAGCTAAATATCTACGTGGGACTGAAGGGCAAAAATTGTTAGATTAGGCGGGTCCCGACTGTAAAAATTTTCTCCATTTTGTACTTATTTCTAACATTCAAAATATTAATTGACATGTGTCTTTTAGATGATTCTAGAAGATTCTTTACTTTCCTACTTATTTTTTTTTTGTTCTTTTACCCCTTTTGGTATGTATTTTGTAAACTAATTGCAGAATATCTTTTTTTTTTTCTTTTATACATGTAAAAACAAAAAAAATTTATAGATGTTATATAACCCCCCCCCCTTTAATTTTATGACGACATCCATCTTTTAATATCAGAATTTATAAAATTCCCTTTTGAGCAACCTTAGTTTTATCTTCTTTAAATTCTTATCTATTTCTTTTAGCAAAAAGGGAGTAGTGAGTGACTCTTCAGTTTGGCAGTGAGTAATATTGGCGGATTGTAGGCCCAATAAAATCAATTGGTGTGTCAATTAAAAATTTGGGGCTGCTCGGATTTGAGTTTCTTTTCGTTTCTTTTTTGTTCACTTGTTATGGTGTTTTTCCAGTGTTTTGTCCCGAATAAAAGGTCGTGGTTCAGAGCATGATTTCAAGGGGGTGTGTGAAGTTTGTGTGAAGTTTTGGTTCGTGTTTGTTGTTTATGGTACTATTTCCTTTGTAGTACTTCAGTGTGTTTTGTAAATAAAATTTTGAGTTTTGAGTGTATAATAGAGGTTATTGTATTGGTAAGAAAAACTTTATTGCTTTTTCTACTTGTTTTTGCAAAAATAGAGAAATTTTGTTTTGTCTTGTTCAAGTGTTTTCTAAGTGTTGAAGTTTTAGAGGTGTTAAAATGAAATTTTTTGGGGAGTTTTTGTTTTTTCCCTGTATTTTGTTTTTAAAATTTTTTGAGAAGTTTGTGCGATGTCAGATTCAAGTGTTTAAAAGGGGTTTTTTAAAGACTAGAGTAGTAGTGATTAAATAGTTGTGGTCTAAAAGTAGTAACACTCCAAGGTCAGTTATGATAAACCTGACAAGCTTTTTAAAATTTTGTTGACGCCCAATCACCACAATGCAAGTTAATAGACAAAACCTTTGGGAGTTAGCACCATAACCTACTGAAAATGTCCTAAGAGAAATATGGCTAAGGTAAACAAGTTATAGCCAGTTTTAACCCCCTTTTAGTGGAAGAGTTTGACAAGTTTAGACGAAGTTGGAGTTGGAGGAGATTGAAAAAGACAAAAGGGAGTAGATTCGAAGAGTATGGTGAGAAGAGAAGGATGATTATTATCGGGGAAAGAAAGAGGATTGGCCCCTTTAAAAAGTAATGTCCCAAAATCCAGATCCCCCCCTTCAATAGAAATAGAGATACAAAAAGAAAAACTTTGGAGTGGAAGAGAAGGTGCTTTATTGTTATGTGTATATAGAGTATTAAGGGACTCTCTAAATTTTAGGTGAGTTGTATTAAAATGTAGTTTGGTGCTGCCCTGTAAATCGGTTGTATATAGAATGCTTGAGCGGGTTTTTGAGTTGAAAAGATGGTGGGGAGCTCATGAGAAACATATGTGAGGGAGAGCATGAGCCCTTATGTTGTACTAAATCTACTATCCCCCAAAAAGATGGTTCATGGATTTGGGCATTTACAACGGCAATTAATTGAACCCTTTTCGAAATAGGTATCCTACTGGGCTTTATGAATGTTAAAAGGTCCATGTGCCAAAATATTTTTGAAGATTAATTTGCAAATGGTTACAAAATTTGCATAGCCAAGTTTATGGGGTGAAAGATTGCCTTAGGGGTAGGTGGTCTTACGAATGGTTTGGGTTTGTTTTTTTGGACTTACTAATGTACGAGCATTCATGAGATTAATGAGCCCTGTGATGCGCCCTTTATAAAAAAAATATGGGGTTATGTACTTTGATGACATTTATATTGTCGACCCCCAACAACCTGTTTAAATCTTCAATAGTTTTTGATATTTTGCAAACGAGAAGTTTTAGGGAAATTGAAGAAATGTACATTTGTTTGATGAAGTGATTTTTTCTTGGGTTTGTAGTGTCAAGGAAAAACAAGTAGATGAGGGGAAGATCCGAGTGTTTTTTGGATGGGGTGCCGAAAGTATAAGTTTAAGTTTAGGTTTTCTT
>JAMXBC010000018.1:0-88198 GCA_024138005.1 Lumnitzera racemosa | reverse complement strand
CTTCGGGCCCACAGGCTGCGAAGTTAAAGTCCGCGGCCGGCGGCGTCGTCGACTTGTACACCCCCGGCCGCGCGCCGGGACAGGTGCGGACGTACTCGGCCCCCGCGGGTTTTTCCACGCCACGCCCGGGCCGTCCTGTTAGCGCGCTGGGGGTCAACATCGTCCTTGTCCTGCGGGCGGGCGCCCCCGTCTCGCGCTAAAGGGGGTGCAGCGGCGGCGGTAGTGCGCCCCCCCTGTTTGTGATGATTTGGGCCGGCGTCACCACACGTCCGAGAGCAGGCACGGCCCGCCGGCGCGATGTCGCAAAAACCACCTGCACATTTGTATTGTGCTTGTCGATTGAGGTTGAGATTTGCTGGTTGGGGAATGCAAGACCGGGGGCGGCTTGACAAGTCAAATGCTACACCCCTATAAAAGAGCGGTGGCGATGGGGGGCGGCCTTTATGGCCCTCCCCCTTCTGTGCCCCACCTCACTGGGGGTTTTTAATACCCCGGGGAAGCAGGGTTATTGTTGTACAGCTTGGTCCTTAAAAAGCCGACGTCGCAACACTTTGCATGCGTGTACAGGCGAGCAGATCAATGGTCTGCTTGCGTATCCGGGAACTCTTCAACCGCTGCCCCAGACAGGAGCTATCGACTGCCGGGTCGGTCAAGGTGAGTCGTCGGCCAATTTTTGCGTTTTTCCCTGAACGACCTTCGCACGTTTTGGGATTTTTCCAGGGTCCGGCTTCAAGACTGGCCGGGGCCGTATTTCTAGACCCGCAATCATTGGATCTGGACGTCAAAAAAAGGTTCGGGTGGACGGAGAGCAGGCGGCGTGAGCACCCGAGAGCGCTCTCCAAAGGCGTCAACGCAGCACCTGGCACCCACGCATCGGGCAGCAAAGCCGCACATTCCGGCGGTCTCGAAGTGGTCCCGAGTCCCGCGCGGGCCCCGCAAAACTCGGCCCAATTAGCGGCCATCCACTCGCGCCCACTGCCCCTGCTCGGCGCCCCTTTTCCGGGGTTTTTTACCCCCATAATCCCCTGTCCTGGCCAACTGGGGGTTTGCACTCCCCAGCGAGTACCCTTCGAACCCGCCGTCACAGCGTCGACGACGGTGCCCCCACTACTCGGCGGTCACACCCGCGTGCACGTCACCGACAAGTGCCATCCCGGGTGCTTTTGGGGAATGGCTTTCGGCAAGGGCGCCTCAGCCGCGTGAGCCCGAGTGGCTCGACCGGAGAAGCGGCGGCTCGGAGACAGTGGTGCGCGGCAAAGACGAGCGCAGAGGTCAAAAACGACCCGCACCGCCCGCCGTGAAGGCAAACGCGAGCGCGCTCGTCTGGAGGGGGAATTTCGAGCGAGGGGGGGCGAGGCAAGCTTTTTGAGACAGCGCCGCTCCGTCCCTTCTTCAATCTGCAGCTGCCACGGCAGCATCGCCTTCCGTTCGATCAGAGCCTGAGAGCCTGTCTCTTCGGAGACCACGGCCGAGGCGCTGACAGTTGACGTCCCGCTGCGAAACGAGGAGCACCTGCAACTGTCACCATCGGAGGCCTTCTTCCTGTCGTAACGGGCTCGGCGTGGTGCGCATCCTCTCTGCCCGGGACGGCGATGCGCTGTCCACGCCGGACCTCTTTGAAGCTCTTCCGGGCGACATCGATATACCCAGTCAACCCGGATCCGGGCCGGGAACCCCGTTCAGCTGGAGTACGTTGTCTACCACCACTACCGCAGCCTCGGCTGGGTTGTGCGGCCCGGCGTCAAGTTCGCTGTCGACCTGCTGCTGTACAACCGGGGTCCGTGTTTGCGCACGCCGATTTTTGCAGTGCTCATCATCCCCAGCTACCCGGATGGGTACGAAGGCAGCGCCGAGAGGAGCGCGCCTGGTGGTGGCTGCACGCTGCCAACCGCGTGCAGAACCAGGTGCGCAAGAGTCTCCTGTTGAGTACATCGACGTGCCCACGGTCGCACAAGTTGACAAAGCAGCCGGCGATATCGGCGCGCTGCTGCGCCTGTATCGTGTGCGCGACGTCGTCGTCAAGCGCTGGAGCCCCAACCGCAACCGCGATTGATCCTGCAAGTCTGATGACAGTCGGAGCTCTCTCAAAGGCTCGACCGTCAGTAGCCCATGGCTTTGCGCCACCAACCAACAGTCCCTTGTCGGCCATCTTGCCGGCAAACCTGCTGCACCGCCCTTTTGCTCCTCGAATACGGGTGCCTTCTCGTCCGCAGCCTCCGAGGAGCTGTCCTCGGCGTCACGGCAGGTGGCCGCGGCGCCGGCCGGCGGACGAGGGCATAGTTCCTTGTAGCGCAGCTCGGCGACTGCCGCAAACCCCTCGCGCACGCCCTCCTCGCTGCCCTCGACGTACATGATGCCGGGCGAGCCGCCGCTGCGGACGAGCACGAAGCGCGCGTGCTGCCGCGCCGCCTTGCGCAGCCGCGCCAGCTTCTTGCGCGATTGTGACGTGGTTGCGTCTTGATGAGCGCCGTCCACAGCGCTGTCATCCTGTGCCTTTGAATGTTCAACGCGTCGACAGACAGACGATCTCCACAACCAGTGACGCAGCTTGTGTGTTTCACCTCGCGTGCTGTGGTGCTAGATCTTCGGTGACAGCTTGCTGCCTTCTTTTCCTGCGAGCCCCCGACCCTGTCTCAACCTTGAACAAACTCCAAAAGGCAGGCAGGATGGATCACGCGCACCGCGGCGAGGCGGCGCTCAAGGATGGCAAGCCTGCCGAGGCGGTCACCCATACAGCGCCGCAATCGCCGCGTCGCCGCAGGCAGCGACATACTACGTCCAAGCGGGTCGCAGGCGCACCAGCGCACGCAGCAGTTCCAGGAGGCGCTCGCGGACGCAGAGACGGCGGTGGTGCTGGCCGTCAAGCGCGCGCGGCGGGAGCTCATCGGCGCCGCGCAGTTTCCGCCGCGGCATCGCCCTCTACCACCTCGAGCGCTTCGCGACGCCGCCCACGTCTTTGCGCTCTCGAAGAAGCTCGACGAAAGGAGAAGGCGCTGGCGATCTGGGAGGCCAAGTGCGCCGGCAAGTCAAGGACCTGCCCGCTGACGACCGCGCTCGTCCGTCACCGTCAAAGACACACCCGACGCGCCCTTGCCGTTGATAAACCTGCTCTGTTCCCCTGCAGCACAGGCCCCGTATCCTCATCAGCAGCTGCAGTCCCGTCGACACCCGCGCAGGACGCCCCGGGCCCAAAATCCGCCACGACTGGTACCAGAACAATGAGGCCGTGTTCATCAGCTGCTGGCAAAGGGCGTGCCCAAAAGGAGAGCGCGACGGTCGACATCCACCGCGCTCCGTCAGCATCTCCTTCCCGACGGCCGCCGGCAGTACGTTTACTTTATGCTGGACCCGCTTTTTTGCAGACGTCGACACTCCAAAAGCAGCTACAAGGTGCTGCGACCAAGATCGAGGTGCGCTGCGCAAGGCCGCGCCGGGGACAAAGTGGGCCGCGCTCGAGGGCTCCTCGTCAGGGCGCACCTGCGACGACCGCCGCGCCGCGCACCAGCATTGTTCCCCCGCCGCCCGCAGCAGCGGCGCCCGCGTATCCGACGTCCTCGGCAACGGGCCCAAGAACTGGGACGCCTCGCCCCCAGCTTCACGCGCCCCACGCCGAGCGCAGACGCCGAGCCGAGTGCAGCGTCTGACAAGCCCGCTGCGGACGCAACGACGACGAGGTGTACGTGGAAGAAGAAGACGAGGACGGCGCCCCGCCAACGCTTCTTCAAGAAGCTCTACGCGGGCGCGGACCGGACACACGCCGCGCGATGATGAAGAGCTACCAGGAGAGCGGCGGCACCTCGCTCAGCACCAATGGGCCGAGGTTGCCACCAAGAAGTACGAGGTCGACCCGCCTGACGGCATGGTCGCCAAGAGTGGGAGTACTGAGGGCTTTGAACGTGCACGACCGCAACGAATGACACGGCTGTTGAATCTTCTGCTCTGGTTTGCGTCAAGTTGGACTACGTGATGCTGTTGTATATGATACTGATGCGAAGATGCTGAGGGAAGAGAAAGGAAAGAGCGTCAGAGGCGCTGGTCGAGCCAGGTCCATAGATCCGCCGCGCTCGAGGTGCCGAGCGCCTGCAGCTCGGCCTTGCCGTTGAGCATCAACATGATCTGCAGCTCGCGCGCCCAGGCGGGTTCGCGGCGACCGTCGGCCAGCGTAGCATCGCGGTCGCCCCCGCCGCCGGTCGCGCCAGCGTGAGCGGGGAGCAGCTGTGGTACGAGTCTGCCCCGCTGTGATCGCGGTCGCTCAGCTCGGCGTGTCTTTAAATCGGCCTCGACGCTGCGGTGGATTGGCCAGTCACGTCACCCAGCTCGGACGGGGTCTTGGTCCTCAGCGGCAAAGTCACTGAGCAGCGCGTCGTCACTCGTGGTGCTCAGTCGGCGGAGAGAAGGCGCTTCGTCCAACATGGACGCATCGAGCTCAAGAGCATGCTGCGGCACTGCCGTCGTCACTGCCGTCGCCGTACAAGCTGCCATCGTCTAGCATGCCCAACGCGTCGTCGACTTGGTTGACCGGAACTGAAGGCGGCGCCGCGAGACTGCTCGAACAGAAGCGAGTGCTGTCGACAGCTGTGGTAGATCCTGCAAATGCAAGCCCAGCCAGCGCAGGTTGTTTGGCTCGCCTTCGCTGGAGATGCGCGAGGCGGCGCCGTACTTGTGTTGCTTAAGATGGCGATCCGTCCGGGTCCCAGTCGACCAGCACGCATACCGTGACTGCAGAAGAGAACGAGAGATGCAATCCACGAGGACCGCGTGTGGCCACGTCCGGATAGCCCTTTCCGGTGATCAAGACGACATCCCGACCGCGACTACCCAGCCCTGCTACGAGCGTCCGGAAAGATTGCCTGCGCTGCGCATCAGTGGGAGTGCACAATGGGAGCACCGACGACGTGGGACCTCTTTCTCCACCACGAGAACGCATCGCACAGCGCTGTCGAGACAGACAGAGGCGGATGCGTCAGTGCCGGGATTAGAGCGCCCTGTGCTCGGTGGATCAGCGGCGCGGCAAGACCAAAAAGTTCTGGACGAGACCTGGCACTTTGAGAAGCATCCAGCGTCAACGTCTGGTCGCGCCACACCGACAGCGATCCGGCGACGAGTCCCTTGGCCGAGGCGAGCTTCCAAAGGTCAGGCGGCAGCAGACGGCGCCCTCGTCGACATACCACATACAGCGCGGCCCTCGAGGTAGACAACGTAAAGGCAATGTCCTCCACGACGCGGTCGACAGTCTTCTGAGTGCCAAAGAGCGCCGGGTCCTTGTAGTACATGTCCCTGCGCATCTGGTTTAGCAAGGCAGTATCGCGCCGGCATCGACAAGACCTTTTGGGACGGCTTCCTGTGCGATGAGTGCATCACGGATGTATCCCCAGCAGCCGCAGCGTCACGACTACAACGTCAGTCAGGTCACGTCAGACGCGCACGGCCGAGTGCATGAAGATCAGACCAAAGGACCCTGCTTCCCTGGCGGTGCTGCCCGGAAAGCGGAGGACCACGGTCGTGGCTCTGCCGGGAAGAGCTGGGGGACGCGATGGATCTCGAGAAATGGTGGCTGCCATGCGCAAGGCAGTCGACGACCGTGGCGATGACATGCTCTACACGAACGAGCAAAGTTGTGTCCATCTCTGTAGATGATGGTCGAGGTGAGCCAGAGGAGAGAGGCCAATCTACCTGATCAGGCGTAGCTCAAGCTGCGCTAGGCTGCGACGCGTCCCTCACGCGTCCCGCGCCCGGCGCTTCTACGCAGCAGCGACCGAACATTCGACACCAAGAAGACGGAGGGACCATGCAATGCTGGACCTGCGGCTGCCATGGACAGCCCTCAAAGTGGGTCATCGAAACGCACGTTCGTCAAGTCGACAGCGAGGACAAGGCCGGCGCCGGCGCCGCAGCCGCAGACACGACTCTTTTTGCCGCCGACAGCCGGCTGTCCCCTGCGCCGTCCAGTGCGCTGTCGCCGTCACCGCGACGCCGCCACCGCCGTCGACGAGCGGCATTGGCGGCCAGGAGTCCAGGCCGCCTGCCACGAAAGCGTCGCGTGCTCTCGTGGGGGAAAAAGCGAGGGCGCGAGGAAGAGAAGGCCCGCAGCTGCAAGAGTGGTACGAGAAGAAGCCGTCCGTGACGCAAACGCGAGGCCGAGCTCGAGGCCAAGCGGCAGCGTGCCCAAGAGCGCAGGAGAAACCCCCGCGAGAGAGACCCCGAGAAGCCCGAAGAAGAGGACGAAAAGCAGAAGAAGGAGGAGGAGAAGCGCCGCAAGGATGACGCCGTCGCCAAAAAGGAGGCCGTGAGTCTTTCGTTTGTCCAAGCTGCTGACCAGCGAATGACCTCTCAAGCAGGCGCAATCGCGCATGTCAACGTTCTTTAAGCGCCAATCCTCGGACGCGCCCGCTGCCAGCGTGCCCGCTGCCGGTCTGCCGCTCGGCGAGTCGCGAGCAACGGGGCCCAGTCTTTAGCGCCCGCAAAGACCATGACGACTACGAATCGACTTTCCTGCCGTAAGCATCCCGTCCACGCGACCTGCGCGCCGGCAGCCATTTCACCTGGGACGCCGACTCACTCCGTCACATGCAGCAGCGCGTGGAGAGCGGCCTCAAGCAGCACAAAGACGATACCGCAAATCTCGCAGCTACGGTACAGCAAGATGTGGACGACCCGAGACCCCGTGGATTCACCGCTCAAACGACGAGATCAGTCGTCGAGACGCGCACAGCAGACGTGTCTCGCATCCGTCTCAAATACCTGCTCTTCCGCGAGGACGTTCGTCCGCCGTACGTCGGGACCAACTCCGCCGTCCGCAGCGCACGAGACGGCAGAGCCTGGCCCGCAAACCCGTTCCGTCGCCAGCGGGACGAGCTGGACTACGACCACGACTCGGAGGCCGAATGGGAAGAGCCTGAAGAAGGCGAGGACGTCGGATCCGAGGCAGACTCTGAGGAAGAGGATGACGAGGACGGCGAGATGGAAGACTTTCTCGACGACGGCGAGAATGTTTCAAGCCGCGCGCCCCCCGTCTGGCCAATGCCAACGCCGAGCCTGTGAGCAGCGGCCTCATGTGGGCAGATGCCACGGCAAGTACGAGGCGCAAGCTGTCGGCTACAGCCTGCGCGACTGCGCCGTCGAGTTTCCTAGGTGTGTGCAGTCGTCTGCTCGGCGTTTGAAGATTAAACGGCCAGCTAACACAGCAAAAGACGAACGATCGATTGATCCTTCTCGACGCGCTACTGGGCCGGGCCGGAGGAGCGCGTGGACCTGACGCAACTCAGCATGAAGCCTCCTAGGGTGCCGCTGCAGCCGCGGCCGAGTGGGGGCGTTTCAACGGTCTGGCGCTGTTGCAGGACACCAGCGCCAAGCCGTCCAGGCCGGGGGGCCGCGATCCTCGAGGGCGCAGACCTGAAAGAGTTCAAGCGGGTCGTGCACGGCAACCGCATGGACAAGGTCGGCGTGCTGTCGCTGCTGACCGTGCAGCTGCCCAACGTTACAAAGGCCGTGCTCAAGGGCACCCTCGAGGCGGTCGCACGACGCGAGGGCAAAGGCCGCCGCGAGAAGAAGTGGGTCGTGCTATCCGAAGAGGGCTCCTGATCGACGGCACGAAGAATGCCCAACGCCGGGTGTCATGACATGCATCTACTAGCGATTTCGAAGCGGCGGCACGGTGGCACAACAGCTCCTGAGCTCCAGAAGGCAGATGCGAACGAGGACCGACAGCATGCGGTACGACATAGAGCAGCCTACTTGTGCAGCACAACAGAGAATGAGCAGCAGTGGCGAGCCAATTCCCGCGTGCGAGGACGTTCCGTTGAGGGCAATCTCCGGTCGCCGACGGCGTATAAGAATGGTCGATACTCGCGGTTTGACAGCGACAGGCGATACGGAAGGAAGGCCCAGACGGCAGATTGACCAGCACGGCGCGCTGTTCTTGGCGGTGGTGCTGCCGTCGCTGGCCCGGGCGGCCGCGGTCGTGGCACAACAACTGCCCTTTATCATCTGGCTGCAGAGCCAGCAGGGCCCGACCGTGTCGCTCCCGTCCGGCCAGACGTGGGCGCAGCCTCTTTCCTCTTCAAGCGCGGCGATTCGCATGGGCACGGCCGCGGCGCTGGCACACCCTCTGACCACCGAGTGTGAGTTCGCCACCCGTCTTCCCGGAGCTTTCAACTCACGCCGGATAGACAATCCGCCGCCAGACGCTCTACTACGACCTGAGCGACAACGCAGGCAACCCCTTTGCCGGGCGCCGCAACACGCTTTACACCAACGTGACCGGCTGCCAGCACTTTGACTGCGCGCCTGACAACAGCAGCTGCTACTCGGACGGCCAGCACATTCGCGTCTCCGCCTGCCCCGCTGCCGCTCGACCTCATCACGACCTTGTGCGCATGACATTCGGAGGCCTTTCTGTACTCCACTAGAGCCATCAAACAGATACAGCCTCGCTCTGTGCTCCGTGTCTGCCCTCGCCACAACATGTGCAGCCGTGCGTGACTGGCACGACTGGGCGCGCCAATTCTCCGATGATCTCTCCTTGCATGTCGCGGAGGATTGTCTGCATCAGCGAGAGAGCTCAGTCTAGCGTATCCCTGGTTCCGGCACCCTCTCCTGGTGTACTGGCTGGGACGGAGCGGGTGGGCGAAGGGACAATATACTGGGTTGCCGCCTGGTGCGTAGAGATGTCGCTCGTGTCGCCTGCGAGACCGCGAGAGACCCCACGAGAGAGACCACGAGAGAGACAGCAGAGACACGAAGATGGGCAAGGCGGACGAAGAAGAGGTGGAGGAGCAGCGCGAGGCGCTGATCCCAAAGGACGCGGCCGAGCAGCACGCCCGCAAGTCGTCGCAAGCGCAGCGCGGGCTGCTCATCGCCGTCTGTGCAGCGCTCCTGTGCGCTCTTTCTGCTCTCGCCTTTCAACATCGCGACCGCATCACGACGGTATGGCAACAGCCGAGAATGAAGAAACCCTGTCGCCGTGTGCCAAGGTCGGCGCTGCAGACTTGGCCCGGCTGGCCAGCTGCAGTCCTTCAACGCGCACGTCTTTCACAATGGCAACCCGCTGGTCGGGGACATGCCGGCAAGAGACGAGATCTGCATCATCATCGCCGTCCCGCAGACGCCGCTGGCCGAGTACAGAGAGCTGCCCGTGCCCGGCATGGGCCCGGACAACCTGCACCTGCTCGTCAACAGCTCCGCCGTCACGCTGACGTTTGAGCCGCCCCGGCCGCTGGCACGGCAGGCGGGCACGTCGAAACCATTTGCCGGCCAGACGCTGCTCTACTACTCCGAGGCTGTCATGCTGGACTCTGGACCCTACGAGGTGCACGTCGACCGCGAGTGGTCCAATTGGGCCTGGGCCAAGCAGTACCGCTTCGACATGGAGCGCAACGTGACAGTCTTTCCAGCGGCGTCGAGATTCCCTTCCAGACGTCCAGGACCGGCAGACTGCGCAAGCGCACCAGGCCAATGAGCTGCACGCCTTCTCGAGGCAGCACGCGCCGTGCAGCGCTTCCTCGTGGCCGGCGCACCGCAGAGCGGCCTGATCCTCGGCGGCCGCTGTGCAGCGACAACGTCGTGCCCAGCCGCGGGCCGCTGGTACCACAAGAGCGCCTACCTCAACCAGTTGCACCCGGATCAGTTCGACGAGTGGGGCTGGGCCTGGGTCGGCGATGACTGCCGGCTGGACTACCTCGACTCGGAGGACATGTTCAACTGCATGCGCGGACGCGACATGCACGCTTTGGCGACTCCAACCTGCGGCGCATCTTGGTCTCGCTCTTCAGCGGCGGCGGCTTCTGCCGCGACGTCTTCAACATCTGCCAGAGCAGCGACTCTTCCGTGCCGCAGGCCAAGATGATCGGCGTCAACGGCACCGACGCGCTCGTGTGGGTCGAGGGCAAGGTCGGCATCGATGAGCCGGCCGGCCCGCACGCCTCCGTTGTCAGGTACGGCTTCGACTCGAGGATCTACTCTGCCTTTACGCGCTCGCTGGCCATCCACTCCACCGACTGGATCAGCAAGTTCTACGGCGAAGATCTCATCAGATCGATGCCGTTGTGAATGCGACGGAGAATCTCCTGCGCTTCTACGTCGGCTGGCCGTTCCAGCAGCGCGTCATCGACGGACGCTCGGCGCGACCGCCGCCCGAGTGGGGCGGGCAGCCGGATGTGGTCCTGCTGGGCTACGGCGCCTGGGACGAGTCCATGGCGGCCACCTTTGACGACGTCGAGGAGGTGCTGCCCTACTTCCGCGACGCTCTCCTCGCAGCCTACCCGCCGCCGACCAAGATCGTCATGAAGCTGACGCACGGCTCGAGCTGCATGAACGGCAACACCCGCCTGAAGCGCTACACGGGCTGCCGCATCCAGCGCATGCACGACATCACCCGGCAAGTCTTCCGCATCGGCCTCGACGGAAACGACGAGTTCCACGGCCTGGACGGGCGCATGGTCGTTGTAGATCCTCTCCGCATGAACGGCCGCTGCGACAGCGTGCGCGACTTTGGCGACGAGCTGAGCAACCACCAGCGCTTCACCCAGGTGCGCACCGAGCTGCGCATGATCATGAACACCGTCTGCACGCGCGACGCCGGCGGGCGAGCCGTCTGGCGCGGGTCCGCAGCGACTTGAATGGCATCACGTGATTAATTCTCCGTGAGATCTGGCGCGTCGCTTTGCTTCTGCTTGTCTCCCTGCCCGTCCGCTCGCGTAACTCGCCTTGAGTGACCTCAGGGAGCCGTCCGCCATGATCCTCCCGCCTGCGCTGCCAGCCAAAGCAGCAGCATGAACTCGCGCGGCTTGCGCCATCCGCGGCCGACGGTGCAACAGGACACGGGGGCTCGGCCCGCGCCAACGCCGATACGGCGGCGCGCGACCTTCTCTCTCGAGCCGCCGCGGCAAAAGCAGTGGGCCGCCCTTGTCATTGTCGACGAGTCTGCCCGCCAGTACTGCATCAAGTGGGCTGGCACCGACGCCAACGGCGAGCCCTGGGCCGACACTTGGGTTTGTTTCTTTTCTGTGCTCGTCTCTCTGGTACGCTGACTCGCGGGACAGGAGAAGAAGGCGAACGCGAATGCGTTGCTGCGGAACGAGTGGCGAGAGTACAGGTTGACGCACCGGCCGCCATTCACGCGCGCCGCCGACTACGTCCCCGGGCCGGACGGCTGGCAGACGCACGCCGAGCGAGAGGGGCGCAATCGTGTGTCGGCTGAGGCAGAGGCGGGGCGGCGGCGGCGTCGTGCTCGACTGGGAATCTCCCGCTGCTCGATCAACGCGCAGTCCCTCTGTTCGACCCTCTGTTCGACCATCAAGTAAGCAGGCGGACCCTGTTGAGCAGCCTCCAGCCAACAGCGCGTCGGTGGAACCTGCCGGCGTTGTGCCAGTCCGTGTTGCGGATCCTTCATCTCTACCGGTCCGTTCGCCAGCGTCGAAAGCAACGACTCCAGCAGACGGTGCATCGGGTCCCTCGGTAAAGCGTCTCCGATCAGAGTCTCCCGTACGCGAAGCCACACGCGAAGCCATACGCGAAGCCAAGCGCTCAGCAATCAGCGCACCAAACAGTGCTGCAGAGCGTGCAGCAGAGCGTGCACCGATCCCCCGTACGAGCCCGCTACCGGTAGCAACATCCACGCCAGCTGTTCCGCTCCCTCCCGTGCCTCGCTTTCAGCCGGACACTACGCCCTCGTCAGTCGCTGCCAACCCAGCCGTTGTTGTCCGCGCCCCACAGACTCTCCCGCGCGCTTCACAGCCGGCTAAGGAGATCCCGTCTCAACCTGACCATCGATCCAACGCTGGAGATCTCCACAGGGCCAGATCCGCAAAGTCCACCGAGGTTGGGACCACTGTCGCACCTCCCGTTGAGGTTTCGAGGCCGAGGCGTGCGCTCAGGCGCGGGATGCCACGGCCAGACTACAGACTGATCCGCCCGAGGCCTACGAAGACGAGTACGCGGGTCCGCTACCGTCAGCCGCAGCAGTCATTATGGACGACGACGCCGACTATCGAGATGGCGAGCTCGAGCGGCCTGGACCGAGCACTGTCGCAGCGACTGATTCCGGCCCTTCGAGCTCACAGATTGCTCGCGGGAACGTGGAGCTCAAATTGCCGATGCAGCTGCGTTCTGAAGCTTTCAAACGATACCAGGAGCACATCGACGCCACATCGTCGGCCATTGCAGCCGTTCTCGCCGGAGACCCCTCGAGACTACCAGAGATTCGATCACTCTTCGTCGCGCTGCACGCCCTTGAGACGCACGTCGATCTAGCCGACAACCCCGACCTTCTGCTATCGCTGCGTGCGGCTGAGGGCAGTCTTGCGGAGCGTTCAGCGGACGAGCAGCAGGTGTTGTGGGATCCTACCGCCAGTTCTCGCTTCAACTTCTTGACGGCAATGCTCGAGAAGGCCCGATCGCCGCAAGGGAAGATGGCAGTCTTGTCTTTGAAAAGCGACACACGAGCGCTGCTGCACGACTGGCTGCAAAAGCGCGGCATGCCGTCAAATCTTACGATCCTGCCGGGAACGATCCAAACATGCGCGAACACGCCTCGTCGATCGGGGTGCTCTTCATTTTCGACGAGAGCGTTACCCAAGAAGACATTGCTGTCCTCCGGCAGAACGGTCTCCATGCCGACTGCGCCGTCGTATGGCTCTTTGTGACGTTTTCTCTCCAGCACATCGAACACGACTTGGCGCTGGCGGATGGCAGCCTGAGCGAGCTGCAGGCGGTCCGCCGCAAGTTGACGCTGCTACGGAATTTTCGAACGCAGGTCGGGAGAGCGATCGGAGGCTACAGCAGGCCAACAGACGAGCTCGCCAACCTGGTCTCGGACATGCTCGCAAACCGGCGGCGCAAGGGGCCCTGGACGTCTGCACTCTGCCCGATCTCTCTGGGCTCTACGCGGACATGGATCTTGGCGAGTCGGATGAGGTTCCAGCAGCGTCGTCGGTGGCTGAAGAACAATCGCCAGCACACAAGCGCGCACGAGTCGACGGAGTGCCGTCAAGGAGCATTGAACAAAGGCGACGACAGGTGGCGATCGACATAGCTGCCGTCGAGAATCTTCTCCACGAACACGCGACGGACTACCAGGAGATGGAGAAGCTTATGGCTCTCCAACTGGTCCGCCTGGAGGAATTGAGCGGAGAAAAGACGCAACTGCGCCCGCGAACTCGACAACAAGCAGTCAGCGCTCGACAACGCAAGCAAGCGCATCGAATCGCTCAACCTGTCGCAGACGCAGCTCAAGGCAGACAGTCGCGCCATGAAGCAACAAATGGACGGACTGCAGCAGGCGCTGCGCGAATCTGGCGTGCCAGAGCTGATGAACCTGGCCCGCCTCCGCCTCCGCGCAGACGAGGCAGACGAGCTGCAGCGCAAGCTCGAGGCGGCCAACAAGAACAACGACTTCTTCCGCGAGCAGTACCAGAACGCATCGGCGCGGGCAGCCGAGATGGCTTTACGATCGAGACGCTGGGGGAACGGATCAAGGTTCTCGAACGGCAAGCGTCTGGCGAGGCGGTCAAACTGCGCGCCATGTTGGAGCAAAAACTATCTGGACCACGCACGCCAGGAGACGATGCGGGCGCGCGCGCGGCTCGACGCGCAGACGAGCCAGCTCACGCGCCTGAACAACGAGCTGGCCGCGAGCCGCGAGGAGACGCGCAGCCTACGCGAGCAGCTGGACGCGCGAGTGGGCATGGCGGCCGGCACGCGCGCCGGGTCTGTGCGCGCCAGCAGCCCGATGACCGTTGCGCAGGCGGGCCCCAGCGCGCTGCGCGCAGCGCTCAACGGCGTCGCCACCCGCCTCGGCCCCGCCACGTCCGCGCCGGCCAGCCGTCCGGGCAGCCGGGTCGCCAGCCGGACTAATAGCCGCGCTGCCAGTTCCGCTGCCGAGCACGCGCAACGGCGCGACCCCGCTGCATCCGAGCCAGCTGCGCGGGTAGATTGACGTTTCTCTTCGTGTTGGACTTGGCGCTTGGCGGAGTACCGGATAGCGTCTGGTAATGAATGTTGTATATCTTCTGGCTCCCTCTCTGCTCGACTCTGGTGAAGCTCAGCCGGTGCGCTGCCACTTTGCGTCGCCATCGGGAGCGTGGCCGTTGACCGCGACGGTTTCGTCGTCGTCGTCGTCGCGCGCGCGCACGGTGCCCGCGCCCGGCCCGAGCGAGGTGTTGCCATCTTCGTCGTCTTCGGCGTCTGCGAACCGGTCTGCAAACTCGTGCATGTTCTCGCTCGTGATCCAGCCGGGCCCGAGCCCCGACGCGCCGCCCAGCCCGTCGAGCGCGAGCATCGGCGCCGGCTGTCCTTCGCCGTCCGAGTCCTCGTCCATGGCGTCGGGGTGCATGTCCGCGCACCTGCTCAGCGCGTCGAACAGCGCCTGCACCAGTGTGGTCAAACGCTGTCCCTCCGTCGAGCCCGGCTCTCCCTCCGCAGCGGCGGTGTCGAGGCTCGCCGCAGTGGGCACCAGAAGCACATCGACAGGCTCGTCGTCGTCCTCGGGGACGTCGGTCTGGTTGCGCAGCGGCGCAAACGGGTCCAGCTGCAGGTACACTGCCGCGACGCCGTCCGCAGGCGCCGCGCCGGGCTCGCTGCTCCAGCCGCTGCGCGCGTCCGGCGCGGCGTGCACGCGCTGCGTGGCGTGCAGCGAGATGCTCGGGTACGGGACGCGCAGGGCGCCGCCGGCGGCCGCGAGTACCAGCGCGTCGCTGGCAACCAGCACCTGCACGTCGCGCGCGGGCTGCATGGCCGCGATCGTGTGCGCGCCGTCTGGTGGCGTTTCGCCGTCGGTGGGAGCGGGCCACAGCTTGTCGCCGAACAACTCAGGGTGGCGCCGCAGGGAGGCGGCGCTGATCAGCGCAGTCGTGTGCGTCGCGTGCGCGTGCAGCACCGGCGGGCCGGTGAAGAAGCTCGCGGGCGTGGCGGCTTCGTGCGCGGCGAGCGGCGTGTAGCCTGCCAGCGCCGGCACCGGCACCGGCTTGATCGGGTCCATTTCTTCGTCTGTGTATGTGCGTCCGGGATGTATGTAGAGATCCGAGGGTTGAAAGGCAGTGGTGAGGAGGACGAAAAAAAAAGAGCACCATTGGGTGTGACGTGGGACGGCTGCGCTTTCTTTCGATCCCCGCCAGCCAGCATGCACGGCTGGACGGCTTGACAAGCACCTCACGCGAGGCACGGCGGCAGCGAGCAGACAAAGACGCAAATGACGATGCTGCCGGCCATGCAGACGCTTCTACTAGTACAATCGGCTGCTCACTCCAAGCAGCCTCGCGTCGAGTCGCCAATCTAGGGGCCGTCTCGGTCGAGCAGCGTGTTTCGCCGCTTGTCGGGCGTGGCCTTGTCCTGGCGCGCCTGGTCGATGGCGGAGCGCTGCGCAATGCTGTCGTCGTGGCTTTTCCACACCAGCTGCGTGTCCGCCGGCAGGTTCAGCACCCGCTTGATCGTCTCCCTTTTTGGTGTTAGTCGGGGCTGGGTAGAAGATGGATGACACGGACCGAATCTTTGACGTTGCGCGCCGCCGTTGTTCTTGGTCCAGATGCTGAGGACGTCCTCGCCGCTGCGGACGCTGACGACCATGCCGCAGACCTCTCGCCGGCCTCGGCAAACTGGTCGCCGACCGTGGCCAGCAGCAGCTCGTCCCAGTAGCGGTCGATGACGCCCTTTTTCAGGCGCATGATCCACTTGCCGCCCTTTTTGTTCTCGTCGTCCTCCCACACGGGCCGGAGTTGTCCTTGAAGAAGTGGTAGTCGGACACGGCGGGCAGGGCCGAGGGCCGGCGCAGGTGCGCGTAGATGCGCCAGAACTGCTGCGCCGTCGCCATGCGGTACAGCGGCTTGATCGACTTTTCGTAGTCCGAGTTCTTGGACGTCGGCGGCCGGTACACATCACCCACGCGTGGCGGAGCGGCCATTGCCGCGAGTGTGGCTGCACGTCGGCGGCACCGCTTTGCTGGCGGCGGCTGGGGCGGCTGGAGCTGCTTTGGCGGCTTGACGGACGGCGCGGTCGGGGTCTGTCGCCGAGACGGCGGCGGCGGTGGAGCTCGACGTCGGGGTCTTGCCAAAGTCAAACGCGCTGCCAGGCGTCTTGGGCGTCTTGCCGGCAGAGCCAAACGAGGCAAAGGCGCCGCTGCCGAGGCCAAACGCCGACGAGGCGCCCGGCGACGGGGTCGTGCCCGTGTCTAGAGGGGTGGCGCCATTGGCGAGGCGGCTGCGGCCGGCCGCGCTGGCTTCGCTGAAGCGCTTGCTGCCGGACCACGCGCGAGGCGGCGCCTCTGGCTTTTGCGTCTCCGAGGGCTGGCGGTTGCTGCTTCTCTGTGGCTTAGCTTCGCGTGTAGCGTGCATGTTCGAGGGCGGCATGGGCGTACGTGATCCTGCGCGTCCAGAGGTTCTCTCCGCGGTCCATCGGCCGTTGTCGTCGTCGTCAGGCTTCTCTTCTCTGCCGAGGGAGGAGTGAGGCCGGCGCGCGGCCGAGCTCTGGGCTGGCTGCAGCACAGTTGCAGTCTCGGCCGCGGTCGGGGTCGTGGTCACGGTCTCGGTTGAGCGGCGGCGGCGGCGGCGACGGTGGAGCACGCGCACGCGCGCACGGGACGGGTGTGGTTTTTGATCTGTTCCTCTGTCGAACGATTCTGAGTCGCAGTGTCTCGTGACCGGCGCTGAAAGAGTGTCTCTGGTCGGGGGCTCGCAAGCGGGCTTGAAAGAACGATTGCTAAAAAAAGACAGCGAGCAATGCTGGTGTTGAGCTTCAAGTCCCTCCTCTTGTGCTCTCTCTCCGGGCGGAGGAGGACGGCGCGCGCAGGATGGAGGAGCGAGACAGACATTGACGCAAGAGCGGGTCACGTGTCGCACCGCCCTCACCTCCATCGCGTCGCAAATTCAGTCGTCTCCTTTCTTCCGCAACGACCACCATCTCAAATCATCGCCAGCTGCACCACAAACACATCCACCAGTCGGCGATTCCTACGTGTCGGTCGAGATTGAGGGGGGACAAGTCTCACAGCCGCTTTTAAAACCTCTCGATGAGGGCCCCGTCTCTGGAGAGCCTCCCATGATACCGCGATGACCTGAAGTCTGGCGACAATCTTCTCTTGCGAGTGAGTGCGTGTCTCTCGCGCGTGCGTGCGTGTCTGCGTGCCTCTTCCCTGCCCTGCCCTGTCCTGCATGACGAAGCATCAGAATCATTTCTGGTAAACTGAGTAGGCTCAACCGCGACGACTACCTCTTGTCGCCGGTCGAGCATGCTGTCAATAGAAGGCAAAGTCTGACCTGCAGTTTTCGAGGGCTCTTTCTCTACCATCACGCTACTTTTCGTTCCGAGTTAGCTAATGCGCGAGACAGAAATAAAGACAGACGGGATGTTTACGAGGCTGCTCCGCCGCGCGCGGCCGTCTGCTCTCAAAGGCCGGCGCGGCTATGCCTCTGAGCAGCAGGCAGGCAAGGAGGTCGGTAGGCAGAAGACGCCCTCCCAGCAGGCAGGCGAGGAGGCGGCAGGGTGAAGACGCTCTCCCAGCAGGCAGGCGAGGAGGCGGGCAGGGAGAAGACGCTCTCCCGGTTTGACCGCATCAACGCTCGGTTGCCGCGCTTCTTGCAGAGCTACACGCTGCCGCTGCGCGACGCGCCGGGCTCGCACATTACGTCTTTCCTGATCCTGCACGAGCTGACGGCGGTGGTGCCGCTGTTTGGCCTCTCGGGCTGATCCACTACTCGGGCTTCATGGCAGAGTACCTCGAGAACTCGGCCTCGCTGCAGGCGCGCACCGAGTATCTCACAAACTACGCCAGGCGCAGAGGCTGGATCGCGGGCGACACCGCTCAACAAGACATCGAGTCGACGATCCGCGAGCACAAACAAGGCGACGCGGGCCGGGCGGTGCTCGAGTTCGCGACGGCGTACGCGGTGATGAAGGCGGTGATGCCGCTGCGGCTGGTCGTGAGCGTCTGGCTGACGCCGTGGTTTGCGCGGCACACGCTGCTGCCGCTGGGCGCCGTGGCGAAACGGCTGCTCGGCCGGAGCTGAGCGCGCGCACCCACACGATGCAACATGGCCAGCATTGTCTTTCAGTTGTATGTAACTTAGGAGCTACGAGTAGGGCCGGCCTGCACGCGGCCGAATGTACAGTACTCGCCTGCGATCGGCGCCAGCGTCATTGGCTGAGTGCGAGGACTGCCTGCATCGCGCGCGCCGGTAAACGGGCCGACCGCAAAAGTCGATGCCTCTGCGCTCGGCGATCGTCATCGATTTCCGCTCGCCAGCTTGACAGCCGTGACAGCTCAGAGCTACATAATGAAGAAGACTGCGAGATGGACGCTGTCATGCGGTGTTGCAGCTCGACGCGGCACGGTTCGACGCAGCTCAGCAAAGCTCGCGATGAAAGAAAACAATGTACCTGACCGCGGCCGTGGCGTTGGTGGCGGCCGCAGCCGCGCAGTACCCGGCCACGCGGGACATTCCCCCGACGCTGGACCTCAACACGCTGGCAAACAACTCGCTGTACCTGAGATGGCGGCCGTCGTTCCACGTCCTCCCCCCCGGGCGGTGTGAGTCTGCCTCTGCTGAGCGAGATGGAGAGACCGGGAGAGCAGGAGACTCATACAGCAACAGCATATGAACGATCCGTGCGGCCAATGTACGACAATCACACCGGCCTGTACCACATCTTCTATCAGTCATTCCACAGCACACGCAATTCGGCAACACGTCGTGGTCGCACGCCACGTCGGCGGACGGCATGGTCACGTGGAAGGACGTGACCGACTGGCGCAACCGCAGCATGGTCGCCATCTCGCCCAGCCCCTACCCGGAGGTCGACTGGCTGGGTGATTTCAGCGGCGGCGCGCAGCCGTACAACCTCCACGGTGAACAAGACGGCAACCTGACCCTGTTCTTCACCGGCGAGACCCGCACGCCGGACAACTGGAAGCTGCCGTACGCGCCCGAGACGGAGCAGCAGCTGATCGCCACCTCCTCCGACGGCGGCCGGTCGTGGCAAAAGTACTTGGCAACCCGATCCTGAGCAAGCCGCCTGGCGACTGGAACCTGACGGGATGGCGGGACCCCATCTTTCAGCCGGACCCGGCCTTGGACGTGATCCTCGGCCAGACGGAGCCGCACTTTTACATGACGTTCGGATCTGGCATCCGCGCGGGAAACACGTCGCAGATGAACAACTCGGCGGGCGCCGGGCCGCGCATTCCGCTGTACTCGGCCAAGGCCACCGACCTGACCAACTGGACCTTCCTAGGCGCGCTGTTCGAGCCGCCGCAGAACTACAGCTTCGGCGGCGACGCGACCAAGACCGGCAACTGGGCCTACAACTTTGAGATGAGCGGCTTCTACTCGCTGGTCGAGCAGCCGGAGCACGGCGGCGACGGCCACACTCGCCACGGGATCGTCAACATGGGCTCCGAGGCTACGCCGACCGCGTCCACCCGATCGACCACTGGAGTCTCTACGCGCTCGGCCAGGCTTTCAAGCGGCCCCACAACGGCAGCGTCGAGCTCGATGTCCAGGCGTCCGGGCTGCTGGACTGGGGCAACGCCTACGCCTTGAACCAGTTCTACGATCCGGTCAAGCAGCGCCGCGTCATCTGGGCCTGGTCCGACGAGGATATCAATGGATTCGGAGTGCTTGCACTTGGCTACCAGGGCTCCCTCGGCCTGCCGCGCGAGACGTTCGTCCTGAAGACGCACAACGTCTCCGCGCCGGTTGGCGGCGTGACCCAAGGCCCGGACATTTGGACCCAGAGCGACGACGTCAAAACTTTCACGGTTACGACCATCGGCCAGCGTCCCGCCGCTGATGTCGTCGCCGCGATCCAAGGACCTGAGAAATGCGTCGGCACGCTGAACGTCACAGGCGCGCAGCCCGTATCGGGCCTGTCGAGCGACACCTTCCACCTGAAGACGACAGTCCAGAACTACAGCAAAGATGCGACCGTCGGTCTCATCTTTCGCGCCTCGCCCAACGGCGAAGAGTGGGTTCTTCTTCCTCTTCAAGGCGGGACAGAAGTACTGACAGAGGAAAAGATACACGACGCTGACGTTCCACGCCAACAACGACTCGGTCGTGCTGGACCGCTCGCACTCGTCGCTGATCGCTAACTTCACCAAGACCACCTACGTCGGCTATCACCAGCCGTACGGGTACACCGACGGCAGCGTGCAGCCGCTCGAGATCGACCTCTTTGTCGATAAGTCGCTGGTCGAGGTCTTCATCAACGACCGCTTCGCCATGACCGGACGCGTGTATCCCTCGCGCGCGGACGCTCTGGGCGTGTCCCTCTTCAGCAACGGCTGCACTGCCACCTTCGCCGACACAACCTTCTGGGATACCTTCCGCAACGTGTGGCCTGACCGGCCGGCCAACGCCAGCGGGCCCGTTGCTGTTTGACCCCTACTACGACACGCACGTCACCTACCCCAACGAGTATGTTCCCGAGGGCACTCAGATTTACGCTGGATATTGAGCGGGTTCCATTTCGGGTCGAATCTCTGTAGCTGTTCTGAGAGGTCGTATATCGTGGCGTTGCGTGTCTTGATATCTGGCCCAAGTCCGTCTGTGCGCCTTCCTGTCAATCAATCGTTCGATCCCATCCTTGTGCGCTATCTACTGAGTGATCGTCTGGTCTATCTCGATGAAAGTCGCCCAGACAAGTGCAATGAGTGTCTGGCACGCAGAGCAGAGGGATGACGCAGAGGGGGACGCGTTGGTGTCCGCCTCCGCGTCCTTGGATTGTTTGCACAACAGCCGATCTTCAAGTCTGCCTACCTCCTTGCGCCACTCGTGCCACGCTTAACGACTCGCACGACTCGCACGACTCGCACGACTCGCACGACTCGACTCGCGCGCGCCCGCTGATGCTGAGCAGCAGCATGCTCGCACACGGCCCGCCCGCGGCGCCAGCAGTACCCGCTCGCGATGGCGGTCGGCGACACCCAGCCCATGTCGCAGCAGGTCTACGATGACTACTACATCTCCAAACTCGACAGCCTCGGCCCCGCTGTCGACGAGGAACATCGCGATGAGATCGGGCCTACAGAGGAGCGAGGAACACACGCACAAACAGTCAGCGCAGGCACCACTCAGACACGGACCCGGCCCACGAGCTGTACGACGAGACGGTCACCTCGCCGACGCGCTTCTCGCCGACCACCCCGGCGCTTGCAGGCCGCAAGCACGCGCGCGATGGCTCCCCACTGGATAGATCACCGGAGCCGGATCTCAGCGCCATGTTCGCCGGCGTTTCGAACACGGCGGGCATGCTCGGCTTGTCCCAGCTTACCGCCAAACCCAGGCGCCGTCCGCCCGGCCGCTGCAGCCCTCGCCGCGGACTCGTCGGATCCAATCTGGCAGCGGCCCAGTCCAGAGTTTCGGCATCCCGACGTGACGTCTCCCGTCATGCCCGCGCCATTCGCTCTCTCGCCGTCCAAGGTGCCACCCTTCAGACCGCCCGTCATGCCGCGCGAGGTCTACGTACCGCAGCAGGAGAGCCAGGCGAAGCGCAGAGCCAGAGTGACGTCGCAGAGCGTCAGTCCGATGAACAGCGAAGACGAATTGCTCGACCGCAGCGCCAAAAGCGCGCCTGGAACCACGCAGCGGCGCGACGGCAGCTGCATACCGCCCGTCTCACCCGACAGCCTTCGTCGCCCACCCGACGGAACAGCGACCCCGCGCCGGAAAGGCCGACTTTCATCAGCGACGATGAAGAGGATGACGAGTACGACGAGCTCGGCCAACGATCATCCATTCGCAGGGCAGGAGGCCTGGCGCGACGTCTGCGAGGACGCCTGCACGACCATCGAGCAGTCCCGTCAAGGGGCGGTTTGCAGGACACGCAGTTGTGCGGACACCGCTCGTTGAATTCGACGAGGATATCCGCGTGGCCAAACTCGCAGCCTCAGGACCTCGCTGGATCTACTCACGCGTCGGCCTGAGCTCCCATCGTCCCTGACGGACACCGTGCAGAAGCCGTCGCAAGCTAGCATCCGGCAGCGCGTGGTCGAGTCCGACGCCGTGCGCGCCCTGGTAGCGCCAACACTTCGGGCATGCACGCGTCGCCTACATGGCCAGCAGCCCGCCTTCGACTCACGCCGCATCTGCATTTCAGGAAGCCCAGGTGTCGGAGCCGGTGGTTGAGTTGCGTTCATCCGAGAGCATGGACGTCGACGACGAGTACTCGGCCAGTCCTGCGCTGCGGCGGTCGCGCGTCGGCCGGTACTCAAAGCGCCGCCGGTCCCAGGACCGTTCAAAGAATGCCTCGGACGCGTCGAGGCTGCGCTACACCGTGCCAGAGTCGAGCCCGGCCGTGACGCCTGACGTGGCGGCGCTGCGTGCCAAGCTCGCCGCCGTCTCCAGCCGCGCTCCGCCCTGCAGCGCGCCGCAGACCGCCTCCGGCCAGAGCTCGCGCAAGAGCCAGACGCTGACCCGTTCTCAGAGCACCGGCGTTTTCATGACTGCTCCGTCCCACTTGCACGCCGAGGCCGGGCCCGACGGGTCGCAGTCGCGGAGCGGTCCCCGACCGATCTCTGAGATTGCCGCTCAGCCGTCGCCGTCGTGCACTCCGCAGTCACAAGAGTACAACATCCAGATCCTGACGGCCGACGACCTTGCATTCCACAAAGCGATGCGTGACGCGTCACCCGGTGGACACGACTCGCCGCCTTCCAAGCGTGTCCGCCACGTCTACGGCCGGCGGCGTCTCCTTCCCGCAGGCCAGTCTTTGGATCCTTCAAGGCAGCAAGATGTTTCTGCTCCTCAGCAATCGATGCCTGCAGGCGATGCAGGCGATGGACGCGCTTCCCTAAAGAACATGACGGCGAGGCCGGTCCGGAGGCAGCCATGGGCACCAGCTCAGCCGAGGACGAAGACGTCGGTGTCGAGGATGTCCCGCGTCGAAGACGATGGCAAACGAAGCGAACGGTGACGGAGAGGCGACACCGCGCGCTTCCCCCAAGCGACTGGAGCAGAAAGCGAACAGCAGAAGAAGCTCATCGCGGGAGACCGCGTGTTCGCCCGCTTCAAGGATCAGAATTGCCACTTCTACCCAGGCACCTGCCTCGGCAAGAGCCAAAAGGACGGCAGCAAGTTGAGGATAAAGCTTCGACGATACGTGCGTGGCCGACGTGGAGCCGTGGCTGGTCCGGCAGCTGGTCCTGCGGCCCGATGACCGTGTACGCACAGACTCGCCCGGGCCACGCGAACCGCACCTGGCTCGTCCGCTCGCTGCACGACGTCGAGCTGCGGTCGCCGTACGACTGTAAGACGGACGTGTACGGCCACCGCACCGTGTGTCTCGAGTACAAGCCCGGCAAGCGCAGATCCGACGGTGACAGCACTGGCGCCAGCGAGACGATCCGGGTCCCGCTCGGCAGCATCAAGCTCACGCAGCAGCTCTGGAAGGCCTTTGAAGATCGGCCGTACCAATCGTCAAGGTCAGTCCGGCCGCACACGCCGCCTCCTGACGACGTTCCACCCGCCGACACGGCTTGACGCCCTCGCTCGAGGGCCCGACGGCAGGCTGCCGACGATGCAGCGAGACTCGGAGCTGCCGCCAAGTCGAGCGCCGAGGTTGCTGGCATCTTCAAGAACATGATCTTTGCCGTCAGCTACGCCGCCTCCAAGGAGGACAGCGAAAAGCGAGCGATGGTCAAGAGCATCAAGAAGCACGGCGGTGCGATCGTGTCGCAGGGCTTTGAGGAGCTGTTCGACTTTCATTCGACTCCACCGTCGACGGCAACACAGGGGCTGCCTGTGCGCGCCAAACACAGCGCCCTCGGCTTTGCAGCACTCATCGCCGACACGCACTCGCGCCGCGCAAAGTACATGCAGGCGCTTGCACTTGGCTTGCCCTGCCTGCACGGCCGATGGGTCTCGGACAGCATCGCGGCCGCGCGCGCGCTGGCCCTTTGACTCTACCTGCTCGCGGCCGGCGAGAGCAGCCACCTCGGGGGCGCGGTCCGCTCTCGGCAGCTCGCCCTGCCGTCCGCGGATCCCGCGCAGCTTTCTTTTAAAGCGATGCTGCACGCGCGGCCGCGATTGTTTGGACGGCACGAGTGTCCTGCTGGTCAAAGAGAAGGGTCGCGCAGACGAAGCGCGTGAGGCGTACGCTTTCCTGACGTACGCGCTCGGCGTGCAGCGGGTGCAGCGGTTGCCGATCTCGACGAAGCCAGAAGAACGCTGCACAGCCGCGCCCACACCTTCGACTGGGTCTACGTGGCAGATGGCCGCCTCGAGGCCGCCAGCCAGCAACTGCTCGAGCTGAAGCTGCCCAAGAAGCCCGGTCGGCTGACCGTCTTCAGCGGCGCCGCCGCCGCAGCTTCTCCGCGTATCGTCAGCGACGAGTTCATCATCCAGAGCCTCATCCTGGGCGCCCTCGCCCCGGCCGCGTGATCTCTCAGGGCTAGCTTCCTAGCGCATATGTAACAACAACTGTTCTGCTTCGATCCTCCGAATCAAAATCTATAGAGACGTGTGGTGGTTGACGAGGCGGGTGACGGAGACGGTCACGGTTGACGGATCCTCCCGCAGTTAGACTGACGCTGCTCGTCTCCAGCTCGACAACTTTTTATTGTCCCTTCGAATCTTGAAACAGCATGCCGCACGTTTGATCTGCGTGCAAGCGATCAGCAGCTGGCTCGGCTCGAGCTGCCCGTCTCTGTCAAGTCTTTCCCTTGCCTTTCTCAACACGCGACGCGGTGCACAGAGCACCACGGAACGGCAGACCCTGGTGCAGCACGCGCGTCGCGGCCGCAAACGACGATCCCGCTTCGAAACACGATCTGCGACTGCGAGCGTCTCGCGCTGCTGAAACACGGCCGACGACCGCCGCCGGTCAGATCCCCGCCGCGCTGTCTGCAGCCGCACAGAGCCGCCCCGTGCGACGACCTGCCTTCCACAAGCACATCGCGTGCTCCAAGCGCCCAGGCGATCACGGCGGGCGAGACGAACTGTCTACCAACGATCAGGAACAATCTACAATGAGCGCAAGACGAGCGACGGCAACCGAGAGTCTGGGCACGCCATGAAGCAAAAAAGATCGGTGCGTCTAGCATCTTGGTTTCACACGCGGAGCTGACTGTGCGGACAGGGCACGGGCGGTGCGTTCCGGCCCGTGGACCGCATCACAAACGCGCTCGTCATGCGGCCGCCGGTGTTCTTGACCGACAGGGACCGGCGCGGCTCCAGCGACGGCGCAGGCCGGGCTAAGCGCTTCTCCTCGCAGTCGCTGGACCGCTCCCGCGCCTTGCGGGTGGCAGCTTCCAGGGCAGATCTCGACTTCGTGATGCCGCCCGCCAAGCGCGTCCGCCGGACAGCTCGTCCAGCCGGCACCGCGACACGGACGCTGAGACTCCGCACGGCATGATCGACTCTCCCCGGACCATGCTCTCATCCGCCAAGTCGTCTCTCGTGGAGGCTGCCCACTCCTCTCTCCGAACGAGGCCTTCAACTGGAGCCGTCGAGCGTTCAGGCGCGCCGCTTTACACTTCTACCGCAGACGACGACTCGCCAGATGAGCTCAGCCTCGCAACGCCACCACACTTACCGCCGAAACTAGCAGAAACGACGTTGCGGAACAACCTCGACGCAGGAGTATCAAAGCAGTCCGACCTCTCCAGCACGTCCTCGCAGGTGTCGCGATCGAATCGGACGTCGGTCGCGTCTGACTCCGTCTTCAAACGGCCACACAAGTGGCCCGTGCAGCCGATCGACTTGAATACAGCTCTGCAGGCGAGTCGTCAGGAGCTCTACAACAAGGGTGTCCCGCTGCTGGCGATAGCATCTTCATGGGGGCTCACTCGTGGCAACACTGGCGAAACCTCGTACGCCGTCTACCACCATGACGAAAAGTCGTTCAGAATCAGCAAATCTGGCGTTCAGCACCTCATGTTTGCAGAAAAAAAGGTCACCGGCGCTCTCGCCGCGGGCGGCGGCGTCTTGTTCTACGCAGAGCCCGACAGCACGGTCTGCTGGTGGCTGCTGGCTTCCTTCTCGACCGAGCACATTGCTGTTTTCCGCCACATCGTCGCCACGTGCACGCGGATTCAGATCGTGGAGACGCCGCTCTCCAGATTCGAGATGATCGTCGCCGACCTGAGGCAGCGATCGCCCGCGGCGCAGGAGCGCGCGTACACCGCCATTTGCGCCGTGGCCAAACGACAGCGCCCAACAGCCTCACCAAAGGTCTCCAAGATCCGCGCGCGCATGCTGGACGAGGCCGGCCTTCCTGCTCCCGAAGTTTTACCCAGGGAGTCTGCACCCACAGAGTCGACGTCTGCAGAGCCTGCATCTCGAATAGCTGCGTCGGAAGGTGCTGCCGCAGCAGACGACACCGCACAGCGAGTCACGGTCACGTCGCCGAATCGCCGTCGCAGTCTACGACGGGTCTCCGTGACGGTGCCGCTCGAAGCAAGTCAAGACACCCCACCAGCCAAGCCCAAGCAAAGACACGCGCTCGGGCCAAAATGGGCCGAGCCGCTGGCGTACCCGCCGACCGGACGCAACCGGGCCATCGTCGACTTTGTGGACCTGCAGCGGCTGGAAGAGGACGAGCTGCTAAACGACAATCTCGTCTCCTTTGGCCTCAAGTGGACAGAGCTGCACGAGCCGCGCGAAGACGTCTACCTGTTCAATTCGTACTTTTACTCGACCTTGTCTGGCGACAGCGGCCGGGGCATCAACTACGCCGCTGTCAAGCGCTGGACGCGCCAGGTCGACCTGTTCAAGTACAACTACATTGTTGTGCCCATCAATCAAAAGTCGGTCTTCCTGCTGTTTACTGGAAGTACACTAGCTGACACGAGCAGCCTGCATTGGTTTCTGGCGCTGATCTGCAACGTCGGCGCGCTGCGCTTCCGCGCGCCGCAAGAAGAGGCCTCCGACGAGCCGCAAGTCGATTTGACAGCAGACGCTGCCCCTCAGAAGGCCCGCCCGCGCGTCGCCAAGACAGACGAAGAGCGCGCCAGCAAGGCCCTCGAGTGAGTTCATCTTCTCAACAAATCCCAAACACACATGCTAACGATGAAAGACCGCACATTCTCATCTTAGACTCGCTCGGCGGCAGCCACCCGCAGGTTATTCGCAACCTAAAAGACTACCTGCAGGCGGAAGCGCGCGACAAGCGGGCGCAGGAGCTCGCGGCGGTGCCGCAGGGCCGCACGGCGCGCGAGCAGCCGCAGCAGCCCAACTTCTGCGACTGCGGCGCGTACCTGATCGGGTACGTGAGCGAGTTCATGGCGCGCCCGGCGTGGGTGGTCGAGAAGGTGGTGACGCCGGACCGCAGGCGGGCGGAGCCGTGGGCGCCGCTGTCTGCCGCGCACGTGCGCGCCCGCCTGCGCACGCACATCCTGCACGCCCACGCCGCCCAGCACGCGCTGCCGGCTGGTGAGCACCCAGCAGACCCGCAACAGGCCGCGGCCGCCAACTGGGACGCCGACGCGGAAATGCTCGACGGCCCGCCGCCAATCGAGATCAGCGACAGCCCGCCGCGCCGCGTGGCCCGCGTCGCGGCACGCCGCGGCACGCCGCCGGCGGAGCTGCCGTGACGGCAAGCGGCGACGCACGAGCGGCTGCGCGCGTGCGGCACCCGGCCAGTGCGCGCTCGCGCTGTGTCTGCCCCCTGCCGCTTGCCGGCTGCCGTCGCTGCTACTCGTCCACAGCCGCACAATGTATTCTGTTCTACTCAGTATCTCGTATCTCATTCGCCGTGCCGCTGTCGCTGTCGCTGTCTCGGTCTATCGTCTATCTGCAGCACCTGCAAGGCTTGAATCTAGGCGCTAGAATCTGCGGAGCTTGTCTCTGAAGCTACGTAGGGGCCAAGCGGGAAACAAATCGCAAGCTCACGGCGGAACCTGGGCGCTGGCAACGCTGGCCTCGAAGCCGCCGCCGACGGCCCGGCCGCGGGTCGAGTCGGCCTCGCCGGCCTCGCTGGCCTGCGCGCGCACGGCGTCGTCGACGGCGAGGATGTCCTCGCGCGCGCCGCCGGCCCACTTCCACAGCTTGTCGCGCACAAACGCGTCAAAGTCCCACTCGCCGTCCTCGAGCTGGTCCTCGCCCGCGATCCAGATGTACGTCTCCGCCTCTGCCTCTTCCTGCTGCTCTCGCTCGCCGCCTTTGGGATCGGGAGCATCAGGAGGCAATTGATCTGAAGCGCCACAGCTGGAGCCAGACGGAGAAGAGGGCAGGAGGCGGACAGTGACGCGGCGGCGCTCGTACTCGTCGCCCTCGAAGATGTCCAGGCGCCAGAGGTCGGCCGCGGTCAGGCCGGCGACGTACGTGCCGCGCACCTCGGCAGGACGGACACCAGAGTCGTCGCCGGCGCACGGCACAACGGCGGGATAGTCCGCCAGCCGCACGCGGTGCCGGCGGTGGTGGGGCAACAGGGCGGCGCGCACGGTAAAGGGGTGCTCGTCGGCGGCGTCGGGCGATGAGGGCCCGCGAGTCACGCGCCGCAGCACCACGGGTGCCATCAGCGTGCCGTAGAAGAACGCGGCGTGGCCGCGCTGCTGCTCGTGCATGTCTTTGTTGAGCTCCAGCGGTGGGCGCGCTCCTCGTCACGCGGTCAAAGGCCAGGTACTCCGGCTGCAGTCAGAAGCTGGGAGCTGCAGTACAGTGCCGTGCAGCAGTAGGAGAGGTCAAGGCGCGAGCGCTCGGACCAGCGAATCCGCACTGATTGGGCACACAGCAGCCGAGCAGGGAACGAGGGCCAGTGTGGCGGTGCCGGCGTTTCTGGCTGCGTGCAGCGCGCGCGGTCCAGCCCGTGCGCGCAGCGGTTGCTCCGTCGGCGATCGGCGCCGCGCCGCCGTCTCACATGACCGTCGCGGTCGTCTTTGCACGGCGGCTAGTAAAACAAGGCCCAACGCGCTCGACTCCGAGGATCAGCGGCGGACGCGAACACCCGGCCGTTGCATCTCGCTAGCGGCCCTTGTTGCCCAAGGACGTGGCCGGCCGATTCACCACACACGGCAAGCCGTCCGGGGCGCGCGCGGGCGTGCACGCAACAACCGCTGCCAAGCCCTGCAGGCTGCCGACCTGCATTTTCCGCATCCGCCAGTCCGTTTGGCGGTCCTTTGTTTCAGGTCGTGTCACTGTCGATTGTCCGGTATCGTTTGTCCAGCGCGCCGAGGTTTGTCTTTGCAGTGGTCCTCACGAGACTTGTTCGTGACGAGGGACGGGCCCGCGCGATTGGCACACGTGAGCAGGGCCTCGGTTGTCTGAGCGCAAACACCGGTTCGCCCGTAGGGACAAGCGAAAAAAAAAGAGCGAAAAAAACTGCCGGCGGCTTCCACGTGGAGCGCGGCCTGCGAGGCTCTCGCTGGACGGGCTGTCGGTGGCGCTTGCGGCGGGCGGCCGCGGCGGCATCTCCACTCACACCTCTGCGGCGCACCTGTCCCCGATAGCCGGCATGGGTTCGCTTGCGTCTCTGGTCTTTCTGCAGGCCTGTCCCATGGGCCGAGGAAGCGACGTTGGCGACATCTGAGAGCAAGCTGCTCGAGTCTGGGTCGAGGGAGGGTGCATCATACCGCCCACTGACCCAGCCGGTCGCGAGCCCATCCGCCGTGGATCCGTCCGTCGTGACCCAGCCGTGAGCAGAATCCAGAGCAGAACCCAGAGCAGGGCTCAGACGTATGGCGGCGCGCGATTGGGCGGACAGCGGGCAGGACGCCGCAGAGGCAGCTCATCTGCCGCGGCAAGCGCGACGGTACCTGCGCCGCCAGGCTTGCGTCCTGATCTGTGCCGAGCCGCCTGCGTTGATCTATACAGGGCCGCCTGCGTTCTCGTGCGCGCTGCACTGCTCTCGTGCCGCACTGCTCTCGTGCCGCATCGCTCTCGTGCTGCACTGCTCCCGTGCTGCACCGCTCTCGTACTGCACCGCCTGTGCCGCGCAGCGCTCAACGCCCTTGTACGACGATCCCCTGGCCTTTTCCTCTATACGCCGCGGCGCACGCGCAGGAAGGAAAAAAAACAACCATGTCGCTGCCGTCCGGGCTGCTCTTCTCGCTGTCCGTCTACCCGTCGCCACCGCTTGTCCACGACTGCCGCAGAGTAGGCCATGCGCGCCAGAGCATGACCGATGCCGACCAGCCGCGCCACGAGTGTCTCATCTGCACCGAGGCCCTGCCGCCGGACAGCTTCCCGCCGCGGCCACCAACGGCGTCGTGCCGGCATCCGGCCAGCTGCTGCGCAGCATGCCTGGACGCCACCATGCGCGTGCACGTTGAAGGAGCTGGCTTCATCAACGTCGAGGAGCGGGTGCGGTGTCCGACCTGCGGCCTGCAGCTGACGCCGCTTGAGATGGACCGCGCCATCTTTCCCGCCACCAGAGAGTAGTGAGTTCTTGGGATTGCTCGGGGTCCTCTCGCCTCTAACAGGAGAAGCTTTCGCCGCATACGATGGCGCAAGGAAAAGGACGCGGACCCTTTATGGCGGTGGTGTCTGAATCCAGCTTGCGCCGACGGCGGCGCGTCCACGGCCAGCCCAACCGCGCCCAAGCTAAATTGCGAGGCGTGCGGCGCGGCCATGTGCGCGCGCTGCGACCGGCCGTGGCACAGCGGCCAGTCGTGTGACGCCTTTCAATCGCGGCCGGCGCTGCAGCAGCAGCAGCTCGATAATGACAGCTCTGCCGCGGTCGCGGCGCAACGCGCTTGTCCCAGCTGCCACCGACGCATCGAGCGCGACGGCGGCTGTCACCACGTGCTCTGTGGGTCTTTGAGCTGTTTCTCTCAGGAAAGCTGCCCGAACTGACCAGAAGATCTCTCCAGGCTGGTGCGGTGTCGAGTTCTGCGGCGAGTGCGGCAAACTGCTGGGCGAGGGCGCCGGCAGGTGTGCATGTCGCGTGTCGTGAGCGGCCGTCTCCACGTTGCGGCGCGGCTCGCCTTGATTCGCCGCCGGAGCCGTCATTGGCCGGGTGCCTGTGCCGGTGGCGTCTCCTGCATCTGTATACAAAGCTTCTTTTCTTCCCTCTTCCTCACATGTGTCGTGCTCGGTTGAGATCTGACAGGGCAGCTGAGACGCCGAGGAGCTTCAAGATCACTACGGCAACCACAGCAGTCATGGTGTTTGCGCTGCTCACGGCCGCGCTGGCCGCGGGACTGCTCCCTGCAGCCAGCGCGACCTTCCTCCAGACCAGCGAGTACCAGGTCTCGCCGGCGCTGGCCGGGATCGTGGCCGCAGACAACACCTCCGCGTCGCGTACCCGACGGACCTGACGCGCAACATTGTGCCCAAGGCGATCCACTCGCACAACGACTACTGGCGCGACATTCCCTTCTGGAGCGCGGTCTCGGTCGGCGCCATCTCGATCGAGGCGGACGTCTGGCTGATCAACGGCACGCTGTACGTCGGGCACGAGGCGTCCGCGCTGACGCCCGCGCGGACGTTCGACTCGCTGTACGTGTCTCCCTTGCTCGACGCGCTGCGCCGGCAGAACCCGAACTCCTCGTTCGTGTCCGCCCGACGCGCAACGGGCTGTGGGACACGGACGCCGCGCAGACGACGTACCTTCTGGATCGACGTCAAGACGGACGGCCCATCGACGTTCGCAGCCGCCGTCGCCGCGCTCGCGCCCCTGCGCGCCGCCGGGTACCTCACGTCCGTCGACTCGAGCGGGACCGTCCACCAGGGCCCCGTCACGGTCATCGGGACGGGCAACACGCCACTGAAGAGCGTGCAGGGCGTCGCGCCGCGCGACTACTTCTGGGACGCGCCGCTGCCGCTGCTCAACTCGACGTACGCCAACATCACGGCCGCGGTGACGCCGATCGCGAGCACCGATTTCGCCGCCGCCGTCGGCGCCGCCCGCAACGGCTCCATCCCTGCCGACGCCGCCGCCCGTCTCGCTGCACAAGTCGCCGTCGCAAAGGCAAAAGGCATCGGCGCCCGCTACTGGGATACCCCCGGCTGGCCCATCTCGGCCCGCAACCGCGTCTGGTCCCAGCTGTGGGAGGCCGGCGTCACCCTCATCAACGCCGACGATCTCGTCGCCGCCGCCTCCTTCGGCGACCGCGGCGAGTACTGGACCGCCTGATCTCGTTGTTTTCCAGAACTAGCTGTACATGATAAAAAGTATGGTCTTTCTATTATGCTGTCTGTGATGAGTCTCGTCGAATTTGGGGGCAGGCATGGGAGGCCAACGGGCCTCCGGCGGCCAGCTTCCAGCTGGACCGGCTGTTTTTGGCCTCGCTGTGGACGGCCCGTTTCTTGGAGACGAAGACAGCCGGTCCAGCTGGAAGCTGCCCGCCGGAGGCCCGTTGGCGCCGTGCCTCGCCCCCCACCATCTCCAGAACAAACAAAGGAAGGCCGTTGACGAGTACATCCGTGAAATATGCATTGTGGACAGAGGGCAGAAGCTAGAGGGAGCGGCGGGAGAAGAGGCGGCGCCACAGCTCGGCGCGCATGAGGCGGACCGAGTCGGCGAGGCGGTGGCGGCGCCCTCGTTCTCGACTGCGCGGCGGTACATGTAGTGCAGGCACTCGCGGACGGAGCCCCAGTGGAGGGCCTTGAAGGCGTGCACGTGTGGTGGATTCGAGGTGGCGGCCATGTCGAGGATCTCGCAGCCGAGCTCGTCGGCCATGCCCTGCAGCTGCCCGAACTGGACGGGCGCGTGCAGGCGGCCGGCGGCGCGCAGCTCGGCGGCGAGGTGGGCGGCGGCGCGGACGGACTGCGCGTTGTGGCAGGCTAAGAAGACCCCGAGCGGAGGCAGCGAGTCTCCGGACAGATTGTCAAAGTCGCGGCGCAGGAGGTCGCGCGCGATCGAGTCGTAGCTGGCGTCGGTCTCGACCTTGGTGTCGTGGATCAGCGCGCGCGGGTCGGTGGCAATGTACGCACCGCGCACAAGCTTGACGCCGACGGCCCAGCCTTCGCGGCGGCCTGGGCGAGGTGCGCGGCGAGGCGCGGCCGGCAGTCCTTGAGGTAAGCCTGGTACGTGTTGTGCACGAGCGGGGCGCCGGCGCGGTTGTGCCGCTGCATGAGCGCGATGGCCACGCGGTCGATCGCGGGCTGGACCACCTGGTTCTCAGCGTCGACCCACACGCGGACGCCTTTTGCGCGGGCGGCGTCGCAGATGTGGTCCAGCGCGGCGAGGAGAGCTGGGGGAGGGTCGGCATTCGCGAGCAGCGCGTCTGTCGTCGCCTTTCCCGAGGCCGTCAGTCTTGCTGTAGTCAGCATCTCGCGCGATCAAAGAGCCAAAGAGATGGGCAACGGACTTGAGGCCGGCAAAGTCGCCGGAGGAGGTCATGTCTAGGTTGTCGAGCATGAGCTGCTGCCAGGCGCCGATTTGGCCGCCGGCAACGTCTGCGCCGCTGCTGCGCTCAGAGGTAAAGGTCTCGCGGGCGGGCACGATGGCGAGGCCGGCGTAACCCTGGGCTTTGAAAGCGGCGGCGGTGCGGCGGATCTCAGCCTGGGTGGTGCCGGCGCAGAAATGGTCGTACATGGTGGCGCGGACGGCGGCGCGCAGGAGCGGGTTCGTGTCCGGGTCGGCAAGGCGCGACTTGGAGCAGGCCACCATTTCAGCGTCGCAATGGCTGTCCGGGCCAGCACAGGCGACTTGAAGCACGAGCCGACCGCGATGGCTCGCAGGAGGTGCGTCGTCGTGAGCCGGGCTAGCGAAGAGGGCGCCTGCGGTGAAGTGTCGACGGACGGACGGTGTTTGATACATGTGTGACGCCGTCTGGCCGCTTTGCGTTTTGCGTAAAGGCCCTGCCGGTTCGCGCAGAGGTCTTGGTGAGAATCCGGCTGTTTTGCGCAAAAGTGGTGGTGAGGATCCCGGCGCGGGTCAAGTCCTTGAGCGGCATTGTAAAACTGGCGTCGGGTCCAGGACAGCTTCTTGTCTGAGGGAGACTCTGCGCGAGAGCAAGCCTCGATTTATCAAGCAGGCAGGCCATCGCTATCGCGGGCCCCATGTCGCCAACAGCAGCTGTCGGCGTAGGGATGCGTGGCAATCCGGTCCGAAGGGGCAGCGTGACCGCGACGGCATGCCGGATCGGACCAGAAACAGGAGCAGGAGGAGCAGGGAAAATGACAGGTGGGGCGCTGCGAGATAAAGCTGTCATGTGCGGCTCGCCGTCTTGCTCAGCTGGCACCAGTTGAGCCGCCACCGCCGGGGAAATGCTGACGAGACGAGAGAGGTTGGAGAAGGTGACTTTTTGCTCTGTTTCTGCTGTCGAACGCCGCGCTGTTCACCGAGAAGCTATCTGCCAAGTTGAAGGAAACAAAAGAAGCTACCCGAGGCGGGGACGGTGCGCTGCAGGACGTCGACGATCCAGGCGACGGCCTCGTTGGCCTCGGGCAGCATCTTGTAGCTAAAGGCGAGGGAAAGCAGTGCATCTGCTTCTCCCAGACGAGCCACTCGCCCTTGACCGAGTTGAGCTTGCACTTTTCCATGAACAGGCGTGCGTCCGGGGCGAGCACGTCGTTGCCGCCGATGACGCCGTGAAGAAATACGCGGCGGCGGGCGAAGACGCCGACGTCGCCCAGCAGCGGGCTGACCATCGGGTCGGCCGGGTCGATGTCGGGCCCGCACCAGGCCTTGGCGACGCTGTTGACAAAGGGCAGCGACAGGATCGGGTCGCTCTTGGAGAGCTTGCGCATGTCCGGTTGAGGTTGCGCATGTCGACCGCGGGCGAGATGACAAAGACGGCCGCGGGCGGGCGGGCGCGGTGGTCTTTGGTGAGGACGCGCATCGCCAGGGAGAGCGCGACGTTCCCGCCGGCCGAGTCGCCCATGAAAATGATGTCCTCGTCGGGGACGAGATACGTCGTGGTTGTTCTCTTCAGGGAGAGCTTGCTCACATTTCGTGGATGCTGGCGACCGGCGTCGGCGGCGGCGTGGATGGCAGGATGCTGTAGTAGACCGCCTCCAGAGCAGCGAGCGACTCCTTGGCGGTCGAGTTGGGAGCCAGAGGATAAGAAACGAGAGAGACGGTGGTCGGCATGTTCCGCTTGTCGTTCAGCTCGTGGCACAGGTGGGCGAGAAACTTCCAGTGCTCAGGCGAGGGGGCGACTGGAAGCCGCCGCCGCAAAAGTAGTAGATCTGCTTCCGCTTGACTTTCATGACAGGCTTGGCAAAGTCCTGGCTGCCAATCTGCTGCTGCTCGTGGGTCTGGATCTGCTTGAGAGCGTACCCGCTGTGCGGCGTGTTGACCGTCCGCACCACCGTCATCTCCGTCTTCAGGTCGGCGATCTGGGCGGGGATAAAGTTCTCGCGGGTGGAGAGCGAGCGCGGGTTGATGTCGTAGACGCGCACCCCGTTGACGTGCCGCTGGCGCACGTTGCAGTGGTCAAAGACGGCCTCGGGCGCGCGCAGCTCGGGCGAGCCGGCGGGCGTGGGCTTGCGGGCTTGACGAGCGAGGTGCCAAAAGGCTTGATCCCACTCTGGAGCACCTTTGTCCGCAGCGAGCGCTCCGAGCGGAAGGTGATGCGCATCTCGGCCGAGGAAAAGGTCTGCGACGGCTTTGGCGAGGGTGCTGCCGACTGCAGCGACGACGCCGGCGTCGACGAGCGCGTCAGCGTGGTGTTTTGCTGCGGCGCCGTCTCTTGCGAGCTCGGCGCCGACGCCCGACCCGTCCGCCGCGCCCTTCATCCTGCTGCGTCTGGGGTTTGACCTAGCGATCGACCGGTCGGTCGTGTCGTGCCTGTGGTGCGCGGTCGTCTCTTCTCCACTGGTTCTGCGATCGATCCTTTGGCGCTCGTCGCGTCGCTTCTCAAGTGTCTCGTCCGGTCGACCGCGTTTGATTCTCGGCTTTGTCCAGATCGCGACCAGAATCACGACACTGCAGGTGGGCGTAATTCGAGGAGGAGAAGGTGTTCACGAGGTAGGGTGGATCGCGAAGGAGTACAGAAGCTGTACAGAAGATGGGCCAGTCAAGGGTGGCGCGTATATAAGCAGCAGGATGCTGACCACGGGCTCGGGGAGGGAGAGGACGCGGAGGGACCGGTGGGCTGTTTTAGCGCGTCTACTATTCCAACGACGACGGCGACGAGAGACGCGCAAAGGACAGTCACCGGATTGCGAGCAGGAGAGCGCAACCGTCGAGCGACGGGCGGCGCACACGTGGCACCCTCTCTTCGCCGCCTTTTCGCCCTCGACTGCGAAAGGAAGGCACGGCAGGCTTTTTTGCGAGGGTGACGATGCGGAGAAAGCAGGATGCAAGGTACGGAAAAACCGCTGCCCTGCCGAGGTCTGTCTGGCGGCCGTGCTGCTTGCGGCCCTGCCCTGCCTGTGACTGCCTGCGGCTTTCCCGCCGCTGTTTCTCTGTCGGTGTTTGACGCGGCCACCGGCGTCGAACGCCACGACTGTTTTCTCGTTGCTGCACAGCAGCTCGCGCCGGATGACTCGGGCGCGTTGCCTGCAGACGGAGACGCGTCCCGGTACGAAGGAATGACGCACGGCCGTGTCAGTCTCGAGAGTCAGCTGATCTAGGCACATCCCAGCGTCCCGGGCCTGATCTCGACTCTTCCCGGCTTCGACGAGCAAGAGCAGCAGCCTTGTAAGGCCTCGGCAGGGAGTCAACCTCCAGATCCTGCCATCGTAAAGAGGAATGAATCACGGGTCGGCACGGCCACGTCACGCACGACGCCACAGCGATCGCGACGGGTGCAGCCTAGACGACGGCGGCCTGCAGGGCGGGCCAACGGCGGCGGCGCGCACAAAGAACGACATCTGCCGTTAGCCGTTAGCCGGCTCTGCCAGGCGCGCGTGCCGTGTGTGCGCGCCTTGGGTACAGACCCGCTGCCGGCTCGGCCGGACGGCGGCGCCTGCTTAAAGCTCGCTGTCCTGCCGTTGCCTCTTGTCGTGCCGTCCTGCATACTGTGCTACGTCCTGTGCCACCAGCAACATCGAGCACGCACCGCCGGCAACGTACAGCACGCACAACCATTCCTACCTGTCCCTGGCCCTGTCCCTGTCCCTCGCGCTCGACAAACGCCAAAAGCATGGACCGGTCAACAGCGAGCGCGGCTGCCACCACCGCAAGCCCCGAGACGCAGCCGCAGCGCGCGGCACCCACGCAGCGTCCGCGCACAGTAAGCAGCTCCTCGACGGCGTCGCTGCAGGCCAGCCCGCCGCAGTCGCCCTACGAGCAGCCCGCGCCGCGCGAGGGCATGCAGCTCTACTCGACCGCCGCCACCCGCCGCCCCGTCATGGCCGCCTACTTCTGACGGCGACGAGGGAGACCCCTGTGACCACGTCCCGAGTCATGTGCCCGCCCTCCTCGCCGCCGTGGGGATCAGGTGGGCCTTGATTTCTCCGGTCGAGCGGCCATCCATCAAGCAGCGCGCACGATGGCAGCGCCGGCCAGCACCATGCATCCTCATCCCTCATCGCTTGCTTTCTTGCTTGCAGTCACACGCAATGGCAGATTTTTTCCCACCTCTGAGACGCGCCGCGCGCCGCCGTTGACGTTTGACATGGCCGATCCTCGCACCGTTAGCTTGCGGAGCGGCAGTCTCCGCGCCCCACGGGCAGAGTTTTCATCTTATCAGATCCGAATCGGCCTCCTGCGTCCGCCACCTTCCGGCGCGACAAGCACAAGTTTGGGACGCGAGAGGGTGCTTCCGGTAGACTTCCGAGTCCCTGCAGGGTTCATTACATGTTGAGGCTCGCCCTGGACTCTCACGACCCAGTGCTAGTGCTCACGGCCGCCAACGGGCCTCCGGCGGCCAGCTTCCAGCTGGACCGGCTCACGGTCACCCTGCGATGCCATACTATCTGTTCGTAGACTATAGTACAGCGTATCACGAGAGCTCTGTGTTTACACGAGACGGTAGCCGTCCAGCTGGAAGCTGGCCGCCGGAGGCCCGTTGGCGGCCCGCCCGATCCGCACGCCTGCCTCCGTCCACTGTAAGACGCACGCACAGAAAACGAAAGACTCTATTGGCACTACTTCTTGAGGGCCTTCTGGGGGTTCTTCTCAAAGGCGGCGACCCACTTGTCCCACTCGCGGCGCCCTTGTGCAGGACGGAGCGCAGGTCCTCCTTGACCTCGCGGCGCTCCCACTGCTCGTCCTCCCAGTTCCTGTCTTTGTCTGCGTCCGCAGAAGAAGCGCTGGGCGCCCAGCCGAGGGCGGCGAGCGCGTCCGAGTCCGTCGGCTCGGGGCCGCCGGTGAGCGGGGGGAAGTGGGCGCGGTTGCGGCGGTGGCACTCTGCGACGAGCATGCGGGCGAGCACATCGAGGCGCGCGGACGGCACGAACGCGAGCCGCAGCGTGCTCTTGTCGTCCGCGTCCGGGTGCGCCGGGTCCGCGGCCGAGGAGGCGAGCCGCTTGGTGACGCCGCGGGCTGTTTTGGCGCCACGCAGGATGCGTACGCCCACACCGTGTCGATCTCGCCGAGCCCGCCAAACGGCCAGACCAGCGTCGCCAGGATGTCGATCCCGTACGACACCGGCAGCAGCCCCGTCGCGATGATCGCGTCCCGCTGCGCCTTGGTCTTCGTCCGCAGCATCGTGTTGACAAACTCGGCCCGGATCGTCTCCTCGCTGCCCGGCATGCTCGTCGGGTGCACCAGCACCAGGTCCGTCAGCCCGACCGTCTTGGAGGTCGTGTCGGACTGGTGCGCCGGGTCGTCCGAGTCGTCCGAGTGCGCGTCCGGGCTGCCTTTGAAGGAGGGAAACCTGTTCAAGAACTCGAGGTTCGAGGTCTTGGTCCACCCGATCGCCGTGTTGATGCCCTTGGTCGCGCGCGACTTGACCCCCTTCCACGAGGCTACTTTGGCGTCCGACTCTTTTGCACTGCGTACCTCCTCCTGCCTTCTTGTTCGTCAGTGGTCGTCCCCGGGTTGTACTTGAGACGGTGGCTGAAGAAGGAGAGACACCGCGGAGAGCGAGACAACTCAAAGACTCACCACTTTCGCTGAACCTTGTGGATCTTGCCCTCCTTCTCGCCCTCCTTGGGCTTCGTCAGCGGTGGCGGTGGCGGCGTGTAGATCAGGAAGCGCTCCGGGATCGCCGACGGCTCGATGCCCTTGACCACCGGCTTGGGGAAGGGCACCAGGTAGCCGACCAGCTTGTGCGGGTCGCGTGTGTAGTGGATCGGGTTGCTGACGTCGTCCTCGCCGTAGCCTCCGTCAATAGAGCCCGAGCCAGAGGCAGAGCCAGAAGCAAAGGAGCCGGCCGTGCGGCGCTGCGGCGGCGGCGGAAACGACATTGGCGCGCCCTGCTTCTCGTCGTGCCGCGCCGGCAGAGGCGGCGGGTGAGCAGCCTCGTCGTACGCTGGCGGCGCGCTGCCGTCGTGCTGTCCCGGTTGCTGCTTGCCATCGTAGTACCCGTACGACGCCGAGCCGTCCGTGCTGGGCGCCCCGGGTGGGGCCGTGCTGGTCGTGGGCAGCTCCGCCACGGGTGCTCCAGATCCGGATGCGTATCCAGGCTGCGCGGGCTGCGCGTAGTGAGGCTGCTGTCCGTCCATGTCTTTTTTCTGCTTGTTCAATGCTGTGACGGCCAAGCTTTGCCGGCTGCGGGTCGATTGACCAGGGTCAGGCTCGGCTGGGTGGGGCCGGCTTGGTCCGGGATGACGACGCCTTTGGAGGATCCTCGGGCAGATGGGACGCTTTGATTAGAACTTGCGAGAGACGTCGCCCAGATGGAGTCTCGCAGGTTGTTTGTAGAAATCAGTTGCGCAAAGGGACGTGGCAGAGGGTAGTATATCGCCGCAGATCGTGCGACGTCAGGCTCCGAGCTCGAGCCGGCCTGATGTAATCCGGCGATCCACGTGAATGCCGGCTCGACACTGCCGGGTCACGGCGACGCGCAAGCTCGGGGCTGCGCCATTGCTGCGGCCGACTTGACAGGCGGCGGACTACTGCACGCAGACGGCTGGCCCGCCGGTGGGCGGACGGCACTGACGTATGCTGCGCACGGCCGTCCACCTCGATGCCTGCTTACGTGTCGCACCGAACGTTCAGATGGAGGCAAAATCCAGAAACTCTGATCTGTACAGTAGAAAGGTGGCTTCATACAGCCCGGATCATGGCCGGCGCGGGTAGCGGCCGCCGCCAGACTGGGCGATGGCGGTCAGGACATTGGCAGCCTCGAGCTCGTACGCGACGCAGCCCTGGCCCGGGCACGAGTCGCACAGCCGGCCGGCGCTCTGCGCTTTAAGGTTCTCGTAAAAGGCCGGCTCGCGCACCTTTTTCTCAAAGTCGGGAATGTTCTTGCGCAGCGTGTTGTACGCGTCCGAACACGACATGCGCCCGCTATCTGCCGGCGGCGGCGCACACGCCAGCGGCTGGAGCTGCGCCTGCCCGGCGTCGACGGCGTGCGCGGCGAGCTGCTCGAGTACGCCGACAGGTTGATGCAGAACGACCTTCTCAACGGATCGTTCAAGCAACTTTGACACGAGCCTGGAGACGGCTCGATCGGCTGTGGCTTTGAAGTAGTCAACGATGGAAGAGGAGGAGGAGGAGGAGACGCCGGCTCCTCGACTCGTTCGGCCATCTGCCGGCACAGGCAGGCGGTGTTGTCGCTGCAGAAGCCGCAGCTGCCGTCAGTGTCCTGCATGCTGCTGTCGAGTAGCCCCGCGTCGTCGTCTCTTTTGGTAGAGGTAAAGTCGATCTCCATGGCTGACGGCTCCGTCTTGGTAGTGGGGGCGCCGTGTGCACATCCCTCGCGGGCCGCGACCATGGCTCGCTCGGCATGTTGGGCTCCGGGAAGCGCGAGACCAGCCGATCCATGCACTGGCGGTCGCGGCAGCCGGGCTTGCCACACTGCGGACACGGCCGGATGACGGCGTCGATGCTCATCGCCTTTTGGTCCAGCGAGGGCGCCACCCTCGGCGGCATCGGCAGGATGGGAAAGTCCTTGCTGCCGGGCGACAGTGGCGCAGGAGATCTGAACGTCATCTGGGACAGCGCGCGCTCCAGCTCGAGGCGCGACTTCTGCAGCTGCGCCTCCTGCACGGCGACGGTCCGCTGTGACTCCTCGTACCGCGCCCGCCACATGGCAATGTCATTCCGCATGGCGTCCTTTTGCCGCTCCCACTCGCTGCTGAGCTTGTACAGCTCCTCGTGGTGGGCCTTGTTGATGTCCTGGATCTCGCCTTCGAGCTCGTTGACGCGGGCCGCCCGCCGCTCGCGGAACGCTCTCTGTGCCGCTCTGTTCTGCTCCTTGCGCTTCGTCGGCGGCGTGTCCGAGGCCGGCTTGCGGCCCGGCTTCGGCCGGTCCGGCAGCTTCAGTCGCGGCTCGTCAGGCCGTTGTGCGGTGTCGTGCCCTCTGTGGGCGAGTTGAGCGCCTCCGGGCTAGCCGAGGCGGACTCGTAGCTGGCCGCCGGCTGCAGCGCCGGTGCCGCACTCGCCCGGGACATTCTGGTGCTTGTCGTCCTCGTCTAGTGCGTGTTTGTGGTTGTGCCTCGAGTGCGTCGTGCCCTTGTTAAGGCCTGCTCTCGGTGTGTGCAAAGTCGTGTCTGATTTTCGCCGTATCCGCCGGTGCAGCCGTGTGCGGCAACCAGTCGACGGCTGAAGACAGCGAGTGTGCGAAAAGGACAACCCGCTCAGAGGCTGATCGTTCCTGCAATTCAGAGCCAGAGAACAGGACAGGAAGAAAGCGCGGTGGAAGAGTAAATAGCCAGTGGCCACGGCACGAAGCGATTCCAGCCGCAGCCGCCGCCCAGGCCGCTCGGGCAAGGGCTAGCGACATCGGCAGCGATCGCGACACCTTCAGACGACGCGGCGGCCGGGCGACAGCGGGCGTGGCGTGGGCGCCGCGACGTATCCCGCTCGGACCGGCGTCGCAGATGCACGTCTACAAAAGACCCGCTGAGAAGCGGCCTGGCCGGTGCCGTACAACTGATCGATCTGATATCTTTTTCTCGTCGTGCATCTTATCAATCACATCTTGCCGCGTCGGCCTGTCGCCAGCTGCAGCCCGCCCGTGCCCCGCCGAGACCCTGCATCGCCCCTGATTGGCCGCTTTTTCTTTCACGTGCTTTGGCTGCCCTTCTCATCTTCTCTGGATCACTTGATGAACGCGAGTCGATCGCGGTGGGAGACAGACTGCGGGACGGGCCTCCGGCGGCCAGCTTCCAGCTGGACCGGCTGTTCTTGGCACGGCGTGAACTGAAAGTCACGTGGCCGCGTGTGAGAGTGATCGGACGAAGGAGGTCCAGCTGGACGCCATGAGTACTCGTGGATGCAGGCAAATAAAGTCGATCAGATGAAAGGCTATGAGAGACTGGCGACCTGCGCCTTGAGGGCCTCGAGCGGCTGGCCGTCGCCGTACTGCAGGTACTGGGCGCCCAGGTACATGTCGCAGACCCACTGGAAGAGGCCGCACAGCTTGAACGCCAGCGGAATGTCGTTGCCCGACAGAAAGAAGAACGAAAGCTTGAAGACGTCGCCGAGCAGCCAGTTGGCGACGACGCTGAGCCGGAAGCCCTTGCACGAGCGGTTCTCGTGGTTCTTGATGATCTGTGGCACCGGCAGCACCGCCTCGACCGCAAGCCCAAAGTAGCCAATCGCCTCGGTGTAGGAGGGCGAGCGGCCCAGCAGCAGCTCGCCGACGAGCAGCGCGGCGGTAAAGTACGCCAGCGCCAGCCAGTACGGGCGCTCGCTGCGCCACTGCCAAAAGTCAAACGGGCGGCGCAGGCGGACCTGCTGCTCGCCCGCGAAAGGCGTGTGCAGCTCACGCGCTGCGCCCACCGGCGCCCGGTTCGTCAACGCCACGTGCAGCAGCGCAATCTGCACAAAGATCATGATCACCGCCTGTGCCAGCAGCGTCAGGTCGTATCGCTTCCCGAACCAGAAGAAGACCCTTTTCCTCGTCAGTCTCGTCTGTTTTTGTCTTCGTGTCGGCGGGAGACACACTTTGTGATGGAGGCGACCAGCATGATCAGCGGAATGTCGAGCGAGAAGCCATCCGAGGAGCGCTTGCGGTGGATCGCCAGGATCTGGTCCGTGTAGGATGTGAGCGGCGACGTCACGAGGCTGTCTCTATGTTTTAGTACCTGGTTTCGGACGGGGAGGAGACAAGCTCACAAGAAGGGAGAGATGACCCTCAGGGCCGTCCTGAAGATGCCCATCACGTCGAGCATGGTCGCCTCCGCTGTTCACCTGTCGCTCGACATGGCGGAAAAGAGAAGAAGCGCAGACGAAACTGCGGTCGCTCGGCTTTCCCTGGCGCGCGCGCGGTCGGAGCGGGAAGATGGTCGAACGGGGCTAAAAGGAGGATAAGCTTGGCAGGGCGCGGCGTCCGACCGCCCAATGGCCGACACGCCTCGTCATCGGCTGATTCCTTTGTAGACTCGACAGCTCTCGACAGAAAAACAGACAGACGAGATGATCTGGCAGCGACTGGCGAGTCCGGTCAAGCAAGGATCGGGATCACTCAGAGCTCAACTGCGTCAGACGCGACTGATATCAATGATAGCGTCAGACAAGCTGCGCATCGGCTATGTGCCGGAGCACTTTGCCACGCCGCTGCACTTTGCCGTCGACAAGTTTGGGCTGAACGACCACGCCACGCTGCGGGCGTTTCCGAGCGGGACCGGGACCATGATCGAGGCCTTCCACGCGGGCGAGCTGGACGTCGGGATCGGGCTGACGGAGGCGTGGATCGCCGGGCTGGCCAAGGCGGGCGCGCTGACGGGCGACGCGGCCGCGGACGCGCACCGGCCGTACCACCTGTTCTCGTCGTACGTCGAGTCGCCGCTGCGGTGGGCGCTGAGCACGGGCGGGCAGCGCGCCGAGCCCGCCGACGCTTCCTCTCTGGACGGCGCGCGCGTGGGCATCAGCCGCAACGGCAGCGGCAGCCACGTGATGGCGTTTGTGCTGGCGGCGCAGCGCGGCTGGCTGCGCGAGCGCGGCGCGCTGCCCATGACGCCGGTCGTGTGCGGCCCGTTTGCGGCGCTGCGCGAGGCCGTCAACAACGGCGACGCCGACTTTTTCATGTGGGAGCACTACACCACCAAGCGCTACTACGACAGCGGCGAGCTCAAGAAGATTGGCGAGATTCCGACGCCGTGGAACGGCTGGCACATTGTCGCGCGCGGCGACGCCGGTGATGCACGGCTGGCTGACATCCTCGCGCCCGCGCTCGAGAAGGGAATCGCCCACTTTGAGCGCAACGAGGACGAGGCGGTCGCGTACATTGCCGCCAACATGGATTACTCGGCCGAGGACGCGCGCTCGTGGTACTCCGAGGTCCGGTACCCTTCTCGCATCGGCGCGGTCAACGAGCACGGCGTCGAGGAGGCCATCACCACGCTGCAGAACGCCGGCGTCATTGCCTCAAGCGCGCCGATTCCATGGCAGGCCGTCGTTGGCCGCTGATCTGTCTGCCACCTTCCTGAGATTGTACGTTCCTGAAGACTGGACTTTCTTAAAAGGCAGGCGTTTTTGGAAGCGCAGACTTCCCAGAGACTACGAAGCTCCAGTATCGCCGGTGAGCATGTCGAGAAAGCCCTGCTTGCTCATCTCGGTGACGCGCTCGGCGCGGCGCTCGATGCCGACGGTGCCCTTTGCCGCCTCGGCGCGGTGCGCGGTCTCGGCCTGGACCTGGGCGGCGCGGACGGCATTGAACAGCTTGACGACGCCGCGCTGGGCCATCTTGCGCAGCCGCTTCTCCTGCTCGACCGTCTCGGCGGCGGAGACGCCTTCACGCACGAGCACGTCGCGCACGCGGCCAGAGTCGAGTGCGGCCTTGCGCTCCTCGCGCATCTTGCGCCGCGCTGCTGTCTCGAGCTTGGACTCGTTCATTTCGCGCGCGGCCTCGGACGCGGCCTTGCTGCGCGCCAGCACCGGGTCCGCGCGCTTGGCCGTCGTCAGCTTCGCGTCCAGGATCCGCGAGATGGATGTTGCAAACGCCGTCGGGTCGTTTCTCTTTGCCCTGCTGCGCTGCCGTGGTTTTTCTCCGTCTCTTCCTTGTGCTTCGTCGCTGCCTTGGTCGTCATCGCTGCCGTCGTCGTCGCCGTCGCCATCGTCGTTGTCCTCTTGGCCGTCTTCTTCTTCACTATCGTCTTCCTCGTCGTCGCTCGGTGCATCGTCCTGCGCCGTCTGAGTCCGAGGCAATGAAACGACCAGCTTGCTTTCTCTTTTCGCCTCTCGCCTGCCTGTCGCTCGGGCTGACGGGGCTGCAGTGTCATCGGCGATGTTGACCAGCATGTCGTCTGCGGCGGGTGCAGCGGTCCTGTTCATCTTGCGCGCCACGTTGCCTGTCCGCAGCGGTGCGGCCGCATCCACAGCGTCGTCGCCATCGCCGCCCTCGTCCTCGGAAGAGCTGTGATATGCGGTCGCCTTGCTGCGCTTCTGGCGCTTGTGCGGCAGCGCCGGCTTCCGTGGCCTGCCGTGCTGCTCCGGCCGCGGCCGCTTCTGTGCAAACGTGCTCATTGTGTCGCCGTACGTGGCTGCTCGAGTCGTCACGGTCGAAAGACGTTTTGCTGGGATCAAGATGCTCTTCTGCGGTCCGTCTGCTTTGCGGTCGAAAAAAAATCATGGGAGACGGCGAGCACGCAGCGCTTTGCCCGTCTTGTGCTAGCCTCAGCCAGAGCCCATCGGCCTCGGCCTCGGACGTCTTCCGGTGTCTCTCTCTCTGTGAGCGAAGAGCTGCGTCGATACAGGCAGCACGGTCAAACAGTGAGCATGATCACCTTTTGAAACAGATAGAGCGGTTGGTAGGGAGACGAAGACAGCCGGTCCAGCTGGAAGCTGGCCGCCGGAGGCCCGTCCCTGGGTGGCCTGCGGCCCCCAGCACGCACAGGCATGGAGAGACGGAGAGATGGAGAATGCTTGTCATATTCTATCGTGCAAAAGGGAAGCAGCACAGGCGGTGCTGGAGCCGAAAACAGAGGGGCGCAAGATGGAAGCGCGGACAATCTAGCAGGACAGAAGAAAGCCGGGGAAGATCAGGAGGAGACGCGGTAGTACTGCATGTTGGTGGTGATGTCGCCGTACCAGGCCTGGTAGATGTCGGTAAAGTAGTTTGCGCGGGGGATCCAGGGCCCGGTGCGGCCGGCCTTGGGCATGACGCCGACGGCCTTTGTGACGTAGGTGGAGTTGAGGTTGAGGGCGGGCTGCTCTCGACCTTTTCGCCGGGCAGGAGGGCGGGGGCGCAGCTGGTGAAGCCGTTCTTGGTCATGTAGTTGATCAGGCGGGCGACCATCTGGGCGGTGGCGTCGGCGCCGAGGGTCCAGGAGGCGTTTGTGTAGCCGATCACGTAGGCGGCGTTGGGCAGGTCCTGCAGCATCACGCCCTTCCAGAGGAACTTCTCGCCGAGGTTGTAGGGCTTGCCGTCGACCTCGACCTTTGCGCCGCCGTTGAGCTGGATCTTGAGGCCGGTGGCGGTGACGATGATGTCGGCGTCGATCTTCTGGCCGCTCTTGAGGGTGATGCCGCGCTCGGTGACGGTCTCGATGTGGCCGGTGGCGATGTCGGCCTTGCCGTCGTGCAGGCACTTGAAGAAGTCGCCGTCGGGGGCGACGCAGAGGCGCTGCTCCCAGGGGTTGTAGTGCGGGTTGAAGTGCGGGTCGTGCTTGATGCTGGTGGGCAGCTCGCGCGTGGTGCGCTGGCGGAGGACAAAGCGGGCCGCGTTGGGAAAGGTGCGGCAGAAGTTGAAGAACAGCCAGGGCACGAGCAGGAACTTGAGCCGGATCAGCGCGTGCGCGATCGCGGTCGGGAACAGCTTGATGTAGAGCCAGGTCAGAAAGTCCATCTGCGGCAGGTTGATGATGTAGGTCGGCGACCGCTGCAGCATCGTCACCTTGGAGGCCGTCTTGGCGATGTTGGGCAGCAGCGTGATCGCGGTCGCGCCGGAGCCGATGATGACCACCTTTTTGTTCTGGTAGTCGAGGTCCTCGGGCCAGAACTGCGGGTGGATCAGCTGGCCCTTGAAGTTGTCCAGGCCCGGGATCGTGACCGGCAGCGGGTTGTGGTAGTCGTAGTAGCCGGAGCACCAGAGCACAAACTTTGCGTAGAACTGCGTCTTCTTGCCGGCCTGCTCGGCCTCGAGGGTCCAGTACTGGTTCTCGGACGACCAGCTGGTCTTCAGGATGTTGGTGCGGTAGACGATGTGCTTGTCGATGCCGTAGATGGCGGCCGTCTCCTTGACATACTCGCGGATGCTGGCGCCGTCCGCGATTGCCTTTTGCTCCGACCAGGGCCGGAACGCGAAGCCGAACGTGTGCAGGTCCGAGTCGGACCGGATCCCGGGCTTTGTTGGTGTTAGTCCTGAGCGTTTGAGGGAGCTGTCAATGGTGGACGTACGTATCTGAAGAGGTCCCAGGTGCCGCCTGTAGATCACACTGTCAGTCTAGGCTTCTCCCCCTCTACAAGGGAGGGGCGCTCGTCTCTCGAAAGACCGCCACCACCCTCCTCCTCGGCTCGAAACATACCCATTGCCTCGCGGGCCTCAAAGATCTTGTACTTTGAGCCGGGGATCTGCGTCTGGATGCGGTAGGCGCCGTTGATGCCAGAGATGCCGGCGCCGATGAGCGCGACATCGAGCAGTTCGGTGGGCGCCATGTCTGCGGTGGGGTGTGCGTCGCGGGAAAGGGAAGAGAATAAGGAACAAGCGCAAGACAATCGCAAGGGTGCGGCGACTGGTGCGGAGGGGGGAAAGCAAGAGCGGGACGGCCGGCCGGCGTCTATGTATTAACGCAGCAAATTTGTGGTCCTGGTGGTGGTGGTGGTGTTGAATGAGACGAGACAGCGTCGGCGACGGACCGAGGCACGACGCGTTCCTGGTCGACTCGTTTCCGAGCCGCAAAGGCGTCTTCTGAATGGCTGCCCTCGGTACTGGTCTTCTGGGCTCTGGGCTGTCCTCGCGACAATCGAGCAGGCTGTGTTTCTTTGTCCGGCCTTGTGTGTCTTTTACACGATCGCTTGGGTCCTGAAGCAGTCTATGTACGGAGGAGGGTGCACGACGAGGTGCATCTTTATACCAGCCTTGCGGGCGCGTCTCTGCGTGGTCAACCGCAGTACTGTCCGGCCAGCGGCCAGATACCGTCCAAGTCCGACGGCAGCATCGACGTCGACTCGGACGACAGAGGCGCGGCCTCAGGCACCAGCATTGACGGAGATGTCTACCGAGAATGTAGAAGCCTAGCACGGCAGCATCACAGGCCTCGTGCTTTTGCAGATCGAAGGTGCGCCTCCTCGGCAGCAACGTCGCCGGCTTGCCTCGACCCGCCTGAGCCGCTTCGGGACTTGTCGCCGTCCAGAAGCGCGCGTGCGCGCGCAGGTCCGGTCAGCTGGACGGCCGCGCGCTCCGTCCCCGTTTGTGCCGTTGGACGGCGGACGGCCAAGCGCAGTGGAGCGCGCATTTTTTCGCTGAATGCAGCACAGCCGGTGCCGAGCGTCGGCCGTTTAGTGGGAGACGACCGCGGCCGCCGCTACAGTTCCTCCGACCAGACAGCGCCACCCGCCGCTGTAGTAGCAGCCTGATCGTCTCGCTAGCCAGCATTCAGCCTGCTAGCAGCCGCGGCGCGCCGTTGCTGTCATTGCCGCTCTGCGCGACCCCTCCAGGTCCCGACCGAGATTGCTTTGACTGTATACTGTAGACATCTTGCAGGCAATAACAGAAGACTCCAGGCCGCCCTCTCTATGGCGCTTAGGAAAGTGTCGACGCAGAATGGTTCGCCGCGGTCGCCCATCCCGCAAGGCGCAGCCGTTTCGGGATGTGGCGACGGGTATAAGGCGCACGTCAACAAGGCAGCAGTATTCCATCTCGAATCTCCTTTGGCGTCCCTGGTCCTAGGCTTGCCTTGGCCGAGGCGCCCGTTCATGCTCTTCATCAGCTCAGCCACTCGTCCGAGAGACGGTTTCAAAGGAAGAGAAAGGCTTCGCTTGTGGAGGCGGCGCGGCGGGCGTGGGCGGCCGGGCCAGGCTCCTGAAAGGGAAGCGGGTCATTATAAGCTCCCTGCGACAGCCCCGGCGGCCCTGGCTGTCACTGTCGCCAGGCGGTCGGCTTGACGTGCACCAGCAGCGCTTGCGTTTGTCCGCCTGCTTGTCCGCCTGCTTGTCCGCCTGTTTGTTCCCCCGCCTGGTTTCTGATGCGGATGATCACCGTCGGCTTCGGCGGGCTGACAGCAGCCGGTCGCCCTTGTATTCACGCGCCCGGACCCGGCGTGGCGCTGGAGCGATGAGCATCACGTGCGTGGACCAGGATGGGAGAGCGTTGGGACGGCGCCGTGAGGACGCCGTGAGAGCACCAGCCGGACCGCGGGCTTGGCCACGGCGCTCGCTGCTCAGAGCAACGTCAAAGATGTGAGACGGCGCCCGGACGGCGGGCCCAGACTGGCGGCAGACGGGAAGCGTGTGGCTGGGCCCCAGAGTGGCTCAGCCAATATACTCGGTCACTGGCGCGCCAGCGCGCCGTTCCTTGGCTGTGTTGGCTGTGTACGTGCGGACCGCGGCCGAGCTGCTGTTGCTGTCGCTGTCCTGCGACGCGTCCACCGCTCTCTCGAGCCTGTCTCCGTTTGCATCTACCGAGCGGAAAGTGGGACGAAAGCGAGGCAGCGTGTGCACTTGGTCTGCAGAGTCGCCAGAGCAAAATGTCGGCCGCAGGGTACTATGACAACCGGCATCATGGCCAGCAGGGCGGGCAGACGCGCCTCGGCGGCGGTGGTGAGCAGCGGACTGTCTTCTTGAACGCACGAGAGAAAGCTGAACACGACAAAAGCATTCAACCACCAGCCGCACGGGGATGCGGAGCGCGAGTACGACCGACTGCGCGACCTGGCCCGCAAGGAACAAGAACGGATGGCGTCGTGCTTCGACCGGGCGCACAACGCATACAGCTCCGGCAACGGATCCGAGGCGCACGCTTTGAGCGAGGAGGGCAAGAAGCACCAGGCGCAGCGCGACGCGTACAACAAGCAGGCGTCCGAGTACATCTTCCGCGAGAACAACGCGACGGAGCGGGTCGCGTCCGACACGATCGACCTGCACGGCCAGTTCGTCGCCGAGGCGGAGCAGATCCTCGAGCAGCGCATCCGCGCCGCCAAGAGCCAGGGCCAGACGCACCTGCACGTCATCGTCGGCAAGGGCAACCACAGCCCCGGCCACATCCAGAAGATCAAGCCCATGGTCGAGCGCGTGTGCCGCGAGGAGGGCCTGCAGTACTCGACCGAGGAGAACGCCGGCCGGATCTTTGTGAACCTGCAAGGAGGGGCCGCCGTCATGCCGCCCTCGTCCACCTGGGGCGCCGCCTACAACCAGGGCGGCCAGTACGGCAACAGCGGCGGCTATCAGTCGCACCAGCAGCCGCAGTACCAGCCCGGCAAGCCCTCGCAGCAGATGCAGCACGACCAGCAGCAGCAGCAGCAAGACGACTCGAGCGACATGCTGGGGCTGTGCTTCAAGATCTTACGCAGCTGCTTCAAGTAGTCGTTCAGGTTGTTTCTCCGGTCGCTGTCTGACTTGGCTATCTTGGCTACATGCAACGCAGGCTCTTTGCCGGCCCAGGAAAATAAAAGAGAGGGTATTTGATGATCGTCTATCACGCGTCTTCTGTTCGGGTCTTTCCCCGAGTCGCTCCTCGTCAGTAATCTCTCTCTCTCTATAGTTGTGGCGAGTCCCCCAAAGACGGCGCTGCAAGAAAGACAGCACTCGCACGCATCGACGACTGCCGTTACCAGGTGCCTTCTACAACTGGCTCGTCGGACATTTCTCGCAGGTGACCTCTGCGCGCGGTGGATCCCTTCAAGGCAGCGCCGAAAAGACTCCCGTGACTGCTTCGCAGCTCAGACCAGGCACGCGCAAGCCGGCGGCGGCGGATACGGGCCCGAGCGGGCGGCTGCCATCCTTCCAGAAGCACGCCAGAGCAGATCGGCCTGCAAATCGCGCGCGCTGGATGAACGATCATCGATCCGCAAGAAACCTGAAACACGGCCGTTGAATCCGCCGTGGCCGGTGCACCCGCTGGGAGGCGAGGCAGCAGCCGTCTCAGAAGCACGGCAAGCTGCATGCGGCCTGCACGTGACGCTGGCGAAGCGCTGTCGTCACTGCTCCTGCTGTTCCGCTCCGACCGGATGGAACGCGCAGCGCAAGCATGACCTGTAGGGCAGTCCGAGAGGGCGATCGCGGAACAGAAAGCGCTCGCTTCGGGTGCGGATGCTACGGTGCGACAACGTCCACGGCGTCCTGGAACGGGTAGGTTCGCGTGAGCGTCGAGGCGTGAAAGCGCGCCGTGCAACGTCGATCCGCCGCATGTGCTCGGAACCGACGTCGCATATCTGCTTTGTCATCCCAGCTGGGCGCAATCAGTCTGCCGACGCTGTCGATAGTACGGTACAGTACAGGAGTCACGAGGGATTGAGCATCCCGCGCCTCGGGTCGACAGCAAGTAGTGCGCGTGGTGCGGTAGAGTGAAAGTGCAAGGGTGTGCAGTCGTGGCTGTGAGACGTATGCACAGGACATACTGCACTGCAGAGACACGTCTGCAGGGACCACGGCGAGCAGCGAGCAGCGAGCAGCGAGCAAGCTGATGGTGGCAAAAAAAGAGAAGAGAGCAACAAGACAGGGTGAGGGAACCTGAAACACGCGCGCGCTGCCGGCTCGCTCGCTCGGACGCTTCGCTCGCTCGCACGGGAAAGTCGAGAAAGTCGCCTCCCGGCAGATCCGCACCGCACCGCACCGCACCGCGCCGCAGCGCACGGCCGCGCGCGGAGCGAACAGCGACCGGCGAGGCATAATTCGCGGCCCACACCGCGCGGGCTCGCCGACGCTGGCGCAAGGAGACGGCGGCGAAGAAGACGTGGAAGGCGGACAGAAGCAGCGGCGCTCCCAGCAGCCTGGCTCGCCTTCTCTGAGAGACTTTCCGGCGGCGCTGGGGCCGAGAAGAATTTCCAATCATTCCCGTTGCTTCTCTCTACCGAACAGGATTCTTTGCTTCTGCCTCTCCATCTACGAGGACTCGCAGCATCTGTGCGCGCACGTCCATGCCCGCTCAGGCCCACGGCAGTATGTACATAGACGGCAGACCGGGAGCTGCGCCGGGACGGAGCTCGGCGGTGCACACGCCTTTTGCGGTCGCAAGCAGGTCCCACCCTTTTTCCTTCTCGAACGCCGCCAGCTTCCCTGCAAATCGCAAGTAGAGGCGCGTGCACCGTGAGTGAATACATAGCAGAGTGCATGGGAAACGCAGTACGTAGACGTGGTGGCAGTCTCACTCACTCACTCTCTCTCCAACCATCACAGCCCGTCTTCCCTTTCTTCTCTTTCCTACTCTCTCCCTCTCTCCATCTCTGCTCCCCCTTCACTTGTCAAACCGCTCCTCTTTTTGTTTACCTTTTTGAACACTGTCGCCGTTGTCACTCTTGATTCTCTGACTGAACCTCCAGCCCGCACGCGCGTGTGCAAAGAGCCGAGCGCTGCATCGCCACGAAAAAACCCCCGTGAGCAGCACCCAGTCCGTCTCCGCTGTACGGGCGTGCTGTCACCGCTACCGTCGCGTCCTTTCGTCGCAAGCCCGCCGTTACCGCCGCCGTGAGCACCACCTTTCTCCAGTCTTTGCTCCGTCGGCATCTCCTCTCTTGCGCTTTCAGCCGCTGTGCGACGCCGTCGTCGCGCTTGACGAGTGAAAGACCAAGCACCGGCGGTCAAGCGCACGGCCCACTCGGCGTCACCGTCCCTGCTTCCCATCATCCGATTTTCCTCCCCTCTCTGTCGCACCGACGCGCTCAGGGATATTATCGCCGTGACTGCGTTCGCGCGCGCGTGGGCGCGCAACACCGCTTCACCTCCGGCCGCGAATACCCTTCCCGCGACCCGCGCCCTCGCTCCCCGGAGACGCTCCGCCGCCTCTCCATCCACCCCAACCACCGCCTTACTTCCCATCGCGCCGTCGGCGCGCCTTCTGAATCGACAGCCGCCGGCCGGTCGTTTCTCTTCGCAGCATATCCGGCAGCTGGCTGCCCACGTGTCGCTGAGCGACCTTTGACGTTGTCTTTCTTTCCCGCCCCAAAACAGCAACAGCCGCCGCGATGGGTTGCGGCGCGAGCAAAGCGGACAAGGAGGGCCGGCAGCGCAATGACGAGATCGAGAACCAGCTCCGGAGAGACAAGCTCATGTCGCGAAACGAGATCAAGATGCTCCTGCTCGGTGGGTCCTTCTGAGCACGACGAAAGAGACAATCGACTGACGAAGAAAAGGCGCCGGCGAGTCGGGCAAGTCGACGATCCTCAAGCAGATGAAGCTGATCCACGAGGGCGGCTACACGCGCGACGAGCGCGAGTCGTTCAAGGAGATCATCTTCAGCAACACGGTGCAGTCGATGCGCGTCATCCTCGAGGCGATGGAGGCGCTCGAGCTGCCGCTCGACGACAACCGCTGCGAGTACCACGTCCAGACCGTCTTCATCCAGCCGCAGCAGATCGAGGGCGACAGCTTACCGCCCGACGTCGGCCAGGCCATTGCCGCGCTGTGGCAAGACGCCGGTGTGCAGGTCTGCTTCCAGCGCTCGCGCGAGTACCAGCTCAACGACTCCGCCAAGTAGTGGGTTCTTTCTCTGTCGTTCGACGGACGACGCGAGGTGGTTAAAGAAAGCTAACAGGAGCACAGCTACTTTGACTCGATCGACCGGATCTCGGCACCCGACTACATCCCGAGCGACCAGGACGTGCTGCGGTCGCGCGTCAAGACGACCGGCATCACGGAGACGACCTTCATCATCGGCGACCTGACGTACCGCATGTTCGACGTCGGCGGGCAGCGCTCGGAGCGGAAAAAGTGGATCCACTGCTTCGAGAACGTGACCACCATCTTGTTCCTCGTGGCCATCTCCGAGTACGACCAGCTGCTGTTCGAGGACGAGACGGTCAACCGGATGCAGGAGGCGCTGACCCTGTTCGACTCCATCTGCAACTCGCGCTGGTTCGTCAAGACGTCCATCATCCTCTTTCTCAACAAGATCGACCGCTTCAAGGAGAAGCTGCCCGTCAGCCCCATGAAGAACTACTTTGCCGACTACGAGGGTGAGTCTTTTTTGTTGTTTGCTCGGGCAGAAAAAGACTGACGGGCAGCAGGGGGCGCGGACTACAATGCCGCGTGCGACTACATCCTCAACCGCTTCGTCTCCCTCAACCAGCAGGAGCAAAAACAGATCTACACGCACTTTACGTGCGCGACCGATACGACTCAGATTCGCTTCGTCATGACCGCCGTGAACGGTTTGTCCTCCCCCTTGTCGTTCTCGATAGCCCGTGCAGCCTGCTGACCCGCCGCCCCGCCCTGGCAGACATTATAATCCAGGAGAATCTGCGCCTGTGCGGCCTCATCTGAGCCTCTTTTCCGGCCTCTTCCCTGGTCTCGTCTCTGGCCTCGTCTCTGGTCTCGTCTCTGGCCTCGTCTCTGGCCTCCTCACCGGCCTCGTCTCTGGCCTCCTCACTGGCCTCGTCTCTGGCCTCCTCACTGGCCTCGTCTCTAGCCTCCTCTCTGCCCTCCTCTCTGCCCTCCTCTCTGCCCATCTCTCTGCCCTCACGAGCGGCACACGACTACGAATTCCCTGCTACCTCCTGCCTGCTGCCGTCACAAGCGGCACACGGGTGGAGAGCCCCTCTCCCCCATCTTGTCCTCATCCCTGTCGCTTTTTCTCCCATGATCCGGCGCTCGTGCGCACGCACATCTCTCTCACTCCCCAGTCAATGGTGTCTGGAGGCGAAAAAAGCACACAGATCCCTCTCCCCCCTCTTTCTCTGCCTACGTGTCCCGCCAACACCAAGGCGGCACGGCGAGAACGTTTTCTTTTCTCTAGGTCGGAGCCGTTTCCCTTTTTACTTTTGTGCGGCGTTTCTGCTCCGCTTCTTCGACAGAGCTGCGACACACGAGGCCGACCCAGAGCGGATTGTGCCACCTCTTACGCGCTGCTAACGGGAATCATGTCCTTACTTGTATCAAAGATTACTCCCTCCTGTCCCCCTTCTCTCTGTGCCCGTGTGCACCTCCCATCCCACGCGCATCCTGGCAGCCTCGTGCGCAGATGCATTCTGTGCGCACCGAAGCGAATCCGTCCGTCTCCCGCTTGTTCTTTGCCCCGTCTCGCGCGCCCTCTCGAGTAGTCTTCCGCCAAGACTCATCTGACGCAACGCACGCGTCTGCCTGCAGGTTGAGAGCTACCGGATGGTAGGACCCAGAATGGGCGTGCTTGACGCGGCACACGCGCGCGCGCGCGCGCGCGTAACGGGGCGGCTGGCTGCGTCAGAGCTTCACGTGCTGAGCTGGGCCACTGACGCCTTTCCACTTCCCACCTCGCCCCGCGCCCGCCGCCGCCGTCGCCGCCGCCGTTCAGTGCTATTGACGGTGTCGTTTGATGCGGCATGCGAGCGGACATGACGGATGCTACTTGCATTCTCTGAGCCTCTCGGCGGTGTCGCTCTCTGCTTTCTGTACTTTTCGTCTGATCTCGACCAGCTCCTTCGGTAATCAATCCATCGTCCGTAGACGACTGCGACCCGCAAACGAGACGACAGCAAGACAAGACGGCTTGAAAACGAGGAGACAAGAAACACAAGAGACGACGCCATGGTCCGCGGCGTCTTTCCGCGCGGCAGGTCCTCGTACACCTCCAACGCCGCCGGCAGCGGGTCCTCGGCGGACAAACCCAAGACCAAGTCGCGCAACCCGTCGCCCACGCCCGCCGCGGGCCCGCCGCTCGTCCTCAAGACAAAGATCCACAAGGTGCGTTTCGTCTTGAGAGCTGCGTCCTGTTCGTGCGGCGACTCACGCAAGAGGACAGGCCAGGAACCTCGCGGCAAAGGATCGGTCCGGCTTCAGCGACCCCGTAAGAGCAGACTTCCTCCCGTGACAAGCAGGAGCAGGAGCTTATAGAACACCCCCAAAGTACCTGGTGATCACGCTTGGCGATGCGCGGCAGTCGACAGTGTCGCTGCCCAAGACGCTGAACCCGGAATGGAACGAGTCCTTTGATCTGCCATCGTCGGGCCCCAGAGCGTCGTGCTCGAGGCCGTCTGCTGGGACAAGGACCGCTTCCGCAAGGACTACATGGGCGAGTTTGCCATTCCCCTCGACGAGATCTTTCTCGGCAAGACCGCCCAGCCCGAGGTGCTTCCACTCACTTCTCTGCGCCATCAAAAGGCTGACGTCAAGCGCAGCCGCAGTGGTACGCGCTCGAGTCGCGCAAGTCTGGCCGCAAGAAGAGCATGGTCTCGGGCGAGGTGCTGCTCGAGTTTGCGCTGCACGACCCGTCCAACACCTCTGCCGGGGTCACGGAACTGCTGCCAAAGCTGCTGTCCACTCTGGGCATCAGCAGCGACAGCACCGACACCGACGACTTTACAGACGGCCTTCTCGACTCGGACGTGGACGACGACGAGGATGACGACGACGTCTACCGCAGCGATGAGGACGAGGAGGACGAGGAAGAGAACGGGGCGGGTGCGCTGGGCGCGGTCGACACCGCCGAGACGGCAGAGAAGCGGCAGCGGCGGCGCCGGATCGCGCGCCTGCGGCGCCGCAACAGGAAGCGGGCGTACGAGTTCAACGGGACCGCCTCCGTCGCTGGCGTCCTCTTTCTCGAGATCAGCCGCGCCACTGACCTGCCTCCCGAGCGCAACATGACGCGAACGTCATTTGATGTCGACCCGTTTGTGGTCACGTCGCTGGGCAAAAAGACGTTCCGCACAAAGGTGATCCGCCACAACCTGAACCCGGTCTACGACGAGAAACTTGTCTTCCAGGTCCTCAAGCACGAGACCAACTACTCAATCTCCTTTTCAGTTGTCGACCGCGACCAGTTCTCGGGCAATGACTTTATCGGGACGACGTCGCTGCCGCTCGAGGAGGTCACCGCGTTCGCACCCGAGGCAGACCCCGACACTGGCTTGTACGCGCTCAAAGATCCGGACGTATCAAACTCTACCGAGACGAAGCGATCCCGGTTCCGCCTCGGCATTTCGCGGTCGTCCTCGGCTTCAAGCATCAGCAAGCTCAGCAAGGACAGCGTCAAAAGTCTCCCCGAAAAGGCGGCCTCTCTCTTGGATCCCTCGGAAGGACTGGCCGGCTTGATCGTCTCAGAGCCGAAGCCGATCGACAGTGAAGAGCTCAAAACGTTCACGTTGCCTCTGGAGCTGCGGCACAAGGAGAAATGGGAGGACAAGCACAAGCCGATGCTGCACATCAAGGCGCGCTACCTGCCGTACCGCGCGCTGCGGCAGCAGTTCTGGCGGGCCTTGCTAAAGCAGTACGACGCCGACGACAATGGCTCGCTGACAAAGGTGGAGCTGACGACGATGCTGGACACGCTCGGCTCGACGCTGCGCGAGAGCACCATCGATGGCTTCTACGAGCGGTTTCCCCTAAAGGACAGCAACGGCGAGCGCGCGCTGCCGTACGACTGCGCCGTGCAGTGCGTCGAAGATTTCATGCAGGAAACCGAACGCCGCGCCGCGCTCGGACGGCAGATGAGCGCGACAGCTTCGATAGCGTCGGCGCCGCAGACGCCCGGCCTGCCGCAGACGCCGGGCTTGCCGACCGGGGACGTGGCGGTGCTCCCGCACGAGACGCACGGTCCGGCGGGCGAGGAGGGCGCCTTCTTCAACGCGCAGGACCTGACGGACGACCGCGGTGAGGAGCACGTGGTCGAGATCCGCGAGTGCCCAATCTGCCACCTGCCGCGGTTGAAGAAGAGGTCGGAGGCGGACATCATCACGCACATTGCGACGTGCGCGAGCCAGGACTGGCGGCAGGTCAACAACATCGTCATGGGCGGGTTCGTGACGGCAAGCCAGGCGCAGCGCAAGTGGTACTCCAAGGTGATCACCAAGATCGGGTACGGCGGGTACAAGCTCGGCGCCAACAGCGCCAACATCCTGGTGCAGGACCGCATCACGGGGCAGATCAACGAGGAGCGCATGAGCGTGTACGTCCGGCTCGGGATCCGGCTGCTGTACAAGGGCCTGGGCAGCCGCGACATGGAGACGCGGCGGATCCGCAAGCTGCTGAAGAGCATGTCTTTTAAGCAGGGCCGCAAGTACGACGACCCAGCCTCGGCGGCGGAGATCAACGGCTTCATCAACTTTCACCAGCTGAACATGAACGAGGTGCTGCTACCGGTCGAGCAGTTCAAAAGCTTCAACCAGTTCTTCTACCGCGCTTTGAAACCGGACGCGCGGCCGTGCTCGGCGCCGGACCGGCCCGAAATTATCACGTCGCCGGCCGACTGCCGCACTGTTGTCTTCAACCGGATCACGGAGGCGCAGAAGATCTGGATCAAGGGCCGCGAGTTCTCGGTCGAGCGGCTGCTGGCGGACAAGTACCCCGAGGACGCGCGGCGGTACGCGGGCGGCGCGGTGGGCGTGTTCCGGCTGGCGCCGCAGGACTACCACCGCTTCCACATCCCCGTCGACGGCACGCTGGGGGAACCGCGGCTGGTCGAGGGCGAGTACTACACCGTCAACCCGATGGCGATCCGCAGCGCGCTCGACGTGTACGGCGAGAACGTGCGGGTGCTGGTCCCGATCGAGTCGGACCGCCACGGCCGCGTCATGGTCGTCTGCGTCGGCGCCATGATGGTCGGCAGCACCGTCATCACCCGCAAGCCCGGCGAGCGCGTCCTGCGTGCCGAAGAGCTCGGCTACTTTCAGTTTGGTCTGTTGTTCTTCATGGCTGCAGCTCCCTTGCGTCTACAAAGACTGACTATAGCACACAGGGGGGTCGACGATCCTGCTGCTGTTCGAGCCGGGGGTGATGCTGTGGGACCAGGACCTGGCGGACAACTCGGCGACCGCGCTCGAGACGCTGGTGCGGGTCGGCATGTCGGTCGGGCACAGCCCCGGGCAGGCGCCGCACACGCCGGACATGCGCAAGACTCACGGCGGCTTCACACAGGCCGACCTCGACGAGGCCAAGCGCCGCATCTCCGGCAGCCTCGCGCCCGCGCCCTCGGCCCTCACCATGCCCCACGCCGCCGACCTCAAGTAGGGCCCCTCTGCAGGCTCCTTTACAAAAGCAATGCCTCGACAGTCTGCTCGGCCTGGTGAAAGTGCAGTGCGCTAGGCAGCCTCGAAATAGCAGCGACATGACGCCTCTTGCAACGGCCCTGCATGTCGAATTTCGCGGCGCATGCACGCTGGAATGACACCCGCGTTACTCGTCTCTCACCGTCCGTCCCAGATTTCAATGTCATTCTCCATGCATCTGAACTCGATAGTAGCTCTACTGTACCTAGTGGCGACCAGAGGCGCGACAGGGGCGGCGGGAAAAGGAGGCGCGCCTTCAAGCCACGCCGCGCCGATCGGTACGAGAGCCACGGCACGCGCCGCACCACTCGCGCGACCGGCGTCTGTCTCGAAACGGCGCGTCCACGTCGATAACGGATGCGCGCTGCCGCCCGACTGGCCTCCGGCGGCCAGCTTCCAGCTGGACCGGCTGCCGTCTCGCCTTGAGCTGGTCTCCAGTCTCAAGGGTCCTGGTCCACTCACGGGGACGTGTGTCCCGATGCATGAAAAGACAGCCGGTCCAGCTGGAAGCTGGCCGCCGGAGGCCAGTCGTTCGAGACTGCCTCCCCTCTCGACCGCCCGGTTCGTTGCGCACTGTGCGTGAGTGGCCGCGGTGCCGCCGGCAGGGGTGCGGGCGCAGCGGAGGGCGAAACGCGAGATTGCGTGCGGGCGGCGGCCGTTGCCCGGTGGACCGAGCTAATGTTTACTCGGCTTGGCGCGGGCCGCGATCGCCAGCCCGTGGACGGCGGACGAGCTTCAGGAGACGCAGGCAGTTTCTTTCCCTTTGCGCCCTGTACTCACTCACCTTGCTCGAGAGGCGCGAGAAGAGGTGACCGCAGCAGGCCGCGACGCCGGCCGCTCCACTCCTTTGTCGATAGCCGCCTCGTGGAGTCCTCACGCTGCGACACACTCTTTCAATACGGTCCAGGAACACCGACACCGATACGGGCAACAGATTTTCCTTTACACAAGAGAAGAGCAACGAATAGAGGCGCTGCGCAAATGCAGCGCCGAGTCAGAAGAGAGGCGACACCAGTGCAGCACCGGCCGGGAGCATGGCCTTGACGACACCGGCCCGGATCAATCCCGCGCTGCGCCTGACGCCGTCGGCGCAGCGGCCGTCGGTTTCGCGGTCGCCGACGAAGCAGCTGCGCGGGGACGAGCAATGCCTGCAGCTGAAGCAGGTGATCGGCGCGACGACGGCCTCGAACAATGCGTTTGACGCGTGCCAGCGGGCGAAATGCTTTGCGTTTGTCGCGGGCGGCGCGGCCATTGTCGCGGCGCTGGACGACGACCTGCGCCTGACGCAGCGCTTCTTCCGCGCCAAGCCCGCGTGCGGGCCGATGAACGTCAGCACGCCCGTGTACGAGAGCCCGACGCCGCTGTCGGCCTCGACCTCGTCGCAGCGGCGCGGGTCCGTGTACCGCGAGAGCGGCATCGGGCTGAGCGTCGCCACCGTCGACAGCGCCGACTCGCCTTCGATGAGAGCGGCGGCGTCGCGCGAGCGCACCAAGGCGGCCACTTGTGTGTCGCTCAGTGATGATGGCCGCTTTCTTGCAATCGGCGAGGCTGGCCACCGGCCGCGCGTGCTGATCTTTTCGACCGCGGCCGATGCGCCTGTTGATATTCCTCTGACCGCCCTCTCGGAGCACGCGTTCGGGGTCAAGTGCGTTGCCTTCAGCCCGAACAACCAGTACCTGGCCAGCCTGGGCGACGTCAACGACGGCTTTCTCTACATCTGGGCCATCAACGCGCGCACCGGCTCGGCAACGATTCACGCCAACAACAAATGCACCAGCAACGTGCGGCACATGGCCTGGATGGGGTCGAGCTTGGTGACGGTCGGCACGCGCCACGTCAAGGTCTGGCGCGTGGACGCTTCTCACAAGTCCTCGCCCAGCAAGCGCTTCTCCGAGCTGACGAGCCTCTTTTCGAGCCCGTCGCGCGCGCTGGCCGGGCGCAACTGTCAGCTGGGCACGCTGCTCGACAAGGTCTTTACCTGCGTCGTGGCCGTGTCGCCTACAAAGGCTGTTATCTGCTCCGAACAGGGCGACGTCTGCCTGCTGCGGGACGCGGACAGCCTGCAGATCCTGAAAGTGGCCGACGCCGGATTCAACATCGCCTGTGCTGCTCTCTACAACACGCACTCTCTTGTTGTCTCGGGCCAGCAGGGCGAGATCAAGGTCTTTTCGATCGCGGAGCTGACCTCGAGCGAGGACGGGGCGGCTTCTTCAGATTCTTTCAGACCGGTCAAGGCGGACACGGACATTGTCGCCGTCGCAGCGCTCGGCCCGCACGTCTTGACGCTCGACTCGCGGCGCAGCCTGCAGATCCTGGACCTGGCGCTGGACGTCGACCACAGCCTGTCGGCCTGCACGGTCTTGCACCGATTCCCCGCCCACGGCGGCGCGGTCCTCGGGATCCAGTCTTTTGACAAGCTCCAGGACAGCGACGTCCGCTTCTTGACCTTTTCCTCGGACGGGCACGTGTTATTCTGGAGCGCAGACGGGGTGTCGGTCAAGGACATTACTGTCCCTCTCGATCAGCTTGAAGGTGCGGACGTACCTCTCAACGAGCTCAGGACCGTGCGCGCCACCAAAGACTTGTCGCTGCTCGTCACGGGCGACAAGTTTGGGATCCTCCGGGTGATCCGGGTCAAGGACCAGAAGCGGCTTTTCGACGTCAAGGCGCACTCGGCAGAGATCACCGCCGTCCAGATCGACGAGAGCAGTTCGATCAAGGTAATTGCGTCGTCAGGACGCGACCGGATCGTGCAGCTCTTCACGCACACACACGAGGCGACAACGCACGTGCAGACGCTGGACGAGCATATTGGCGCGGTGACGGGGATCCGCTTCGCCGAGGACGGCAAGCGGCTGGTGTCGTGCTCAGCAGACCGCACGCTGGTCGTGCGCGAGCGCATCGAGGGCTGGATCGAGAAACCGGCCGACGGTCGCCTTTCTGCTGCTGCGGACGATCACCCTAAAAGCAGCACCGGTGTGCATTGATCTGTCCCCCGACAAGGGCGACACGCTGCTCGTGTCGACGATCGACCGGGTACTCACGACTTATGACTTACGAAATGGAAACCTGACGAGCTCGTTCAAGGCGGGCGACGGCGAGGGCGGGGACGCGGTCATCATGGGCGCGGCCGCGCAGGTGGAGCTCAGCCCGGGCAACTGGGGCGTGGTCGGCTCGAGCGGGACGGACAAGTCGATCCGGGTGTACGACAGCGCGGGCCGGCTGGCGGCGCGCGAGTACGGCCACACCGAGGGCATGAGCGGGATCGCCCTCGTGCGCGAGGGTGGTTCTAGCTCTGTCCTGTCCACCTCGGTGGTGACGGCCGCGACCGATGGGACGGTCTTTGTCTGGCGGCTCGCGTACGGGCTCGAGCAGCTGCCGTCAGTCTTCGAAGGGAGACGGTCACCAGAAGCGCTGCAGAATTCGTCGCTCCTGACAGCCTCGCCGCTGCTGTCCAACAGACCGCCGTTGAGAAAGGTGCTGTCATCTTCAGAGATCATGCAGCTGCAGGAGAGCAAGCAGCGGCGGGCGGAGAGCAGCGGGCCGGCACGCGCGCGCAGCAAGTCGCCGGCGCGGCGCAAGACATCGCGCACGCTGGCTGTCACGCGGTCGTCGACGGTGCCCGACCTGAGCTCCTCCCTCGGCAGCCGGCCGCGGCTCAGCCCGCCGACGTCGCCGCCCACGGGCGCGAAAATCTCAGACGCGACAGCGAGGGCGCTTGCAGTCCCGCACGCGCAACCCGTCGCCGGAGCCGCCGCGGTACCAGTCGCAGACGGTGCGGGCGAGCTCACGAGCCGCCGCGGCAGCAGCGCCGAAGCTGCAGACGCGGCGCAGCATGGGCAACATGCGCACCACGACGGAGCTCAACACGCTCACGTCGGCGACGGAGCAGATCTGCCGCTCGCTGCACGGGTTCCGCAAGAAGCTGGCGACCAGCGGCGATGTGCTGCCACTGGACAGCGTGCGTGAGCTGGAGCGCGAGCTGGGTACGACGGCGCGGGCGCTCGCGGACAAGGCGGCACGCAACGAGACGGTCATGGTCAAGCTGCTGGACCAGTACTCGGAGCGGCTGATGGGCATGCTGGACGAGAAGATTTCGGCGACGGTCGAGCAGCAGTTCAAGCGCGGCCAGCGCCAGGCGTCTGCGTCTGCGGTCGAGTCTGCTGCCGAGTCGAGCGCGTCGTCCAGCGGCCACAGCGACACCAACGACTCTTGAGTTTCTTCGTTTCTCGCACATGTATTACTACTCTCTTTCGGGGCTCGCGGGTGCGCCCGCTGGAGGAGGAAAAGGCGTTCTCATCTCGATCCATCATCCGGATCTATTCCCGCACGCTGCGCCTACTCGAGTCGAGCACATACGCGTTATCTGTCCCCTGGTTTCTATCAAGGCGCGAGACTGTTGTGAAGTTTATAGAGGGACAGGTACCGGATGTACTTGACACCACAGGCATGGCTCAAGAGGCATCGCACCCTCGTTCCAATGGTGCACCTGTTACCCCGTCCGGCGGCTGCTCCGCCTCGCGCGGGAGCCGGGCCTGCTCGCGGCGGAAGACCCGGACGCAGCGCTCGCGCAGCGGTGTTGGTGGCGGACCCGCGCGGCCGCCGTCCGGGGCAGGTCGGCCGGCGCGGCGGGGCGCGGCGCGGCTCCGTCGGCAGGACCAGACCGCGAGACGACGGCGGTCTCCAGAGTAGAGCAGGCAGTGACAAAAGAAAGCTCGTATTGCGTGCGCGGCCTCGAGTCTACATACTGCACCAGAAGAGCTCGAGACGGGCTCGAGGCGGGCAGCCAACAGGCGCGGGCGCGGTCGAGGCGCGCGCCACGCTGTGGCCGCCGCGGCCGAGCTACGGCCGGTGGAGCGGCGGCCCGGCGATCTCGCGCGCCCGCTCGTATCAGGCCGTATCGGCGCGCGGCGGCGGGTGGACCGTGGCTTTGCACGCGCGGCGCGCCGTGTCAGCCCGCCAGCCTGCGGCCACGTCTGCGGCGCGCTGTAGAGTCGCGCCGCGTGGCCGTCTGAGCTGCGTGCAGAATAGAGTACAGAGGGCGCGGCGCGATGATTCGCGCGCGGCGGCCGCGCGGCTGCAGCGCCCGCTGTCCAGTCACGGGTTGTCCACAGCCGCGTCAAGCGAGCACACGGGATGGATAAACAAGAGAAGCAAACAACACATTACAGTGCAGAACAGTAAAGTACAGTACAGTAAACACCCGCAGGACGAGACAAAGCGCACGCGCGCGGCAGCAGGCGGGAGAAAGGGGCGGCGGCGGCTGGCTGGCAGGCAGGACAGCAGAGCAGAAACGCAGGCGCCGCAAGCGGACAAGCGCCAGACCCGCCCGCGTGCCTAAAAACAGCCTGCGCAGCGATCGCCCCGTCGGCCGTGTCGCCGGGAGTAGCTCCGTCCGCGGCCGCACCCTCGTGACGCATCCCGGCACCCGCCGTCACTTGTTTGGAGCGCCCGTGGCATCGTACAGCAAAAAGCAACAAGGAACGCAGCACGGTGACTGTGTTGAACGCCAGCGATGGGCCTCAACGTTGAACGACAGGCGAGAGAGCGATCGCGGTGATCGGCTAGCGCGCAGATCCCCCCTAGCGCAGGCGCGGCTGTGCTAAATTTGCGCGGCGTCGTAACGGGACAAAGCAAGCGAGGGTCCAGCCGGTGGGACAATTGCCCTCGGCGGCGTGCTGACTGGTTCTGGACTGCGTGCGCGGCGCGCTGCTTGCCGCGGCGACGCAAGCGCGCGTGTGCGGCCTCCCTTTCAGCGGCCGTCGACGCGGCCGCGCAGTCCCGGGCGGTGTGGCGCCCGGCGGCCGCGTCAACAGACGAGGATATACAAAGCCCGAGGCGGCTCGCTCCTGCGACCACATCTTCCGCCGCCAGCTTTGCATCTGTGGCGCACCGCGCCCCTTTTTTTCCTCTTTTCAGCCGTTTCAGGCGACCGCATCCCGCGCGCCGCGCGACGCTACCCTTGCCGCGACCGGCTGCGCCGCAGCCCATATCGTCATGCCGCTCTGACCGCGCCGCGCTGCCCGATCATAAGACTCGGCGCCCGCTCGTCCCATGCCGCACGACGGCCACGCTGCTCGCCGCCCGCTGCCGCTCGCGCTCGCCGACACCATGGCCGCCGCGCTGACGCTGTCGCCCTCGCCGCTGCCCGTCGAGCTGTCCGGGCCGTCGCCCGCGGGCGCGCCGGTGCCCATCCTGGCCATCCCCACGCCGCGCGCGCGCCCGTGCATCTCCATTCCCGGACCGTCAAATCCAATGGCTCCGATCTCGACTCCTGGCGCAATCCGCCCTAAATTGTCCCTCGACACGGCCTCGACTGTCGCCGTCTCGACCACGCTCGGCCGCGGCAACACCTCACTGAGACTGGACTCGCTGCAGGCCGTTTCGTCGCCGACGGTACGCAACACGTTTCGCAACGCGTACCAGCCGGCCAAGGCAGCGACGTACCCGCCCGCGACCGCACGCCCGGCGCTGCTCCTCCGGACCTCTCTCTCCTCCGAGAACGACCAGGCGCGGCCCTCGTCCTCGTCCTCGTCCGCGTCGTCGGCCTCGACAGACTCGAGCCCGGCGCAGTCGCCCGCGTACCTGCACGCGAACCACGCGCGGCCGATCCTGAAGAACGGCCCGCTGCCGCGCCGGCTCGAGAGCCGCACCAGCACCGCGCACGGCGGCGCGCGCCTGCGCTTCCCGCCCATCCGCCGCGTCGGCTTCCGCGACCCGCTGACCGAGGAGGTGCGCACGCGCGAGTTTGTCCTGCGCCACTCGGACCTGCTGCTCGCGTCCGCCGGCGCCGGCTCCAAGCGCGACTCGCCCTCGCCCGAGCGCGAGCCCAGCGACGACTCGGTAGCGCACGACTGGTCCTCTGATGCGGACGCCGACGACGGCTGGAAGACGCCAATCGCGGGCCGCCGCAAGAAGCGCCGCGAGTGGGTCTGGACGCTCGGCGACGATGACACCGAAGTCCTCCGCCGCTGACGCCACTTGCCCCCCTCCGACGACACGGCCGCGCTCCCTCTCTCCGCATCGCTCAGGTCGACGACTCACATACCGATCTGCATGTACAATCTATTTCCAGCGTTTTTCCTCCTTCTTCTTCTTCTTCTTCTGCTCCTCCGATCCGATCCGTGCCGGCGTCGGTGCTCGTACTCTCGCTCGCTCTGCAGCGCACTCTAGCTCGTACCCCCGCCGCGCAGTGACATGCCGCACGCTACGGCAGGGCGGTGCTGCGCCGCCGCCTCCTGGGCCCGTCGCCCGCCCGCCGCCGTCGCCGCTAGTGCAATCGATAGCGCAGCCTTCGTTCCTCTCACGACGCCATCCCTCTCAGACGTTGCATCCCGCCGTGGCTCAGCAGAAGATTCAGCACGACGGCCGCACAGACTGCACGATGGCACGACAGACGCGGCCCGCCGAGAAGCACGCACAGCGCGAAAATAGCACCCCCCGGCGCGCCACCGGCGTAGTCCTGGCTCAGCAGGCATGGCCGCGCTCAACGGGTGCCTGTCGCCGCGCCAAGCCCGCCGGCCTCGCTGCGTCATCTGCACCCTCTATCCCTGTTTTTTCAATCTTCCATCCTGCACGCTGTTCCGCACTGCACATCGATGCCGTAGCGCAGATCGCCAGCGCCGCTGTCATCACTTGCAGATAAAGCTCTCGTGGGGGCTCCTGGGCATCGGCTGCGCTTGCACATCTCTCGTCCTGCACAGCCACCTTGCAAGCTCTGATGTACAGTATGTGCTCTCTCGGCATCGGCGGGCGGCGCTCCGTCGCCGTGCGCCGCCCGCCGTGCGCTGCACAGTGCACCGTCTGGGTGGCGTCGCGGCGCACAGCACAGACGGCAAGCCGGTCGCACGCCGCCCGCTTCACCGTGCGTAGCGCGTTTCACCGCTCGCTGCGACCCGCCACTGCGACCCGCGTGCGCCTCGCCGCCACCGTATGCACCGAAGCTTCTACGCCTCTGCTTTGCTACCGCAGCCTGACGGGTGAAACTTGCCCTTCGCGGAAGTACTCGACTGCCCTGTCTCCCACTTTGCTCTGTCTGCCCCTAAGAGCAAGCGCCGCGGCTCGTCGAGGCGAAAAGACAGCCGGTCCAGCTGGAAGCTGGCCGCCGGAGGCCCGTCGGGCGGTGTAGCTGGCCTCCGGCGGCCAGCTTCCAGCTGGACCGGCTGCTTTGTTCTCCCTGGGACTGCGTCTCCTCGCCCGACGGGCCTCCGGCGGCCAGCTTCCAGCTGGACCGGCTGTCTTGGTCACGCGCGCGGACATTCCACATTTTGTGCAGTGGCGTGGAAGCTCTCGCCTGCACGATCTGGCGATGTACATGATCGTGGACTAGCTGCTAAGCCCTTTTGGCTCACGATGGAGAGCTGCCGTCGAGGAGAACAAAGCAGCCGGTCCAGCTGGAAGCCGGGCGGCGACACTCCTCCCCAACGTGGACTCGAATGCCGACACTTTGGCCCAACGCGGACTCGGCCGGCAAAGGCAGCGGGCTGACGATCAAAAAGCGCAAGAGCAGAGACGAGAGAGATGAGGCGCAGCAGGCCGGCACGTGCCGTGGGCGTCGCGTGGCCCCACGGCGGCGGCGACGGACCTGTCTGCTGTGCACGCGGGGCTGCGCGGTTTACTGCATGAACAGTGCCGGCAGCGGCGAGCGCAAGCGCAGAGGCTCGATGGAGATGCAACCGAAAAGCGCGCAGGCCTGCTGCCGAGATGCCGGGGCTGCGGTGGCGGACCAGACGCGCGGCGGCCAAGACTGCCAGCGCGGTTGCCAAGCGCGCGACCGCGTCCGGGTCGTCCTTCAAGAAGGCGTCCACGGCTTCTTGACGCCTCGGCCGAGGAGCGTGTACAGTGCCATCTCAACTCGACGACCGCGCATCGATAACAAACAACAAGCCGCGCGCGAGGTGTAACGACAAAAAGGCACAGCGCCGCGCGTCCAGGCTCGCCGCGGCCGCCCGTCGATTGGCGGCCACGCGCGCGCGACCCTTGCGCCCTCGGAGCTGCGACGCAGGCACAACGCCTGGGGCTGTTCCGCCCTCTGCCTCGTCTCTCGCGTGCGCACTTCTCTTTCTTCTGCTGCTCTTTTTTTGTCCGCGGCAGACGCACGGCAGAGCGAGCGATCGTTCGGTGCGGCTCACCCTCGGCCGGCAGATCGATCTCTTGCATTCGGACGGCCTGCTCGGATCGAGCGCCTGCCGTTGGCGGGGCGACGCGCCACTCTGCGCCTCCGCATTGAGATTCACGATCTCTCAGACGAAACCCAGGTCGACCGGGGTCGCGTGAGAGAAGCGACCGGGGACGGCTCACGACGGCTGGAGACGGACGACACAAGATGGCGGCAAGGTTCACAATGACACTGCTGTGGCTGGTCTGCGCGGGCTTCGTCGCAGCCCACTCGGTCGTCAGGAATCCGCTGCGCTCGGTGGGCAGCGTCGCCGACGCCAGGATACACACGCCCTCGAACAGAGTCCACGCTTTGTCAAAGTTCGACCTCAGCTTGGCCGCGCCGGGGAGCCACCGCCGCTTGAAACTCGTACTCGAGCCCAATCACGACATCTTCCCCGATGGCGCCACCGTCACCTACCTCAACACAGACGGCTCCGTCGCCTCCGCCGAGCCGCTCGACCGCATGCGCCAGCGCGTATTCAAGGGCACCGCCTGGGAGTCCGCCGACGACGGCTCCTGGCTGCACGTCGGCTGGGCTCGTGTCGCTGTCCTGCGCGACGGGCCCGACCCGCTCTTCGAGGGCGCCTTTGCCGTCCACCACAACACCCACCACGTCCAGACCCGCACAAAGTACATGCGCACCAAGCACGTCGACGATCCCTTTGTCGAGGCCCTCGACGATGAGCACCTTCTGATCTGGCGCGACTCGGACGTCGCCGTCTCGGACCCGTGGGCCGACAGCGACTACTACAAGCGCGACCTCGCTGATGACACCTGCCCGATGGACTCTCTCATGTATCAATCTGGCTTGCCCGCCATGGGCAGCATGTCAGGTAGTCAGATCCACAAGAGACAGACGGACACGCAGCCGACCAACGGCAACCAGGCCGGCTCCAACCTCGTCGCCACCATCGGCCAGACCGCCGGCTGCCCTTCAGCAAAGAAAGTCGCCCTCGTCGGCGTCGCCGCAGACTGCGCCTACACCGGCGCTCTCGGCGGCAAGGACGACGCCAAGGACCACATCATCCAGCAGATGAACCTCGCTTCCAACGTCTGGGAGACGACCTTCAACATCACTCTCGGCTTAAAGGACCTGACCATCAACGACCCGACCTGCCCCGGCACCCCGCAGGCTTCCACAGAATGGAACCAGGACTGCAACGCCAACCTCGACATCGGCGACCGTCTGAACCTCTTCAGCGCATGGCGCGGCATGCAGCGCGACGGCCACTCGCACTGGACCCTCATGACAAAGTGCGGCACCGGCTCCGCCGTCGGCCTGGCATGGATGAGCGTCGCCTGCTTCTCCGGCGCCCAGACCTCAAACATCGCCGGCGGCACACAGACCGTCGCCGGCGCCAACGTCGTCGTCAACAACCCGCTCGAGTGGCAGGTCATCGCCCACGAGACCGGTCACATCTACGGCGCCGTCCACGACTGCACTTCCACCACCTGCCAGGACGCTAGTTTCGTCCAGTCGCAGCAGTGCTGTCAAAAGTCGTCGAGCCAGTGCGACGCCGGCGGTGCCTTTATCATGAATCCCTCAGCGAACCCGGCCGCCACTGCTTTCTCCCCCTGCACCGTCGGCAACATCTGCTCCGGCATCGGCACCAACGCTATCAACACCACCTGTCTCAGCGCCAACAAAGGCGTCGTCACCGTCACCGGCCAGCAGTGCGGCAACGGCATCGTCGAGCCCGGCGAGGACTGCGACTGCGGCGGCACCACCGGCTGCGGCAACAACGCCTGCTGCGACGCCGCCACCTGCAAATTCAAGAATAACGCCGTCTGCGATGACAGCAACGAAGACTGCTGCCAGAGCTGTCAATTCGCGTCCAGTCAGACCGTCTGCCGCGCTTCGATAGGCCCCTGCGATCCCGAAGAGCGCTGCACCGGCACCAGCCCGACCTGCCCGCAGGACCAAACAGCGCCCGACGGCCAGCACTGCTCGCTGCCGGCCGGCTCGAACGTCTCCCACATCGACACCTCCCAGCTCGCCTGCGCCTCCGGCCAGTGCACCTCGCGCGACCTGCAGTGCAAGGTCATCATGGCCGCCGCCTTCAACGGCAACAACGACACGTACGCCTGCGGGCCGCCCTCGTGCGCGCTCACCTGCACCAGCCCCGCCTTCGGCCGCGGCACCTGCTACCAGTACAACACCAACCTGCTCGACGGCTCCCGCTGCAACGGCGACGGCTACTGCCGCTCCGGCCAGTGCCAGGGCGCCTCCTTCTCCGGCGAGGCCGGCCAGTGGATCCACGACCACAAGGGCCTCGTCATCGGCCTCGCCGCCGGCCTCGGCTCCGTCTTGCTGCTCATCGTCTTGAGCTGCATCTGGTCCTGCTGCCGCCGCGCCCGCCAGCGCCGTGCCGGCAAAAAGGCCGCCGCCGCTTCTTCTGCCTGGTACGGCGGCGCCAGCGGGCCCTCCTCGCCGCCCCTCTACGGCGGCCCGCCCGTCGCCCAGCGCCAGCCGCACTACTTCCATCCGCACCCGCCGCCACCACCGCCCCACGCCCCGCGCAGTCCCGGCTGGAACGCCGGCTGGGTGCCTCCACCATCCAATCGCTACGCCTGACCTTTGCATCTTCGCTTCTCGGTAGACATGATTTTCAACGATCGCAACGGTTTTTCTTGCTCTTCTATCTCCTACTCGTGTGTAGAGGTGTGCGTTCGAGGACGGGCCTCCGGCGGCCAGCTTCCAGCTGGACCGGCTGTTTTTCGTCTCCCTGCGTTTTAATATAATCTCGACAGCTCCATTCATTTGACCTGTGCCTACTGAAACTCTAGAGATACAAGACGGTCATGCGCGCCGCCGCGCCTGGACGACGACGCCCGGATCCGCCAGCATCTCGGACCCGTACGGCAGCCACGGCACCGGCCCACCTTTCTCGCCGACGTCCGCCGCAAGCCGCAGGTCCAGCCGCGCGAGCACGCGCAGCAGCACGACGCGGATCTCCGCCAGCGCAAAGAAGCGGCCCGTGCACACGAACCGGCCCGCGCCGAATGCAAAGTGCGCCGCCGAGCTGCTCGCCGAGCTGCTCTGCTCGCGCGTCCTGTACGCCCCATCCTTCGAGGAGGTGACGTGCCGGAACGGATCCCACTGGTGCGCGCGCGCGTACACCGCAGGCGACCACATCGGCGTCGTCGCAATGCACACGTGCTCGCCGCGCCGCACCACCGCGCCGTCCTCAAGCCGCACGTCCGCCGTCGCGCGCCGCTGCAGGTTCGTCACGCTGCCGGGCTTCAGCCGCTGCGACTCCTTGACGCAGGCATCTAGCAGCGCGAGGCGCGCGAGCGCGGCCGGCGTGAGTGGCGCGGCCGGCAGCGTGCGCAGCTCTGCGTGCAGCTCGGGCATCACACGCCCCTCGCGGCCCGCCTTGGCGAGGTCGAGGAGCGTCTGCTGCAGCAGCTGCGTGGTCGTATGGTTGGCGCCGATCGCGAGGCCGAGCTGGAGCACCGCGGCGTCCGGCTGCGCGTCGCGCGCGCTGAAGCCGCGTGCAGCGGTAGCAGCGAGCAGCGACTTGCCCGAGCTGTCCGTCGAAGAACGCGTCAGCATCGCCCGCGCGGTCGCGAGCTGTGCGCGGCACCGCCGGCATTCGGGCAGCACCCAGTGCACGAACGGGCGCGTCCACGCCGGCCACGAGCGCAGCACGCGCGCCCCGTTGAACAGGTCCATCGTATGCTGCACCACGAGCGCCTGCCAGTCTGGGTCCGCGCTGAGCGTAGACCCGACGAAGACGGTCGCCGACACGCGCGCGATCAGCCGCTGGCTCACGCTCGCCAGGTCGATTGTCGTGTACTCTGCATTCCTCAGAGTCAGCGTATTCGGTATCGAGGAATGCAGACTGCTCAAAGGCGTACCGTCGGTCTCGAGGGCGAGCTCGTCAAGCACACTGTTCGCTTCACGCTCAAACGTCTCCAGCACAGTCGCTGCATTCACATTCGTCAGTCTCGGAGCTGTTCGTTTGGAGCGGCCAGGTGGCGGGTCTCAAGGACAAGGTAGACTCACGCGTCGTGGCAGACAGCTTATTGCGGACGAGGTCGATGAGGAACTTGCTCGGGTCGTTGAACGCGCCGACCGCCTCGAAGCCGGGATACGCGCCAAAGAACTCCTGCCGCGCAGTCAGCCCTATAGTTCAGCAACACACCATCAGAACGACAGACGGACCTCGGCGACGTCTTCCTGGTGGTCAAAGTCGGGATGATTGCGCAGCCAGTCGTAGGCAGAGTGCGGGAACACGACGCGCTCGCCGAGGTCGCTGATCACCCGGAACGGCTTCCCTCCGTACTGTATGTGAGTGTCAGCCAGGTGAGAGGCCAGGATAGATCAACGACGGGGACGCGCCTCTTCAAGACCGCGCTGGAGGAGACCTGGGCATCTTCGCGCCAGGCCTTGCACGCCCGCGCGCCGGTCCAGTCGCCCTTGAATGCGTTGACGGTGGGAATGCGGCGCCGGCGCTCGGCTGCGTCTCGGAGGCGGACCGAACAGCGACCAGCGCGACGGCTAGGATGGAGACGACAGGGTCGTCGGATTCATGCTCGACAGGAGGCCTGATGGTGATGAGAGCTGCATGTAGGATGCTGGTCCGTGTGCTCTAGAAAGGGTTGGTATCCTCCGCCAAGGGCTCCCGTCAAACAGTCGACGGCGGGCTTCCAGATGGCACAGATTCACGTCAAGAGCTGATGAACGGTGCAGTGCTGAGTCGCCCGATTGCCGGAATGGACGTAGCATTGCGTGAGAGGCTTTATATACCATGCTCTGGCATTCGCCGCCCACGCCTGACGCGCTTCTGGACTTGTTGCATGGCGTCGAGTGGGAAGCAGGCGATGCGACCTCGCGTGTGGTCACGTTACCGGCTGCGGACGTTCGACGCAGGAGCGTCACCGCTGAGCCATCCCCAACGTCAGCAGAGCGGGTGTGGAAGACGTTGTCGACCGACATGCAGCCCGTGGCTCGGGCCGGCAATCTTCGGCCCCTGGGCTGCACGTGACCTTTAGCGAAGCCGATGCGCTAAGCTTTGCCACGCGGTGAGGGAGTCTGTGCCCAGTCTGCCACTGTGCTGCGCTTGAAGAACATTCTCGGTGGTCGCAGTCAGGATGACTCGGCCGTCGTGGGTCTAGAGTGCGGCCCACGCGCTCCACCAACTCAGACCTGACGTCGTGGTGCGTCCGAGGCGGACACGAGATGTGGTCATCCGAGCCGTCTTCAGCCATCGGCAGACACGAGACGCCGCTGGTAGCGTTCGGAGAGCGCCGTGCGGCTCGTCATAAAGGGCGACCAGCTCAGGTCGGGCCGGTGGTACCCAAACGTCCGCACAGTCTGTCTCAACGGCCAGCTGAGGGCGCGGCATGCGGCAAGGGAGCGCGTGTCGCCAGTGTCAATATCCAGTGTTGCAGTCGCGGGTGTTCCCTGGCTCGGCGCGGCCTCGTACGTGACTGTGATACGAGCACATGGCCTGCTGTCAACTGCATCACAGTCTTGTGAGAGTGGAGATGAGCAGGGCTGATCCGTGAAAGAAGCTGAAAAGAGTCTCGCTCCTGCAGGGAGCGGCATGACAGGCTGCAGAGTAGAAGCGATGAGCCACGCGACTCGCGTGTTCCAGTAGCCTTCGGAGACGTCCAGCTGTGCAAGCACGTCAAGCGCTGATTGTCGCACGGCTGAGTCGTCAGACAAGGTCGCAATGGCAAACAGCGGTGCGACGATTCCGAGCGCTGACTGCAACAGGACAAGCCGCGACGGAGACGCGCCCGTCGAGGACGAGACTTCAGGTGTCCCGCCGCGAGCATAGTTGGTGGCAGTGACGTCGCTTCCGAGGAGATGGGCCGCATCGAGGTGCACCGTGTGCAGCTGCAAGGCCTGCAGCCAGAGCGAGCTGCACGGGGGACCGTCCTTCTCGCTCGACCTGAGGCACATGGCAAGCACCGTTAGCCAGTGGACCGTGAGGTGTTCGGCCAACAGCGTCTCGCCCGCGTCTGCCGGCTCGATGCGATCCAGCTGTGTTTTCCACGCGTACAGCAGCGGAGGCAGCATCGCGACGTCGAGACGCGTGACCCACGGCACGTCGTTCCACCGCAGCAGCGGGGCGAACCAGCGGAAGGCGAGCTGGTCCATCTCCGACCACAGCGTCGACAGCGTCCACGCAGGGGTCGATGCGCGCTCGTTGTTCAAACCGGCTCGTGACGGTGGCGGCTCTGCGGAAAAGAAGAGAGCGTGCTCGCGAAACTCCTCGCAGAGGGCGTTGTAGTATGGTAGAACAGCACGCGCAAAGGATGTCCTGTCGACGGTATCAGCGCCTGCGGCCCACGCGGCGACGACGCTGCGGAATGCGTCGAGGCCGATCGACGCTCTGCCCACGTCGCCGCTGCGGATGACCTCGCACGTCTGCAGCAGCTCGTTTGCAAAGAACACGACGCGCGGGTCCAGGTTGCCGGCGCCGCGGCGCAGCAGGTCAAAGGCGCGCCCGAGCATCGAAAAGTAAAAGATCGAGTCGTTGCGGTTGTAGTCTGGGTCCCAGACGGTGCGGTGCAGGACCGCGACCGCAGAGACGGTTAGTCAATCAGAGGCTGGGTCCGGCGCAGCGCGCGCAAGTAGCCCGGTCAGAGATGCCGGCATCGCGGCGAGGTGCCAGTCGAGAAACCACCGGGCGCCATGCGCTCGACAAAGTACTGAAAGGCCAGGTCGCGACGTGGATCAACAAAGTCGGGCGTCGTCCAGGGTCAATAGTGATCATGTCCAGCCGCGGCGTTGGCCGCTCGGAGGCGGGCGCTGTGTAGACGCATTGCTCGTTGCGCTGCACGCATTTAAGACCTGCCTCTTGTGAGATGGGCCGCTTGATGGTCTGCTTGATGATCTGCTTGGTGATCTGCAGGGTGGACGTACAGGCTGGCTTGCGCTCGTCGCACTTGACGCGCCGTTGCCGACAGCGCTGACACCCGTTGCGCGTGCGCAAGTGCACCACCCTTTTTTCCATCCTTCATTATTCTCTGAATGCGTCTGCCACGCCTCCAGAGCGCATGTACAGTAGAGTCATACAAATCACCGCCATGTCCACGCGGAGATGCGATCCATGACTCGCGGCGGCGGACTAGGTAAGTCGAGCCGCGGGCCGAACTTCAAGATCGTCAAACCATAGCGCGATCACGGAGGGGCAAAAGAAAAGTGGATCAACAAAAGTACTCGATATTAAGATTAATGATGCTGTCTCCTGGGGCAAAGCGGCGGCCCGGGGCGCACAATCTTAAGAAGTACGGTAGACGGCAAAGGAGCGGTCGGGGGTGACGGGGGTGCTCTGGCGGACGGCGGCGTCCTCGTAGGCCGGGTAGGCGATCAGGCCGTTGTTGACGACGGCGTAGGTGGTGAAGCCCTTGTCGGCGCCGAACTGGCCGGACCAGTTGGAGGAGATGGTGTAGCCGCCGCACTTGACGCCGTTGACGGACGTGCGCGAGGCCGGGTTGCCGTTGACGGTGAAGGCGCAGCGGGTGACGGCCGAGCCGTCGTTGCGGTTGATGCCGAAGCTGTAGTTGCACGACGTGACACCGGCGTTGCAGTTGCGCTGGTACGACTGGATGGTCCACTTGCCACCGGTGGGTGCCTGACGCTCCTCGAGCACCGGCGCGGCCGCGGCCAGCGAGGCCAGGCCGACAGTGAACAGGGCAGTGAGCTGCATGTTGGTGATTCTGTTGGAGGTTGTTTGGGTTGCGAGTCTCGGAGGCTGTAGAGAAGCTGTTGGTGATGAACAAGTCGAACGAGGAGGCAGCAGCGTGTTGTTATATACAAGAGGCTGCACACGCCTCGACAGGCGAGCTCGTATTCCTTTCCTCCGGAGGGTGGCCACAGCACCGCACGGTGGTGAGAGGCGTGCAGGTCTCTCGATGCCGGCTCCACCGTGTGGCCCGATCGGGAGCTCGGCTCGGCGGATACAAGTGAGCCTTGCCAAGAGCATTGCTGCTGCCATTCTTAGCAGCGGGCAGGTCTCCTGACGGGCGGACGCTGCAGGCCACGAGTGACTTGCGGGCAGGCGTCATTGGTGGGCCCGCCTCTATGTATTCCCTCTCGCGCGACGATCCCATCAGGGTGTCTTGCCTGTTTGCATTACGACGTGACGGTCGGTGGGCCCTCAGTGTTGCTGCTGCTGCCCGAAGTGTAATAGTCTCATTGCATGTACCTGTCAGCTTTGGGCCTGCGCTACACGTGCGGTCTGCGGGAGCTCGGGGGAGCTCTGGGGCGTCGTAAGTCCTCAGCAGTCTCTCCCGAACAGTGGCGCCTGCACGACACGAGCCGACGACACGAGCGAGCGGACTCCACGAACAAACGACGTACGATCATGCCGGAACAGGCGAACGAGGCGCGAGGGAAAAGATGAGCAGCCGTGGCAGCATAGCCTACGTCACGTAATGAAAATCTGCGCAGGCGGGAGTCTCCACAGGGGCGGCGCCGAATACGGGGAGGGCCCAGCAAGGAGCGGCCGCCGGGGTCTATTTCGGACGCCGCCTTGGCCTTCCTCGCGGCAAATTGCCCGCCCAGCCGGGCGCTGAAGTGGACACGGCGGCCCGCGCGAGATGAGCATTCTGCCTGTTTGTGCGCTGCCACGGGTGTTTGTTTGATGCCGGGGAATGCACCGCGGCGTCCGTGCTGCCGGAAGTTGATGTCTGCTGACATTTGCCCGGGCTTTTTGTCGTGTGTTGCAGTCCACAGTGGTTGATCGCCGGGCTGCGGCTCCGCGGTCAGGGCTGGCGAGTTTTCTCGTCCTGCAGCCCGCGCCGTACGTCCACGTTCGACAGTCGTGCCCCTGCCGTGGTCTGCACTGTACAGGCCGGCGCGGCTTGGCGCAGGGCCTCGATCGGTGCTGCCTCTCCGCAGCAAGCCTTGCGGGCCGCCACGTGCGCCTGCGAGTCTCGGCCAGACGTCGACACGATGCACGACATGGGACGAAGGCGTGGGCCGATGCGCCACTTTGCGCGCTTTCTCGACACCGCTCCACGGAGACCGCCTATTGAACCGAAAGCGGATGCCGGTCAGCTGCACTCGCGACGAGAGTCTAGCCAGAGGACACGGCAAAAGTAGAGACGACATGCAAGAATGAGGCTGGTTCTTGCATTCCTGCTGTGAAAAGTGCTCCGCCTCGCAGAGGAGGCGGTATATCTACATACAGTGAGCCAGCCAAGGGAAACAGTCGAATGAAAGGTGGAGTTGCAGGTCGTGACATCGTGAGGTGCAACAAGGGGAGGATCAGACGACGGCGCTGCGGCGCTTCTCCGCCTGGCTCAGGGCAAACAGGGTCATGCGCTTGCGCTCCTCCGCGCCGACGGCGCCGTTGCTGCCGTCGTCGCTGCTGAAGCTGCCCGTCGCGCTGCGGTGGGCGCTGCCCGACTCGCTGCGCTTCTTGAGCTGCTGCCGCTCGCTCCCGATTGCGCCTGTCGCGCCGCCACGCAGGCTGCCCATGCTCGAGTGGCCCGACAGGCTGCCGTTTGCTCTCCACATCCGCATCCGAGACGCCGAGCGCGCCCGCGTCCGCGTCGCTGAGCGGCGAGGCCCCGTCCGCGCTGCTCGATCGGCCGCTGCGGCGCTCGTTGCCCGCCTTGACCAGGCTGAAGACGGCGCGGCGGCGCTGGCGCGTCGCAAAGTTCTTGCTGCCCTCGTGCTTGGTCGTCGGCGCCGCGAGCAGCTCCTCAGCGGCGGCGGGCCGCGCGGCTGGCGCACGGGGGTGCTCGCCGGCGCGGCCCATGCCGGGCCCGAACGTGCCCTCATCGGCGTCGCGGGAAGCCGGCCGACTTGGGTCCGTTGAGGCGCGAGACGTCGCGGCTGGCCCCGTGCGCGACGAGGTCGACTTGCGGTGCCCGGGCCGGTACGCGTTGGCCGACGGCTGCGGCAGCGGCTCCACGTCCGACAGGGCGCGGCGGCGACGGCGTCTTGGCCGGCGGCGAGACGCCAGTGCGGCGGGGCCAGCCACGGCCGGAGACAGCGCGTCGCGGCGGTGTAGAAGCTGGGCCCGTCAGAGTCCGGCGACGAGTTGATCAGGCGGGCGTGCTCGAAGGCGGCGAGCTCGAGAGCTCAACGTAGCCGGGGTCGCGGATGATGCTTTGCTGGCCCGTCATCGGGTTGTAGACGGCAAAGTAGCAGGCTGATTGGGCACCGCCGACACCACCGGCTGCATGCCGTTCTGCGCCTGCTGGTTGTAGTAGCTCGTGCCCATCGAGATGCCGCTCGGGAGTGCTGCGACGAGCCGTTCAGGTTCATGCCCTGAAACTGCTGCGCCGCCGCGGTCACGTTGCGCAGCTGTTCCTGCAGCTGCTGCTGGCGCTGCACAGGCGGTAGTTGGTCGCCATTAGGTCGCGTAAACGTGCGGGTCGACGCCGTCGTCGCCATCGTCACCGGAAAAGCTGACGCCCGTCGGCGCGAGGATTGCTCGGGGTTAGGTGAACATCTGCGCCTTTTGACCGTAACCCGCGTTGCGTAGGGTTTGAAGCCGTAGGCCGGGAACCCAGGCGCCGTCGCCGACTGCGGCATGTTCTGCGCCGCACGGAAGCCGCCGTGCGCGCCGGCGCCGCCGGCGTTGCGCGACGCGTACTGGGGAGCCGTCGAGGCCGTTGAACGCCTGCTGGTTGTAAGGAGCGGACGCCGGGACCGCCCCGTTGCCGCCGGCGCCGCCGCGAGGGGCAGTGCGCAGGCCTGCGAGGAGGTGAGAGCGGCTAGTGCGCGGCGTCGGGTTCGTGTCCACCTCGTCCTCGTGGATCGAGTTGAAGGCGGGCGGCGTGTACGACGCTCAGGCGCTTGATGTGGCTGCCCTTGCCACGGGAAGCAAAGCCGTTGCCGGGATTGCCGAGGCCGGCGGCACCGCCGTACGCAGCAAAAGAAGTGCTGTTGGCGTAAGAAGACATTTCGAGGAGCAAGACTACCAGCGCGCTTGCTCGGGAGGGTTCTGTTCGGAATGCTAGACTCGGAGGGAGGGAGGGAGGGAGAAGGAGAAAAACAAAAAGGGTCGTTGTCGTCGTGGGATCGTGTCGTAAGCCGAGGAGGAGAGGGTATGCTGAAATCAAAGGGGTGGACAAGGAGCGTGAGACTAGGCACGCAAGTCGAGGCGTCTGGCGGGCAGCGTAGAGAGGACAAGCGATGCTGCAGGCGGACAGGCGAGCGGACGGCGCGACGTGGTGCAGAGTGGCGTAGCGTAGCGTCGAGTAGAGGATGGATGGCCTCGTCGGACGTCTCGGGGTCGCGTGTAAGATTAGGGGTCGGAAGGCGGCGGTTTGCGCGGTGTAACGGGTGCGGAAGGCGCGAACAGTCAGAGGCTTTGGTCAGGGAACGTCGGAGCGGAGCAGTAGAGGTATCCGATCTTGGCTGCGTAGAGTGGAAGAAGGAGCGCGGTGCTGGCGGACGCGACAAGATCTGGCTTAAAACCGGTGATTGTGATTTTGCAGACTGCACGATGTCTGGCGAGCGGTTCTCGTGTGATTTTGGTCGAAGTATCCTCTGCTTGCAGAGAATAGCAAAGAGTGCGTGCGGTTCAGGATGCGCGACGTGATGCAATGAGTAAGCCGAGGGCGCGCAACGAGTGACGTTCTTCTTCTTCAGCGGTCCCTCTCGAGGGTTGATGTGGAAACAAGACGCAAAACAGTAAAGCGAGTCGCGGCGGCGAGGATAGCGAGCAGCCTGCGCGAGAGGGGAGGGAGACACGGAGAAGAAAGAAAAAAAACAAGGACAGGTGAAGGAGGATGAGGATGAGGATGACTGCAGGAAGAAGGGGAGGAGGAGGAGGGCCGGTCCCAGGCGCAAGAAAAGAAAGCACCGCCCTACTCTGTAGCACGGCGGCAGCGGCTGCGGTGGACGGCGGCGGCGGCGGCGGCGGCGATGGGCTGCAACCACGCCTGGCGCTGCGCTCTGCCGCGCTCTTCTTCCAGCGCGCTCACGGTGCGGAGAGCGCTGTAGCAGCGTAAGAAACGACAAACCAGACCGGGGCGGCTCGAGAACGTGAGCGGCAGACGACTTGGCGGCCCAGTCTGGCGACGAGCGCCGCGATTGGGACTAGAGCACCAGCGCTGGCGCCCGTCTCTGCTCATCGGTGGACCAGCGCCGGCTTGGAATGGAAAGGCGTCAGCGCTTAGGTGCGCCCCCAGCGGGCCTGCCTACCCTGAACCGTGCTTGCTGGCTCCCGCACGGCATCGACGGGAGCGCTCGCGACGCTGCTGCAGCCGGAATAATAACCTCTCCTGTGCTGCAGTCATTGGAAAGGCCAGGCGCACCCGCAGCGGCAACGGCCCTGGCAACGGCGGGGCTCTCTGTTTACTGCACTCTGTTGTCTGCACTTGGCCGCGACCGTTCGTGTAGCAGGTAGCAGCAAGCTACGAGCAGGTCAGTGCCCGACAGGGGCCGACTACCGTACATGGTGATGCAGGCTGAGCGCGGGCCGTACTGTAGGAGCATCGCACAGCCGTCCCCAAGAGCGGCGCTGTCCTGAAAGTACAACAACACGCAGACCTCGGCGGAGTTGAGCCTCGGGATTCTGCTGCACGATCTTTGTCGAGGGGGGACATCGTCTGACGTTTCTGTTTCACCAGGTCTGCTCTATCTCCAGCGCGCAACCTGCAGCAGCGCTGGTGAAACAAGACACGGCAGATCCTGCAGATCATGCGTCGAGCTCTGCCGTGCGGCGCCATTCCGGCAATGTACGCAGCCTTCGCGGCGGGCAGTCTCCGCGATGTTCAGCTGGGTGACGCTTGCGGGTGCCGAGAACGACATTGTCAACCCGGACCTACGCCACCTCTACACTTGTGCGCACTCTCATCTCGCGGCGGTCTGTCAAAGAATATCATGCCTGCCCGGGCGGCCCGCACAGAAGCAGACAGAAAGATCGGCGGGAGACGTGTTGACCACCGGCACGTGACGCCGAGGAGCCCCTTTCTCGCTCCCCAGAGCAGAACGGTGCACAGCCGAGCGCAGACAGACAGTCGCCGCCCGAGCCTTGCTCCTGCGGCAGCGCCGGCGCAGGAAAACACAGACGATGGACCGCCGAGCAATGCTAGCGTAGGCAGCAGAATTAAGACGAAAAAGCAAGCCGAGGCCGCTTCAAGACGGCGATGAGGCATACCCGACGCCGCGCCGGGGAAAACTAAAAGTGGCGGCGGCCTGACTACCGCGCAACCACGCGCGCCGCCGTGGGAAAGACGGACCTAAACCAGCAGTCGTATTGCGGGAGCTGTCGTCCGCCAGGCATACAAAGCCGCGCGCGTCCGCTGTCTGAACTTGAACTCTCCACAAGGACAATCCTGAACGACAGAAGTGGCCGCGTACTACCTGACGCCGATCGTGCTGGAGCCGGTGCTGCTGGGCTCGCTGCTGGCGGGGGGCTGCTGTTTGCGCCGCCGGCGGCGCAGTCGCAGATCGATGCCAACCTCGCCAAGCTTGCGGTCGAGGTGACGCGCGCGACGATCGCGACGGTGCTCAAGGTGCTGCTGGGGCTGGGCATCGCGCGCCGCGTCAGCGGACTGCTCGACTGGCTCTCGTTCCGCAAATGGGAGTTCTTCACCGCATCCAAGCCGTGGGTGTGGAACCAGGAGATTGCCGTCATCACCGGCGGCAGCGGCGACATCGCGACCGCGGTCGCGGACCAGCTGCTGGCGCGCGGCTGCGCGTCGCCATCCTCGACGTCGTCGAGCCGCGCAAGGACCTGCTGAACAACCCCAAGGTGCGCTACTACAAGTGCGACCTGACGCAGTCCTCGTCCGTTCGGCAGCGGCGACGGCCATCCCAGCGACTTGGCGCGCCCTCGATCCTGATCAACAACGCCGGCCCTGGCGATCGGCTCGCCCTCCTGGCCATCCGCGACCGCCAGCTGGACCGCATCTTCCACGTCACATCATCTCGCACTGGTACCGGTGCGCGAGTTCCTGCGGACATGGATCAAGAACAAAAAGGGCCACATCCTGTCCGTCGCCTCGATGGCGTCCTACACCGGCGTCGCCGGCATCGTCGACTACTGCGCCACCAAGGCCGGCGCGCTCGCCTTTCTACGAGGGTCTTACACAGGAGCTGCGCCACGTGTACAAGGCGCCCTTCATCCGCACCTCTTGCGTGCACCCCTTCTGGACCCGCACCAACATGACCTCCCTGATCGAGGAGGGCATCAAGAAGACGGACGCGCTCATGACGACCGCCTACGTCGGCAAGTCATCGCCGACGCAATCTTCTCCGGCCGCGCGGCCAGCACAAGGTCATCCCCGAGTACCTGCCAGATATGCGCCTCGCGCCCCTCGTTCGCGGGCCTGCCCTCCTGGATCGGCGCCACCGCAAACGACACACAAAGCAGAACGTCATGTTCACCCTCAAACACCCCGAGGCCGCGAGATCGCAAAGACCCGCTACGCCGACTAGACGCTCTCGTCGTGGTCGCCTCGACGCTCGGATTAATATACGCTCCCGCCCAGCAATGACACCTTTTTTTTTTTGATCATGCCAAAGAGCGCGTGGGCTACACCAGGACCGGCAGCGCGCCCTGGTTGTAATCGTTGCGCGGGGCCTAACGGGCCGTACGACAATCAGAGGCTGGCGCAGCGGGCAACGGGCCTCCGGCGGCCAGCTTCCAGCTGGACCGGCTGTCTTTTGTCTCGCGCTGACCGGGTGGGCTGGCATACTGCCGGCTTTGGCGCGACGTGCCCCCCAGCGCGCCAAGTCGACGGACAGCTGCCACGTTAACAACAATGATGCGCTTCGGCACTCAGGCGCAGGGTCCGATGGATTGCTGCTGTGCGGAGCAGGGCACTATGCACTATCTGAGTTGCTGACAATGGACCGTGCACGCAAACACGGCCCTGGGCGCCATCGCACGCGAACGGGCGGATGAGTGCGCCGCGCTCGCAGCGCCAGCCCGCGCAGGTGCTGCCAGACACGGGGCATGGCGTTGCACATTGAGGCATGACGCCGGCGTTGGCTGCGCCGGCCCAGGTCTTGCCCGTCTGGTACGCGGCGCGGATGCGTCCAGCCCGGCTGCCTTGGAAGCTGGCTCTGACTATATAGACGTGGCCGCGTTGTGCTCTTCTACAGGCGACACCAGAGACCGGACGAGACGAGAGACGAGACGCCGCACGGGCAACGAACATAGAGTGAGAGAACAGATTGAGTGACAAAAGACGAGATGACGGCCGCGGCACCGCTGGTGCTGCTGAGCGGCGGGCAACGGGTTCGTCGGCTACGCGACGCTGGTGCTGGCGCTGCAGCGCGGGTACCGGGTGCGGGCGGCGGTGCGGCGGGCCGAGGCGGCGGCGGCGATCGAGGCAGGCGTCGAGGCGGCGCCGTATGTCGCGAGCGGCGCGCTGACGTTTGTTATCGTGCCGGACATTACGGCGCCGCGGGCGTACGACGAGGCAGCGCGCGGGTGCGCGGCCATCGTGCACATTGCGTCGCCGCCGCTGCCGATGGTAAACCACGGCCCGGCTGGTGGAGCAGGCGCGCAACGGCACGCTGTCCCGCGCTGGACGCGGGCCGAGGCCACCCGACCGTCCGCCGTGTCGTCTCACCAGCAGCATCATGGGCGTGCGCTCCATGGCCAGCCTGCTGCGCAACTATCCCGCCAACATTGCCGCCATGGCCGGCCACCCAGAGGAGCTGCCGCGGTGACGGCCGAGTCGCACGTGCCAGAGGAGCCAGAGACGGCCCGGGGAGATCGGCGCTGTTCCGGTACGTGGCGTCCAAGGTCGCCGCGCGCAACGCCGTCACCGAGCGTCTGGCGCAGTGGAAGGCGCGCAAGGAGGCCGGCGGCGACGGCGCTCATCAGCGTGGTCAACCTCCACCCCGGCTACGTCCTGGGCCGGCATGGGCTGTGCAAGACGCCTCACCGAGGCGCTCTCGGTGACGACCAACTCGGTGCTGGGGTTCTTGTTCGCGGCCGAGGCTGCCGACATGAACATCTTTTACGGCCAGCCGGCCGATCTGGACGCGTCGACGGTCAGCATCGACGACGTGGCGCTGGCGCACGTCAACGCCATCGATCTCGATGGGGTCCCGGTCGCGGATGGCGAGTGGGCGCGGCTTCATGCTGAGCACCGAGACTCAGCGCTTACGGCCCCAAGATGTGTGAGGAAGCCTTTGATGTCGTCCGGACGGTGCTCACGCCTGAAGAGCGTGCACGTGGCCGTGCCCGGGCAAGTACGACTCGCTCCCGGTACGCTTCGACATTGGCGACACCGAGCGGTGCTGCTGGGCGCAAGAAGCTAAAGAGCTACCGCGACATTGTCACGCAGACGTCCCGCTGGCTGCTGACCCTGCCTCCGGTGTAGCTTCTGTCGCCGAGGTGATAGACCTTTTCCAGCATCCAGCATCCAGTATCCAGCTCCAGCTAGAGATAGAGACAGAGACGTCCAGAGTGGTGAGAGAAAAGATAAATGCAGGCCTTGCTTGTGCATCTTCTTCAGGGCGAGGCGCTCCAGTTTTGCAACGTCGACGAAGCCGTCGGCAGCAGCGGCAGGCGCGAGATCCAAAAGACGTGGCGCGGGACCGAGTGCTTGGCCAGGCGGGTGCGCACAAAGCCTTGACGTCCTCGGTGGACAGGGCAATGTCGGCGCTGCCGTCGCAGGGCCCGAGCGCCCAGGAGACGGGGAATGGAGCTCATCTGCAGCGCGCCGGCGTGAGGATGTTGCCCGCCGGCTCGAGGGCGACGCGAGTGCCGTGCCGCGGGCAACAAAGGCGGTGATGACGGCGACGGGCGAGAGACGGCGCTCGGCAGCAGCACGACCTTTGCGTCCCCGCACGTGCCGGCTCTGCGCAGCACGTGCTCGATGACGGCGACGTCCGCGGGTTGCGGGTACACTGCGGCAAAGTCGTCCATGGCAGGTGCCACTGCTGCTGCGGCTGCGGCGACGGCTGAGCGTCAGGCCTGACGGGTTCATGATGTCGGTAGGCTGGGCAACGTGAAACATGGCGGCGAGCTTCCCAGGCGGCGTCGGCTGGCGGCTGCGGCGGCGGGACGGGCCAGCCTGGGTCGGCGGCAGCGGTGGTATATCAATCAGCAGTGACGCTCGTGATGCGGACTTGCTGGCGGCAGCGGCTTTTGCTTAGCGCGCGCGCGACGGCGGCGCTAGAGTAGTCGGCGCTCTGGGCTGGTGTTCGACGCGGCCGGTTGGCGTTTGACGCACGACGCGCGGGCGACGAGTCTGCTGCGCGCCTCACTGTTGCTTTTAATCTTCCGGCACGCCCCTGCTCGTGTCGCTCCGGATGTCTCTGCTGTCGTCCGCGCGCGCGCCTGTGCAGCCAGTTGAGGCCGCGGTTGACGCCCGAGTGTAACCTCGCAACGCGCGGGACCGAGAATGAGGCCGGCGAAAGGGCACACCCCCTGGGAGGCCCATTATTGCAGAGGGACAGTGCGGAGAAGGCCACCCTCAGAGAGATGCGACGACGCGCGAGCGGGAACTAGCCCGCTGCGCAGTAAAGCCGACGAGTGGGAGAGGGGGTTTTTCGCAGTCGCAGTCGCTGCCGCAGCCGTGGCCGTCCAGTTGCAGGTGCAGACGAGGACGGCATCATCGCTCACGTCCCATCGCCAGATCGAGTCGGGTTGTGGCCCCTCCCTGCGTGGTCTGAGATGCGCTGTTCAGCCCGCGTGACCGGCCTTGCCCCTGTCGCTCGATGTGCGTCACACAGCTATCGGACGCTCGGCCGGCAGCGAAAGAAGCAGAGGCGGAGCTCGGCCGCTGTAGCGCGCCGCGGGCGTTGAGCCAGACTCTGAGCAGTGGGGGCCACGTCGGCGTGCAGCATCGCCAATGGGCCACGGTAGCCCGCGCGGGCGATCTGCACGCCGACTCCACCTGGTCATTTGCCCGCACCTTGAGAGCTGCGGTTGCCGCGGCATGCGTCGCCTGGACAGAACCCTTCCTGCCGCCGTCCGCGGGCGTTCGTGTGCCGAGAGCGTGAGGCGCCCTTCTCCGCAAAGGGTCGCTGCACGCTGACGGCCAAGAAAGCTTTTCGCGCCGATTGATCGTGCGCAGTAGGCCGATCTTGCAGCCGCCTCTGCTGCGCGCTGCGAGGCGGCCGCATTGAGTTTGCCGCCAGCTGGGCGCTCAGCTCGCCGCGCCATGCTCTTGTCGGCCATCCACGCCTTGCTCGTGTCGGGACGGTGGCGCGTTGCCGGAAAAGGCTGGCCGTGTTGCGCGGAAACGAGGGCGGCGCGCGAGAGAAACCGGTAAGCGGGCCGGTTCAACGTCGCCCTAGACTTACCGAGTAGCGAAAGAAGTCCGCCGAAGTCGGACGCGGCGCTGTGCTGTTTGGTGAGCCTGCATCTCCGCGCGCCGTGGCCTGTGAGTCGCTGGGGGGGAGTCTGCAGAAAAAAAAAGAAGGCTTGGGTCACATTGCCATCTGCAGTCTGCCAACGGGCGTACATGCTGCAGCCTTTTCCTGTTCTGCATCTTGTGCTGCAGAACACGCACGGGCGAACAGCTTGCACGTTCGTGTGAAGAAGGAGGCGGGGGGAACTTGAAGAAGCAAGGACAGGGTTAAACGTTCCAGAATTGCTTCTACCAGCGTGGTGCGCGGACGAGAGACCCAAAAGCAAGCGGCATACGAGGCTAGGGCGTGGCGACGACCTTGGAGATCGACGTACCTATTTTCGCCGTCGGCGTCGTTGCAACTCGTCGGACCACTGCTTCATGTCCTGTGGAAGCGATGACGTTGTCCGGTCGTGCGCAAAGGGCGCTGGTGCGGCCGACCTGTCGGATCTGGGTTGCGGGACCTGTTGTGAGGCCAAAGTTGGATGGTCAAAGGCCTGCCGACCGCGGCGTTTACTTTCTTTGCAGCACAGGCAGGCAGGTCAAAAGCTGGGTGACGGGCCGGCGGCGGGCCACCGTCCACGGTCTTGAGCGCGGCGACCATGGCGCCAACGCGCGCATGCCGCCGGTGATGTAGGAGCGCGTCTTTGGCGCGCCGGTGGATTGCCGGCAAACTCGATGAAAAAGGCCTCGCGTTTTCCGTCGACTCGCGTTGGGGCAAACCCCATCGACCGTACTGCCACCGCTCAACTCGAAAAAAAGCGCGGTGGGCCTCAGCAGCGCGACCGCTGCTTGGCCTCCTCGGGCTGGAAGCCGCCCTGCGGAACTCGACCGAGTTCAGTTATGCCGGACAATGAGCCAGGCTGGTCTTGTTGCGCAGCCCTTGACGTCTCGAGGAGATGCGCGCGCGGTTCTGCAGGCTGCGCCGTACCGTCCGTGCGTTGTTGGTCGTTTCCGAGAGAAACTGGGCCACAGGTACCGGCGCGCCGTGCGGGGCCCCGCCGCCGCGCCCGCGGCCTCGAGGTAGACTGCCGTTTCACGAAAACGTCCACATATCCGGATGCCCGTTTGGACAGCGGGATCGGCTTGTTAAAGCGCATCCCATGATGTCGCCCCGAGCTGCAGTCGAGGCCGAGACCGGGTGCTGTGCACCGTGTTGGTCACGCCGCCCTGGGGCGCGCTGCGCGACGTACAGGGAGCCGGGCCTTGGTGGCTGCGATATTCCTTGAACGCCCGAAGGCGGGCCGGAGTCTTGGGCCCGGCGGCACGATCGGGTTGCCGGGCCTTCCAGGTGGTCGGGTACGCATGATGTTTGCCCGACAGGACCACGCCAAAGCCGCCCTCGCCCCGCGCTTGTACCTTGACAGCCCTTGGTGGGCACGCCGCCGCCCCCAAGTCCGTTGCCGCCCGGTCGATACCGCTCCGTCATCGCCGCCTTCAGAGCCGGGTTGCTGGCCGTGGGCCCGAGAAGGAAACTTGAGCTGCTCGCCCAACGGTGCCGGGTCACATTTTCGGTCGACCGCTTGGTTGCCATTTTGGGTGTCGCTTGTTCGGTTTTCCCCCCCTTGCCTCGGCCGAGAGATGCAAGGGGTGATCGAGGCGCGGATTGTGGCGTACAAATCGTGGGCTGTTGCTTGATATGGCAACGGTTGTGCGCCTGGCGAGGGGCGATAAATTTATATGAGATGGACTCGTGAGCACGACAGGTGAGCAATGTGTTCTGGTCAAGGGGGTGACGTTGCTGGCATGCAGCCTCTCTGATTACAATGCAGCCAGCGGCAGCGCGGCTGCGGTGGGGGGCCCCAAAACAGCTGCAGAGCCTGCGCTCGAAGCACGCAGTATCCTTGTCGGCGTGGCTCGGGGCGCTGGTTCTCCGCGCCGACCGCCGGATCGCTACTTGACCAGAGCAGCTCTGTTTTTACACTCATCCGCCA
>JAMXBC010000179.1:0-37272 GCA_024138005.1 Lumnitzera racemosa | reverse complement strand
ATATTCAAAACTAAAGTTTTTAATTTAACCTTCATTTTCCCTCTTACCATTTTTATCATCAAAAATTTGGAAATTTTACATTTCTTTTCACTGATTAAATAAAAGGAAAAAAAAAAGGTTAAACCTATTTAATTTCAATATGCCCTTTAAAAAAGAAAATCCCAACAAATTGTTAAGAATTTTTTATTTTTACAAATTCCATATTTAAAATTATAATTGGGGTTTAAGTTTTTAAAATTTTTAAATTTAAATTTTAATTCCTTTTTAATAAGATCTAAAAAAAATTTCCAAGTTTTTTTTAATAAACTTTTAAACTAAAACCTAAAAAAAAAATAATAAAAATTAATAAAAACCCAATATAAATTAATTTTTACATATTACTTAACAAACCATAATTTTTAAAATTATTGTTTAATCTAAACCTTTCAAAAAAAAAAATTTTTCCTCCATAAACATTTTTTTTCCTAATTCTAAAAAAAATTATTAAACAATTGATACAATAATTTTAATACAATAGTTTTAAAAAAGTCTTTTAGGAGCTAAAATTTTAAAAAATTTATTTGCATATAATTTACCTTAAACTTTCAGGATACAACATTTGGTAATTTTTTCAAATTGTTTCAATAAATCTAAAGATTTCCAAAAAAATTAATACTAATGGCCTAAGTTTAACTTTTTGTTAAAATTTCTATAATAAATAAATAATTTTGTATTGTTTTAAACCTCCAAAAATTATCATAAATTAAAAAATTTTTAAATTATAAATTAATCCCTTTAATATAAAATTTTGAGCCCTTTAAGTATAATGAAAAGGCTTTTGCAAGTTGAGGATTTTCCAATTTTATTTTACCGGATTAAAATATGTTTTAATGTTCAGTGAATTTTTTAAAGAAAAAAATTTTATGCAAAGAGATCCTAAGGTCAGGCACAAAATAATTAAGAATTTCAGCTTAAAAGGATACACCTTTTAAAATACTCTCAAACCATAATAATAAAAACTAATCCTTTTTTAACTAAAACCTACCAACTTTTTTCTATTTTGATTAAAATAACACCTTAAATTTCTTTAATTTTTAAAATTTTGAAATTCAAAAGTTTAACATACAATAAAAATTTTATCCTGTAAATTTCCATAATAACATTAAAATTTTATAAATTTAGTTTTTTTTACAAATATTTTTTATTTTTTTTACCCTTAAAATTTTGGTTAATAAAGGGTTTTAATAATTTGGAAAGGGAATAACTTATAAACATTATAATCCCTTTAATTTTTTAAAAATTCAAAATTTCTAAATGTCAAATACCCAATTTTTTATTTAATAATTTTTTATTTCATAAAAATTATTAAACATTAAAAAACTTTTAAAATTTGGCCTCTTAACTATATTTTTAACATATTTGAATTAAATTAAAATCTTTTCCCTTATTAGTCTTTAAAAATTTTTTTTTTTAAATTTTTATCATTGTTTAAATCTTAAAAAAACATTTTAATAAAATTTTTTAAAAATTTTTTAAAATTTAAAATTATCAACTTTTTAATTAATTGTTAAATAATTTTGGGGTAAAAAATCTAATTTTTTTAATCCTTTAAAAAATAAAGTTATTTAATTTTTTTTTTTTATTTACATTTAAATAAATTTTTTTAAAAATTAATTGGATTTCATTATTTTAATTAAATATATTTAATAAAATTTAAAGGTGATACATTGAATAATCCTTTTTAATGGAATAAAAAAAAAGGATAATTCAAGTTCTAACCTTAAGAACAATGATTTTAATTTTCAAATTAACTTTTAAAGCTTTTCATTTAATTTAATTACATTTATTATTACAACTAGTTTTAAGTTTATAATAAATTTAAAATTAGAATAAGAAAAATTTAAATATAAGCCAAAAAAAAATTTTTAAAAAATATCCAATGTTTTGGTTAAATTCAAAAAATATAAAGAAATTTTTTCCTATGGAAAATTAAAAATATAAAAAAAACTACCCATAAGAACCTCTATTTCCAATTTTTTTTTTCCCCCTTTTTAAAATTATTTTAAACTAATGGTAACTAAAAACATTTTTTTAACCCAAATCCAAATTATTTATTAATCCACCTTCTAATATACCATTGGGCTTTTTTTAAATAATAATTTAAATAAAAAATTGGAAAAGTTTTGAATTTTATTATATTTTATAAAACCAAAGGAATTTAAATTTAAACAATTATTCTTTAAATTTACTTATTACAAAGAGTATAGAATTTTTTAAATTTAGTACAACATAATTATTCTTAAACATATGTTAAAATGGAAAGGGTAAATAATCATATTTAAAAAATTTTAATAAAAATTTAAAAATTATAAACCCAAATTTTCAAAAAAAGCCAAAATCCCCCTTTCCCTTAAAAAAAAAGGAAAGGGGTTTTTTCCCCCTTCTTAAAAAAAAAAATAAACCCAAACCTTTCCCCTTTAAAAGGTAAGGGGTTTCTATAAACCCTTTAAAATTTAAATTAGTTTTATTAAGTTCAAAATTTTAAACCCAAAAAATTTTTAAAAAAAAAAAGGGGGAAAAAGAAAAGATTTTCCAAAAAAAAAGGGAAAAAAATTTTACAAAAATAAAGGGGGGGGGAAAAAGGGTTTAAATAGAATTTGTTAAAAAAATTTTTAAAATTTCTTTTAAAAGTTTTAAGGGGGCCAACCCAAGATTTTTAAAAGCCAAAACAAGGGTAAAAGGTTAATAGGTCAAAGCTTGTTAAATTAGTATAGTTCTTAAGGGATGTTAGTTTTAAGCCTTACCCAAATCCGAATTTTTCTTAGGGTTTTGAGTTTGAAAGGAATTTTGTGTTGTTTCTATCTAGAAAGGTATTGTTTTAATTTTTTTAATTCGCTAAGATAAAAAGAAATACGTGATATTATAGTAAGGAAAATGTATTTTTCTTAGCCATATTGCCTGTGACACTGATTTTAATATGTCATATCGAATCAATTTTTCTTACGATATTTCCTTGCTATCCTGTTGAGTCAACCTATCGTACTCTAAGTTTTCATTATTGTTATATTCTTCCTTATTTCTATTATTATTATATTTTATTATTATACCCTTTTCTTTACTCGTTACAGGATGAAGAATAAAGAGGAAACATTAGGATTTCTTATAGAGTTTTGTACATAATCTACTTTTATTTCTTGAATTTCCTTTATTAGATAAAAAAAAGGAAGCATTACATTTATTATTAATATATGAGATTTTCTAGGTGAGTCTAGAAATTGTTTACTGAATCATAGAGTAATCATTGAGGATTAACAAGGCTACAAGATGTATTTAACCATACTTGTGGGAATTCTAAAAATTAGCTTAAAATTACTCATTTAAAGTATTATAAGATGTAGATATAACAGACCTAGTTCACTTGTACATAATATTTCTTGAATGGGGAATTAGATTGACTAGATCTATTATATTTCTTCTACACTCAATGATCACATAAATGTATGGATATGAAATATATGTCAAATGCAATAATTACAAAATTTTTTTGAGAATTAGTCTTCTCTTATAATGTATAGGTACAATACTATAAAAAATTGATAGCATTTTTTTATTGTGGGAACAAATATTTCCTTAAGATAAAAACGATTTGTATTAAGTAATATAAATTAATGCTAAACGTATATGTATGAGAAAAATAAAGGTGAACCCAAAGTCAAATGATAATAAACGGTATAATACATGGTGAGTATGTCTAGGAAATATGATATTCCAGTTGTCTAATTTAATAGATGTCCTGCACGATATGCTATTGCTGCTTGCGCATTACAATTTCTTATTGCAGGGACGATGTCTCATCCGTGCCAACAATTTGAAGATATCGAACTCCTCCATCTCCAATAAATCACCATCTCTTCTCTCTAATATTATATCACTCCTGCCAAACCACTTTGGGGATCTCATATTCTCTCTCGGGCTGTTGGTCCCCCAGAACACGACTGTTCATCATGACCTTACAAGCAAGATTTGTAAGAAAAGTTATTCCAAGCTAAACCGACATCGAGGTTTCAACTATTTCTGGAATTAATGCATTTATCATTTGGTCGTACTCTATAAACCAAAAGACAACAATAAAGATGTGGAATTTGGAACAAAAAATGCAAATTTAGTACTATATCAATCAGTTTGCAAAATATAAATGGTGATTCCTAAGGTCTATTGCCCTCCAAAAAAATTGAAAGAGAACAGAAATGGGATATTTATTTTTTCCCTAAGCAAAAGTTCACGTTGTGTTGTAGAAAAATATTGATGAAAAGGAAAAGGGAATAAGAAGTTATTTAAGTGGAAGACAATAAACGTGAGATTATTGTTGGAATAATGCAATTAATTGAAAACCGGGAATTTTCAATCTCTGCTTGATCACATTTTTACTATAAGGTCCTGAATTAGCCTCTTACCTAGATGAGACTTTTGACATTATCTCTTTACCATTTAAATTTAAGCTTTTTCCCTACATGTTAAGGAAAAACCCAGTTGGGTTTTAAGCACCAAAAGCCAATTATGCTGCAGCATAAATTTTGTAAGAAGTTAGGAGAGTGATTACAATGAATCCCAGGTTGTGGCAATTGAACTTAAATTTGCTTTAGAGTATATTCGATCGGCCTCTAAATTCTTGTTGGTTCATTTAATGATATTAACAATTTTAAAAGTTAAAACATTTTTAATTCATCTTTAGATCTAATTAAAAATATTTTTGAATCATCTAGCATAAAGGAAAATTTCAAATTTTGCTTTGATGGATTTATTGTTTGATTAACTTCGATTTATCCGATTATTCTATGTCACCTAAAAATCCACATTGCAATTCTAACATCATTTACTTAAATTCTTATAATTAGGGCATTCAATGATTTTTAACATAATGAATTAGTTATAAAATTTCTTAGTTTAAAACAAAAATCACAATTGTATGAAATTTAAATTTTTTCTAAAAGCGATCCTTATCGTCAATTAACACCACCTTTTAATTATTAGAAATTTGTCCATTGCTACATATCACTATTGCATAACGCCCACCATAACCCAATTTAAATCACAAATTTCCAAATGAATTTTTGTTGCTATCCCACCCACCACTTGCTACCACTAATATATTACAGTTACCTTAGAAACATTACTTGCACATAGTTACTATGTTATTTCACAACCACCAAACTTTTCGCCAATGCATCCATTTTACCAACTCATTCCAATTTCAAATCACCATTTTTCCTATTGCCACTGTGAACAAATTGTCAGGTTTAATTCCAAAACAACTACTGCCATGCGTCTATTGAAGTTTTTGTACAAAGCAACAACCATTTTGTACTACTATACACAAACATTACTAGTAACTTTAACTTTAATTTTAGAAAGAGAACTCAGAATTGGTATAAATTTATTTAAATTTAGCTATAATCATCCAATTTAATAAATAGATATAATTCAAAAGGTTTAATATTTCCATTTTATTGAAGTGGAATAGCTATGTTTAAATAAAAGAAACCCCAATTAAGGTAATTACCTTGATTCATTACAAAAATTATTCTTATAACATCTCATAGTAAATCTGAATCAATGCATTCCTTCATCAAAATTATAATTAATAATTTTTTTATATCAATGAAGAAAATTTTGTTAATAAAACATTAGAAATAAAAATTTATACAAGACTAATAAGCAACAATAGGTTGAAACATGAAACACTTTTCAATTTAAATCTGGGATTTTCAATTAACCATTAATAAGTAAATACAAACATTTATTTAAAATTATCCAATTTTAATAATAGAAATAACAACAAAAAAACAAGGTAGGGCTCATTTAAAATCATAAGGAATTAAAAAAGATACTAAAGTTAAGAGTCCCTTCGAAACCATGAGTATAACAAAGCAAGGACATCTAAAAAGCGAAAAAAGACTTATATAGAAAATCGGATGGAAGAGCTTTGAGAAGTTCTACACCATCCTAAGAACTTAATGACTAAACTTCAATAAGCAAGTGCATGACAATTCCCAAGTGAACACCGGCCAATAGGGAGAGACTAATGTAGGAAAAAGTAGGTAAATGTATAGGCTCCCCTATAGATTCATTAAGAAAAATGTTGAAGCTTAAAGTCCTTAAATATCAACTTCTAACCCTTTTGCCAACCTTCAACCATATTGAACTCATGATTAGATATTCAAGATGCTTTGCGCTACTCAAGCTTAGGCTAATGATTCCTTATTTTTTTAGATTTCTTATCATTTGTTATCATGACTGAAATTTTTTCACCCAGTATGCCAACTCTTAATGTAAAATTTCCTAAAGCCTTCTTTATTCCTCTTCCGATTCTCAAACTTATTTGTACTGTCAAGAGCTTGCGATCGCTCACTGATTTTTTATATGCTTATCAACTATTTAGGTCATTTGTTGGTTAATTCTTTTATCTTTTAGAACTAGGGTTCTTAGTGAGACCCTGTGTTAGATTAAAAATTTATAAGATAGATGTTTATCATGTGGAATAGTTTTTTTATTCTTAAATAAGTTCTAATGTTAGCTTTTATAGTTGCTTAGGGCTTAAAATACCAATGACTAGGTTAGTTAGGTTTTAATGCATTGTTTGTATGATAAAAGTTAGATTAATATTAGCTATATATTAGTTAGACATCGTCTTGTTGTTACTCGAATAGGGATATGACATATAATCATCTTAAGGAATTTAAGCAAAACCAACCTATAAATGGCTTAAGTTTCAAGTTTATCTCATTTCTTAGGGTTAGAGATCCATGGAAATCCATTTCCTATCATTTATTTTAACATGGGTTTAGTGCTTCATAGTTAGCAAAACCCTTAATAGGGTTTAGTGACTTTTAAGATATTTTTATTGGAAATTAAATTAACATCTATTTCTTAAGTTACACTTAATTAGAAAATCAAAAAGAAAGTAAGTAAAATTTAATGATAAATAAGTTTCATTAAATATATATTGAAATAAGTTACAATTACTTGACAGTACTGAAACAATAGTTTACCATAAAAAAGTAACATATAAAAAAATTATACATCTAATAAAGAAAATTTAAAAGAATTAAATTATAAGAATATATTAAATTAATGAAAACACATAGATAAACAACAAATATTCTCCATTTCTGGATTTACTTGCATTTCCTTAGAATATGATATGAGGTTGTCAAATTTTAATTTAATGTTGGTTTTCCATAGCTCCTGTCTATAGCATCTTGTTCATTAAACTTTTACACTTTAACAGGATTCCACTTTGGGATTTCCTTGCTTTCCCTTGCTCCTATTGCTTAAATTTCTATAGACAACACTAATAGGAAACTTATGCTTAATTCTTAATATAATTTGTAATAATAGGTTATTGAGCCATAAATGTTCGTAGATCGTATCTTTAGTAAGTAGCCAACATCATTATATTAGTGTTGTAAGCTTGACTCTATGCCTCCACTTGTAACTTAAAAATTGCAATATTACCTCTATCCTAAAGCCAATTGATATGTGCAACTTTTGAGTCTTTTGATATCCTGTACCTCCACAAAACATTGGTATTCATTGCTCAATTTTACCATCAATTTATCTCTTCTTCAAACTCTAAGAACCACCTTATCACTACCTAACTTGACATTCTTTAAGGATGTACAACATATTTATAGATAGTTATCTTCCAAGTTTCACAAACCTTGAACTTATCATTATCAATTGTAGCCATTGTCAATTATGATTACATTGGTATCCCAAACCTGCTCAAAATGTTACTAACCTGAATGCTTTATGTTAACCTACTTAGTAAGATAATCTATAGCTACAATGATGTATCTCCTCTGCTTGGTCTTTTGGAAGGATGACTAGTGAGGGAAATAAGTACAGCTTGAGGCTTGTTTAACCAGAGCATTTCTTTGACGTAACATAGTTAAGCTAGGTCAGGACATTATCCTCATTATAGGCTACTAGTACCTTAATCTCAATGCTGTACATATAGAGCCACTACTCTTAAATGATACTTCACACCTTATAATGTAGATCATAGACACCTTTTTCACCTAGATGGCTAGAGGCCTTAGTAGGCATACTTATGCTCTCTTGTATGTCTCATGTAAATTGGTTGCTTTGTAATAACTTTTCACCTTTGTGTATAGGCAAGTTTACTCTTTAATAGTTGAATGTGTGCTATAAGTATTTGGATCCTTTTGTTAAATCATAAAAATTTATGTTAAAACCCAAATTTTCCAATTTTTGAGTTCTACCTATTAGTAACCTGTAAGCTAATAAAACAAAATTTTCTTTGCATGTTTTACTGGTATCTTCATAGTGTTAGGTCAAAGTTAAGCCGTATTCTTTAAAAACCCAAAAATATTATGATCATTTTATTTTTAATATTCTTATTGAAACCACAAAAGAGTTAAAAAATTAATACTTGTTTACCTCTTACAACTTTATCCGTATAGCGTTTGATTTGTTCTTATTATTAGGGAAAAAATTTTTAAAGTAAGAGTCCAATTCCAACAAAGGATAAGACTATTTTTCTTCCCTAGATCTAAAATATTAAATTTAAGTCGTTTTTGTCAAAAGTAACCCTTTAAGAATAAAATGAAATTTGTTAAGATTTAGATTTAGCTTCAAATGTTAGTGTCAATAATTCAAGGGAAAGAAATGTTTCTTACCAAGTGACCTGAGGCATCAGGAATTGTATTTAGAGTTGTTAGTAATTTATGTTAATTGCTAAATAGGGTTAGATTTAGTAGCAATTGACAGCAAACAAACTTCCAATTCTTGTAACATAATTAAGTTTTTTAAAACAGGTTAATTAAACTATATAGCACTCACCTTTACTTTCGTAGAAAGAAGCCTAATTACTCATAGAAAAATATAAATAGATTTCTCCTTCCAGTTTTGAAAAAAATTTGTTAGAAATTCTTTCAAGTTAAAGCTTTCATATCTCATCACATCAAATTGAAATGGATTTAAAATTAAAATTATAATTAAATTCTTAAAATAACCATATTATTGATAGATACCCTTTGGATCTTTAATAGATTTGTGCCCCTTTCCATTAGGCCAAAACTTTTTTTCCTCAATTTCATGGTTTCAACAATATGAAAATAAAATTCAAAAAACCTAATTGTAATACATATTTTTGTAAAGGCTTATATTGTATCTTTAGGTATCAAAATCCCTTAAAGTTGTTTAGGCTACATTTCTTTCTTCACTTTCAATCTCTATGAAAAATATTTATATTAAAGTTAAACATTTAAAACTTTGATATGTGGCTCAAATTTTTAATTAAGCAACAATATCGTAAGTACCAAATGTAATGAGAAGTCTATACACATCAGAAGGTGCTTTGATTGGATATACTGAAAAAGTAAAGAATATAGAATCCTGGAGGTTCTATGGCATTTGAAATTCGGTGTAGGGGAAAATCTTGAGCATGCAGTCAAGAGTAAAGTTAATCACAAAATTTCCTTGCTTTTTCACCAATAAAGTTTAAGGGCCTTAAGGTATGGCTTCCCAAATAAATCTACTAAAATTCCACTTTCTAAATTTGACTTGCCCTCTTAAATAAGAACTTTTTTGTTTCCTGTATATAAACAGTTGTTTTGGTAAAACGCATAATTGTTGGGTGTATCTATTAAAAATTTTTGGGAAAAGAAATTTTAAAGGGGATATAGAAAGATATATAGACTGCATTAAAAAGCTCAAATTTGTGGAAAAAAGGTTGAACTAAAGGGAAAAGGTTTTTGGAACGTATAAGGAGGGGAAAAGGGGTTTTAACCCAAAACCAAATTAGGGGTCGTACGAATGAAGAACAAAAATAAAATAGGGGTTTTTGAGGTAATGTGTAGGGGATATCAGCCCCAAGACAAAAAACACAATAAAAATTTTTTAGCTTGAAAAATGGGGTTTGATAAACCCCACGAACACTAAATATCCTCGGGGTTTAAATAAAATTTAAGATGAAACCCCCTAACCTATTCAAATGAAGGGGGTTCACAAAATTTTTTTGGGGGTTTGGGGATCATAAGAACACAAGGAAGATTAAAGAGCAAGTCAATCCCAAATAACCCTTGCAAATTTCAAGCTCTCGATGTTTTAAGAAAAACCCTTTTGGGTTCAAAAAAGGGGAATTTTCCTCATTTTATATATGTGAAATATATACTTTGTATTATTTTTTATTTTTTCAGATGTTGCTATTTATAGCAAGCCCCAAAACCCTAGTGAAAAAATGTAAATAATGTATAAGGGGCCTTTTAAAACCCCTTAAAAGGGAATTGGGCCTAAAAAATAAAACAAAAAAAAAACATTTTAAAAAGAATAAAAAATTTAGGGGGTTTTTAAAAGGGGAAGAAGAATCCCAGTCGCTCAGTATTTTTTGGAATAGTAGTTTTTGAACCCGGACAGGTCAGTGGGTTGGGATGTTCAAGTCCTAAAAAGGAGTTTTTAAGGTCTCGTGGGGGCTTGGCCGAGCCACTAGAGGGGGTCAACCCATAATTGGGCCCAAATCTTAAAATTTTTGGCAATTGTCTCTCAAAACAATGTTAAGTGGTTCCAACTTTCCCCAACAAAAACCCTTTGAAAAACTCGGGTTTATAATAAACTTATTGTTGAGTGGTTTTTTTCCTCTCCCCCCATCCTTTTAGCTTTTTGTTAGCCTTTGGGTACATTGATCGACCTTGCTTTTGAACAGGGCTACCTCAACTTAAAATAAAAGTCGAAGGCTGAATTTCCCCTCAAAATTAAATTGATAAAAAAATTTAAAGAATTTTAATTCTAAATCCCGGTATTTGAAACAAACCTCTTTGGGGAAAAAGATACCAAGTAAAAAGAAACATATTTGATGGGTTTTATGGCTAAGCTAAATGTAAATCAGACTTAATTGATAGTATTTTTCTTGTGTTAGGATTCAACAACCTAAATTTGGGGGAAATCCAATGGTGTTGGTAAGGTACCTAGTGGATCTTTGGGTGATGCTATCACCAAAGGGGTGCTTCACTAAAAGGACTTTGGGGAAATCTTTGGATAGTTTTTTGGTACTCAAATGATTGAGAAGGGCCTAAAACAAATAAAACCTAATATGTACAAGATACATATTTAAAAGGTTTTTATGTGCTAAAACTAATATGTAAATCGAAAATTTAATTTTATAGTAAAGGGTTTTATTGGTATTTAACTAACCCATTGGGCCCATTTTAATGGTGTTGGTAAAAAAACTTAGGATCTTTTTTGGGGGATGCTATCACTGGTGGAAGGGGGCAAAACTAAAAGGACTTGGTAAATTTTGGATAATTTTTTGGGACTCCCAAAAATTGGAAAAGGACCTAAAAAAAATAACTATATTTTGTGCAAGATACAAATTTTGATGGTTTTTAAATTTCTAAGCAATATGTTTTAAACGAACTTAATTGTTTGTATTGCTTGTATTTTTATTCAACTACCTATTTGGAGAAATCCCCAAGGTGTTGGTAAGATACCTAGTATCATTTTTGGGATGCAATTTATTTTGGGGGGTGGGTCACTAAAAGGGGCTTAGGTAAATCTAGGATAATGTTTGTTGGGACCAATTTATTTGGGGGAGGACCTAAAACCCCAATACCTTTTAAAAGTAAAATTTTTATTTTTTGTGTGGGATAAAGGTCATCAATAACCCCAAGTCTTAGGACATTAAAGGGGAAAGTACCATTTTTTTTGGGCTTTAAAAAACAGATTATACATCTTGTTTGTTTTCATTTTTTTTATGTACTCATTTTGGGGTGCTTTTACTTTTTTACTTATTTTTTCACGGCATACATGGGGCATCATGCCTTAAGCGTTAACTCACCTTTTTTGGAAATTTCTATCTTTCACTTTTAGGTTTTGGTATTATTGATGATATGGAGAAAATGACAATGTAGGGTTTAAAACCCCCTAATTAAGGATAAGAACTATTTTTTAATTGGGGTTAAAAGGGCGAGATATGGGGTAAAAGATAGGCTTTGGGTTTTGTTAAGCTATAGCGTTTATTTTTTTTGTTTTTAGTTAGTTTTCGTATTTATTGTACTTGGTGGATTAAAAAGATTTATTATCAATTTTGTATTTAAATTGAAAGGGGTTTTTTTATTATGAGAGTTTGGAGATTTGTATTTTTAAATTTTTGGGAATTTAAACTGGTTACAGGTTTATTAAAGCCAAACTATTTAAAAAAGGTTAGGGGCATCTAAAATATTTTATAAAAAGCAAAAAATTAATATTTTTTTAAAAATTGGGTTTTTCCCCTTTTAAAGGTTAGTCAACTATTTAATAATTTTTAATTGTGTTTTGTAAAAAAAAAAAATTTTTTTTGGGTTTAAATAATTTTTTAATTTAAAAAATTTTGGGAAAATTTTTAAAAAGTTAATTTTTGGGTTTAAATTGTATTGGGGGGGTTAAACCCTAATTTTTAAATTTTTTTTTTTTAAAAATTTTATTTTGGGATTTTTTTTAAACCCAATAAAATTTTTAATTTACTCCTTTCTTTTCCTTTTAAATATTAAAAGTAAACCCCTTTCCTTTCAAACCTTTTCCCTTTTTTTTTTTAAAATTTTTTTTTTTTAAAGAAAAAAAAATTTTTTAAAAGAAAAAAATTTTTTCCCCTTTTAAAAAAAAGGGTTTTCAAAAACGGGAAAATTCAAAAAAAAAATTCAAAAATTTTTGGGAAAAAATTTAATTTTTTACCAAGGTTTATTAAACTATCAAAGTTTTTTTTTAAAAAAATTTAAAAAAAAAAAAAAAAATTTTATTTTAAAAAATTTAGTTGTTTTTAAAAATTTAAAAAATTTTTGGGGGGTTTAGTTTTTTTTGAAAATTTTTGGGTTTTAAATCAGATTTGTTTTGAAAAAAATTTTTTAAATTTTTTCCCCTTTTTCAATTTGGGAAAAAATTTTAAAAAGGGGGAAAATTTTTTATTTCTTTTTTATTTTTACCCCAAAAAAAAATTAAAACCCTTTTTTTTCCCAAAAAAACCAAAATTTTGAAAAAAAAATTTTAATTTTTAAAGAGTTAAAACCCCCTTTTTTTGGAAAATTAAAAAAAATTTTAAAAAATTTTTTTCCCTTAAATTTTTGGGGTAAAAAATTTATTAAAAAATTTTAATTTTAAAAAAAATTTCTTTTCCCCTTTTTTAACAAAAAAAATTTTTAAAAATTTCCAAAAATTTAAATAATTTTTTAGAATTTTTTTAAAACCCTTTTAAAATCTTTTTTCTTTCCCCAAAATTTTAAAAATTTAAAAACTCATCTTTTTTTCCCAAAGCCCCTTTTTTTTTCCTTTTTTTTTAAAATTTCTTTTAACAAAAAAAACCCAATTTTAAAATTTTTTTTCCCCAAACATTTTTAATTCCCAAATAAGGAAACCTTTTAAAATTTTTTTTTTAAAAACCAAAAAAATCCAAAAAATTTTAACAAATGTTAAATTTTTTAAAAATTTTCTTTCCCCAAAATTTTTTCAATTTCCCCTTTTTTTTTTCCAAAAATTTTTATGTCATTTTTTTCCCCAAAACCCTTTAAAAAACACCCCCCCCCCCAAAAATTTTTTTTCCAAACCTTTTAAATTTAAAAAGGGGAAAAATTTTTAATTTTATAAAAAAAAAAATTCCTTTTTTCCCCCCCTTTTTAAAAAATTTTTTTAAAAAATTTTAACATATACTTTTAAATTTTTTTAAAAAAAAAAAAAAGGGGGGTTTATTGGGGAAAAAAAATTTTAAAATATTTTTTTTTTAAAAACTAAAAATAAAAAATTTTTAAAATTTTTTTGTTGAAAAAAAACATTTTTTTTTAAAAAAAAAAATTTAGGGTAAAAAAATTTAAATTTTAAAAAAAACCCCACCCAAAGGAAAAAAAATTTATTTCAATTTTCTTTTAAAATAAAATTTAAAACTGATTTTTTTTTCAAAATTTTAAAAAATTTTTTTTTTAAAAAAATTTTGTAAAAAAAAAAATTTTTTAATTTTATTTGTAAAAATAAAAAGTTTTGATTTTTAAAAAAAAATTTTTTAAATTTTAATAAAAAAGGGCTTTTTTTTTATTATTTTTTAAAAAAAAATTTTTAAATTTAAAAAATTTAAAAAAAAAACCCAAAAAATTTTAAAAAATTAAAAGTTTTAAATTTAAAATTTTCTAAAAATTTTTTTAAAATTTTGGGAAAGTCCCCTAAATTTTAAACCAAAGAACATAAAATTTTAAATTTTCCCTCAAGGGATTTGGGCAAAAAGCAATTTAATTTTAAAATTTTTTTTTTTAATTTTTTTTAAAATTAAATTTTTCCCTTTTTTTAAAAAAAAGGGAAAATTGGGGAATTTTTTTAAAATTTTTTCCAATTAAAAAAAAAAAAATTTTGAAGAATTTTTTTTTAAAAAACATTTTTAAAAAGGCAAAAAAATTTGAATTTTTTTAAAAAAAAATTTTAAAAATTAATTTTATTTTTTTTTTTTATTTTTTTTAAAAAAATTTCTTTTTTTTTGATAAAAAAAAAATTTTTTTAAAAATTTTAAAATTAAAAAAAACCAAAAAAACTTTTAAAATTTTAATTTCAATTTTTTAAAAGTAAAAATTTAAAATTCACTTTTTTTAAAAAAATTTTTAATTTTAAAAATTTCCCTTTTTAATTTTTAATTTTTTAAAAAATTTTTATAATTTTTAAAAAAATTTAAAAAATTTTTAAAAAAATTTAATTTTCTTTTTAATTTTTTTTCCCAAATTTTAAAAAAAAAAAATTTTTTAAAGGGGAAAAAAAAGGGTTAAAATTTCCCAAATTTAGGGGTTTTTTTTAAAAAAATTTTTTTTAAAACAAACTTGAAATGTTTCCAAAATTTTTTTTCCCTTCCTTTTTCTCAAAAAAAAATTTTAAAAGGGGAAAATTTAAAATTAAACAAAATTTAAATTGTTAAAAATTTTAAATAAAATTTTTTTTGTTAAAAATTTTTTAAATTACAAAAAAATTTTCCCCAAAATTTTTAAAAAAATTTTAAAGTTTTTAAATTTTAAAAGGGTTTTTTTTAAAAAATTTTTTTTAAAATTATTTTTAAACAAAAATTATTAATTTAATTTAAAAAAAATTTTAAAAAAAATAAAAAAACAAAAAAAAATAATTTATTAAAAATAAAAGGAAAATTACCTTGATGAACTTTTATTTTTTCCACCTTAAAAAGGGAACAAATTTTTTATTTTTTTTTGGGTTTTCCAAAATTTTATAGTAAAAAAATTTTTTTAAAATTTAAAAAAATTTTGAAAAAAAAAATTTTATTTTTTCAATAATCTTTTTTTCATGGGAAATTAAAAAAAATTTTTAAAAATTTTTCCCATTTTTTTATTTTTTTTTTTTTTTTTAAATTTTTTTTAAAAACCCTTTTTTTGAAAACCAAAATTAAAATTTTCCCAAATTTTTTTTAAACTTTTTTTTTTACAAGAAAAAAAATTTTAAAAAAGGCCAAAATTATATTTTAAATTTTTATTTTTTATAAAAGAAGGTTGGGGCAACTTTTTTTGGTTTTTTATTAAAAATTTTTTAATTTCTTTTTAAAAATTTTTAAACTTTTTTTGTTTAATCCTTTTTAAAAGAAAAAAAATTTTGAAAAATTTTTAAAAATTGTTTTAAAAAATTGTATTTTTTAAAATTTTTAATTAATTTTTTTTAAAAAAAAGGGTTTTTATAAAATTTAAATTTTTAAAATTTGAAATTTTAAAGGTTTTTTATTTTCAAAATTTTTAAAATTTTTTTTTATTTTTTTTTTTTCCCAATTTTTAAAAATTTTAACCTTTTTTAAAAAAAATTTTAGGGTTACCCAAATAAAAAATTTTTTCTATCCCCCTTTATTTTTTTAAGATTTTTTTTTAAATAACCTATTTTTAAAAATTTTTTAAAATTTAAAAACTAAAAAATTTTTAAATTAATTTAACTTAAAATTTAATTGGGGAAAAAATTAAAAATTTATTAAAAATTTAAATTGTTAAATTTTAAACAATTAACCCTTTTATAAAATTTTTTTTAAAAAAACCCAAAAAAAATTTTTTTAAAAAAAAAAAAAAATTTTTGGGTTTTTTAAAAATTTCATTTAAAAATTTTTTAAATTTCCTTAAAGAATTTATCTTTTTTTCCAAAATTTTTTTAAAATTTTTTAAAAAAAAAAATTCCTTAGTTTTTTGGTTTTACCCAAATAATGTTATTTTTATTTTCTTTTCTTTTCTTTTAGTTTAAAACAAATTTTTTTAAAAAAATTATTATAATTTTCCCTTTTAAAAATTTTTTTTTTTAACCAAAAATTTAAAATTAAAAAACTTTCCCCCTTTTTGGGCCCCAATTTATCCAAAAAATAAATTTTAAATTTTTTTTTTTTGGGGTTTTTTTAAAAATAAATAAAATTTTTTTAATATTAATTCAACTTCTTTTCCATTAAATTTTTTGGATCTTTTTTAAAATGGATTTTTTAACAAAAATTTAAAATTTAGATTTATTCTTTTCTTATTTAAGCAAAAAAATCATAAAATAAACATTAAAATAATTTAATTAAGATTTAAAAGAAACTCTTTTTCCTTTTCTTCAATATTTATTAGATTCACCAACTATTTATTCTTGAATTTTTTAAGTGAAAAAATTAATAATAGTGTTCTTTTTTTGAAATATTTTTTAATCTTTTTAAAAATTTTTTATTTTTTATCAAAATTTAAAAATTTTTAAATTTTAAAGCAATTCTTAAAATTAAATTTATTTCAAATTTTATTATTACTTATTTTTTTTACTTTTACTCTTCCCAAATTTTAATAACTTTTAACCCCCCTTTGTGGTTAATTTTAATAGGTTTATTATTTTAAATATAAATTAAATTTTTTAATTTTCCCTTTGAATAAAAATTTAAATCAATATATTTTTTTAAATAGTTTGAAATTATTTATAATTTAATTTAAATTGTGGTATAATTGGTGTTTAATATCCTATAAAATTAATATTTATTTGAATTTAATTATTTATAATTGTTCATTTTATACAAAATTTTTATAAATTAAATTTTAAAATTAATTGTTCAGTTTAGAGTTTTAAATTTTAAAAAGTTTAGTTTAAAATTAGATTCTTTTGTAGGTATAATTTTTGGTTTAAAATAAAAATAATGAAAAAGGTATTACCTATATTATTGGTTTTTTAATATTATTTCAAATGTATTGAAAAATAAAAAATTTCCCTTCAATTATAATTAATTAAAAAAAACCTTAAAAAAATTTTTTAAAAAGTAAAACCTTTTGGTTAAGTTAACAATTAAAAATTTATTAAGCAAGAAATAATGGAAATAAAAGGCCATCTTTTTTAAAATTTGGGTAAAGAAATCAATTTATTTTGTGGGTTCCAAATTAATATCCTCCCAATTTTTCCACCCTTAATTTTTAAACCTCAATTTTTGATTTAAAATTAAATTAAAATGATTTAGATGTTTAAAACCTTTTATTCAATGGTTTTGGATTTCCTTTAGATCCAAAAAATTTTAATTTTAAAAAAATTACTTTTTAAAAATTAAGTTAAAAATTTTTTGTTAAAACCCCCCTTTTAATATTTTTTTAAGGGTATTTCAGAAAATAAAAATTTTTTCTACTTTAAATTTAAATTAAAAATTTGTTTTAGATTCTTAAATCTCCTTTTAAATTTTAAAAGGCCTTATTTAAATTTTAATTAAATTTTTAAAATAGAAGTAATATTTTTGAAATAACCCAATGCTTCCAAGTATTAAATAAAGTTTTTAAAAGCTAATTATCCAAAATAATTCCTATTAATTTGGGGAAAATTTTGGTCTTAAATCATTAATCAAAAATTTTTGTTAATTATTCTCTAGTTGTTATGTTACTCAATTTAAAAAATTGGAATGTGTTGCAAATTTAATAAAAAAATTTAATAAGGGGAATGAATCTAGGTTAAAAAAAGAAAACCAAGAAATTTAAAGGGATATAAAAATTTAAATTATAAAAATTTATTTATTAATTTAAAATATAAGTTAAATACAATTTTAAGGCATAAATTTTATTCAAATTAATTTTAAAACCATAAGAATTTGAAAAGTTTATGAAAAAAGGTTTTACTATTTTAAAATTCAAAATTTTTAAAAAATTTTAGTTGAATGAAAGTTAAATTTTTTAAATTTTATAAATTGGTAATTCTTTGGGGGAAAACCTTATAATGAATAAGGGAATTTATAAAAGATTACTTCAAATTATGGGTTAAAATCTAAATTTTTAAAGGTTAACCACCATTTTTTTAAAGATATTAAACTAATTGTGTTTCCAAAAATTAAAATAGAAAAAAAATTTTGGTAATTGGGTTGAAGAATTAAAAATGAATTTAAAATATTGTTTTTTTAAAAGAAACCTTATTTCATAATTGAAATAGTTATAGGAAAAAGGATTTGTTCCCTGTTTTGATAAAATTTTAAAATTTTTAATTCAAAATATAATTAATTAGGGGAAAAAGCCCAAATAGTTTAAAGGGTATTAAATTTAACAATGATGAGTTGATAAAAAAAAAATTTTAAATTGAGGGAAGTAGATTAAGGTTAGGTTGGAGATTTATAAGTGGATAACCTACTATTTTTAAAATTTTTTTAAACAATTTGATGGTTTTTTTAAAAATTTGATTAATTTTTGAGATTGTAAATTATATGTAAAGGAATTGGATAAAATTTATGTATTAGGGTTAATTTGGGGTTTTAAAATGATTTAAGATTAAGGAAAAAAAAAGAAACCATTTAGGAGTGGGAATTAATTTTAAGGGGTTAAAAATTTTTTAAAAATGAAAAAAAATTTTAAAATTTTATTTTAAAATTTTATGTTGTGGAAAAAAGGAACCAAATTTTAGGGATTTTCAAAAATAAAAGGGGTGAATTAAAATTTAAAATTGGGAATTTAATAATGTTGAAATTTAGAGGAATTAATAAATTTAGATTTGAATGGGAATAATTAAAAATAAAATTCGGAATAAATATTCCCCTTAGAAGATATGTTTTTAATATTGAATTTTAATTTTGTTAATAAAAAATTTAAAAATTTAATAATTAAATTAGTTCTTTTTAATAGAGGAAAAGGGTTAATCAATTTAAAGAAATTCTTTCTAGTAGTATAAAGAAGGTACAAAACATTTTTTAAATTTTTTTAAAACCTTATTAATTATAAAAGTTAAATTAAATTTTAAAATAAAATAATCTACCTATTTAATCATATTGGGTTTAAAATTTGTAATTAAGCTTAAAAATTACCTTGGGCCTTTTTTAAAAAATTTGGTTTCTTATTTTTAGTAAAAAATTTTAATCCCCCAATTAGTTTAAAAATTTTTTTAAGAATTTAAGCAAAAAATTGAAAAAGTTTTAATAAATATGGGGAATAAATATTTGTATGGTTTGATAAAATTTTTAATTTTTTAAAAAAGAATAAAAAAAAGGGAAGGGGAAAAAGGGTTGGGGGAAAGAATAATTAAAATTTTTTATTTGTGAAATTTTAATATATTAAAATTTAAAATAAAAAAAAAAAATTTATTTTTTTATTTATTTTGGGAAAAATGATAAAGTTTAAGAAAAAATAATTTTAAAAAGCTTATGAATTCAATTGAAAAAATTACCATTTTGGGTTTATTGTTTAAAATAATGTAAAATTTAAAAATTGTTTTTTTTTAAAAGCCAAAAAATTTATTAAATAGTATAAAAAAATTTTGGATTTAAAAAAATTTTTTTTTAAAAAATTTTTTTAAATCTAAAGAAATAATTTTTTAAAGGATTCTAACCATAAAAATTTGGTTTAAATTACTTTAAAAAAAATATAAAAAAATTTTTAAAGAAAAATAAAAAAAGGGTTTAAATTTAAAAATAAAGACCCTTTAAATTAAGTATTTATTTAAAAAATAACTAATTAAATTTTTTTAAATTTTAAAGAAAAAATAAATTTTAAATTTATTAAATTATTACTAAAGTTTAAAAAATTTATCTTTAATTGTGAGTTTTGGATAGAAAAATGGAATAAAAAATAACTTACTTTTTTAGTTTGGTAATTTGAAGAAAAATTTAATAAATTTTTTTAAAAGGGAAGGTAAATTAAGGAGTAAAGGGGTTGAAGTAATTACATTATGGTTAAAACCAACAAAAGTTAAATTTTTGGAACAAAAATATTTTTAAAATTTTAATAAATTTTTAGATAGGGGGTAATTTTAAATACTAGTAAAAACCTTTTAAAAATTGGAATTTTTTTTTTAAAAAATGTTTTATTTAACTGTAGTTACAACCCAACTTGTAAATTAAAAAATTTTTAAAAAGATTTAAGTAATAACTAGGTGCATTTCTAAAACAAGCTGAAAGTAAAAAGAATAATTTGGATTTTAAATTTTAAAATTTAAGGAACCAATTTTAGTTTGGAAGGCAAAAAAATTAGAATTAAAATTTTTCAATAAAATTTAAAAGAAGACATAATTTTGAATTAAATAAGGGCGGGGTTGGGCCATAAAAATTTAATAATTTCTAATATCTTTAATAATTTTTTTTTGGAGTAAAAATTAAAAATTAGTATTTTTATTAAATTATAGTTAAATTTTTTAATTATTTTGGGAAAATATGAATCTATAACATAACCTTTCAAGTTGGGGTTGGGGAAATAGAAATAAATTTATAAAACTTCAAAAATTTAAAAAAAGGGATAAACCTTTTAACCGGGGAATAAAAATTTTAAAAAATTTTTAAATTAGAAAGGGAATTCATAATAAAAACCAAAAAAACAAATTAACCAATTTATCCAAATAAAAAGGCATAGAATTTTGAAATTTATATATTTTCAATTTAAAAAAATTTAATTTTTAAATAAAAAAGGATTATAAAATTAACTTATCCTTTAAAATTCCCTTTAAAGAATAAAAATTTAAAATTAAAAGCTTTTAACTAAAAAATTATCTATTTACATTGTTTTATACAAAATTGCTTACTAATATTTATAAACCAATTGTATAAAGTTTTATCTTTATTAGACTCTTTTAAAACAATCACTGAACAATTATTCTTCTAAAAGATTGTCCTTAAAATATACAAAATAAAATAATCTTTAACATAAAAAAATATCAAAAAGCAATAAATGATTTTAAAATTTTAATAAAAATTTATTTCATGAAATTTCTAGTTAAAAAAAATTATATGAAAGTTTTTATATTAAAATTTAAAAAAAAAATTAAGATTTGGAATTATTAACTTTTAGTAAAATTTTTAAAAAAATTTTTATATTTAAAAATTTTTTCATATTTTTGGAAAACCCTTTAATTTAAAATTTAAAATTTGAAAGCCTAACCCTTTTATATTATTTTTAATAATAAAAAAAAGGGGGGTTAAACTTAAAATAAAGATCCACAAAGGTTTTAAACCTTAATTACAAATTATTTTAATTTCAGTAATTTTGAAAATTTTTTTAAAAATATATAAGTTTTTAGAAGATTTAAAAATGTTAACTCAAACTTTTATTTCCTTAATTTATTTTTTAAGCAAATTTTTAAAGGGGATGTTAATTACCAAAATTCAAGCAATAAAAATTTGGATTAAAATTTAAGTTTGATATTTTTATAATTTGAACTTATAACAAATAAAATTATAAATATTTTATAAAAAATTTAATTAAAAAAATTTAAAAAATTATTTATTTAATATATAAAAATGTGCTTTCAATTAAAATTTTAAATAAAATATTATTTTAAATAAATGAATTTTAAATATTTTAATTTTTAATTAATTTTGAATTTTATCAAATAGAATTTAAATTATTGGATTTAATAATAAGTAAATTAAAAAAAATTTTAATAATTAAGGACTTAAAATTAAAAATAAAACTTTACCAATAAAATTTTTAATTTTTAAATATGGAAACGGTAAAAAAGTAGATTTTTAAAAATTTAAATTATAATTGTTAAAAATTTATTAACCAAAAAAGAACAAATGGAAATTAAATTAAGGGAGTAAAATTGTTCAAGTAATTTTAGATGGGCTCTGTTTGGGAACCAAATTTAATGGGGGGTTTTTAAAATTAAAAAGGGGGAAAAAGTTTTGGTTTTGTTAACTTTAAAAAATTTTAATATTTTAAAATAAAATGGAAAGTGAAGTAATAAGAAAAGGGTTTTAATATTAAACAATTTTTTAATATTTTATTAAAAATTTTTAAATTATCTTGAAAAAATATGGGAAAAAATAAAATAAATTAATTTTATAATTAAAGAATCTTTTTAAAAATTTAAAATTTTTCAAATTGATTTTTATTAATTTTTTTTTAAATTTTTATGTAGAAAACAATTTTTTTAAAAAAAATAAATTTTAAATTTCTATTTTTGCAAAAATTTATTTTAAAATTAATAAAAAAATATAAGCAAATTGAATTTTTATTTTGGTAAATTTTTTAAATTAATATATTTAATAAAAATTTTAACTTTAAATTTAATTAATTAAATATAATTTTAAATTTTTAAATATTAAAAATTTTAATTTAAATTTAGAATTTTTATGTAATTAATAATTTTAAAACTAAAAATTTATTCTGGGAATTAATTGAGGAAATTAGAAAAGGGTTTTTTTTAAAAATTGTTTGGAACTGACAAAATTATTTAATTATTTTAAGAATGAAAATTTTATTTTAAATGAATTTTTTTAAAATTTAAACCTAAAAAAGTTAAAAAGGTTAAAATAAAAAATTGATTTGTTATAATTTTAATTTAATCATTTAATAAATTTAAACTTTATTTAATTAAATTTTCAAAAATTTTTTAAAAAAAACATTTTATTAATTTAAAAATTTTTAAAATTCTTTTGTTATTAAATTTTTTAGAGAATTATTAAAATCAATATTTTAATTAAAATTTAATTAAAATTTTAATATTTGTTAATTTCTTTTTAAATGATGTTTTTTATGAAATGAAATTTAACATTTTAGAAAAATTTAAAAAATAAACTAAATGGGTAGGGGGAATTTTAATTTAAATTTGTTTAACTTAGAAAAGAGTTTTGAAATTCAAAGAAAAAATTGTTATACAAAATGGTTTGGGAATTTAAAAATTTATTGAAATCAGAAAAGGGAATGAGTAAGATATGTTAAATAAAATTTAAAAAAAGCGTAAGAAAGTTTATAGGGTTTGGGATTCCCCCATACTTACTTGAAGTTGTGTTTTATTTTTTTAAGTGTTAAAAGAAAGGGAAAGGGATCATATCATTAATTTTGGGATTTTTGCGCATCATTTAACCCAATAAGTGATCAAACCCCATTTTTGGAGTGTAATTGCTATTCAAACATTATGTCTGCTTGATGTTGTGTTGATTGGGGAAAAATAATAATCTTATAAACTGATTGTTTTGGTGTATGCCGATGTAAAGTTTTTAAATGATGGAGCTATTGCTTGATTAAATTTTATTTTGTTATTTTGGGTGTTGAGTGGGGGTTTATAAATGATTGACAAACTTAAAGAGGAAGGAACTTAATTTTTTGAGTGTTATTTAAAAGTGAACCCTTAGTGAATACTAAAATTCTGCTGGGAAGAGTTCAAAAACAGAAATAGATAATTTGGGTTTAAAATAAAACTTAAAGACTGGTTTGTTGAATTTTGTACTTGAATTGTTAGTGCATATTAGGTAGGCATAGCAAAAAAAAAGGGACCTAGGTCAAATTTTAAAAGTAAGGCTTCTAATGATCATGAAAAAAAGTATGGATTTATAAACCTTTTTAGAACCAAAAAATTTACTTTACTAAACATCTTCACTATTTTGATAGCATATTTAGTAATTTAAAATGTGTTATTAATTTGGCCTTTTTGCCTTTTGGTTCAGTAATACAGAACCAACTAAAGTTTTTAAAACAAAGTTAGGGTCTTACCCAATTGCTCTTTTTGCCCTTTGGGGCCAGATATTTATCTAATACCCAACTTTCAAATAAACCGAATTGGAAATATTAGAGGGCATAGGAAATCAATATCGATGCATTGCACATATGCCTTTGCTATCTCTAGTCAATTAAAGCCATACCGTGTTGTAACCCTTGTATATTTTTATTTTTGTTCCCTTTTTATTTTTCAAAATTTTTATTTTTTATTATTATTATTATTTTATTATTTTTCCCTTTTTTTTTACCAAGTTCTATAATTTCCCCCCTATAAAAATTTTGTCCTTAAATGAAAAATTATGGCCCTTGAAAAATTTGAGTACCCCTTCATCACTTTCCCCTAGCCCTTTTTGACTTTTTTCCCATTATACCCTTAACCGACTTCTCTTTTCTTTTTTTGCTAAGTTTGGTTCAGCTTTGTCTTTAGCTATTATCCTCTTTTAAAATAACCCTTCCTTTACCTTTTATTTTCCCTTTCCCTCACCTTTTACTTTTCAGGTCTAAAGTACCCAAATCTCCTCACTAACCTAAAAATACCAGTTTTAGATTTCTAAGGATTTTGAACCTAGCTCTTGCCACTAAAACTTAATCCCCTAAAATTTGGGAACAATGTTATTTTCCGCCACATGTTTCTAACCCTTGATACATTAGGTATCTAGAAACCTAAAATCTATTTGAATCCAAATTTAAAATAAAAATTTACCAACTGTCATAATAAATAACTCCAATTTTTGTTCGAGGGCATTTTTAAACCACTCAAACACTAAGTATAAAAAACCCCAAAATAACCAAAACAAAAAATATATTGTAGCTCAAATAACTTGGCCAAACATTTTTTGTATATCTTAAACCCCCCACCAATTAGTAATAGTTCCATTCTCAAATTTGTATTTTTATCCCACTTTATCATATCTTTACATCACTAATAATACCAAAACGTACATTGAAAAACAGTAATTCCATGAAGGGTGTACTAGCACCCAATATAGGATACTGCCAAATTTTATAAAAGAACAAGTAATAACTCAAGCTCAAAATGAGTATCAACATAAAAGCAAAAAAACGGGTTTTTTTAAAACTTATATTTATTCCTAAAACAACATAGTTCAAAATCCCAAGACTTAATTATCATGACCCTTATACATAAAATATATAAATACTATTGGTATTAGATTGGGTCCCCCCTTAATTATTGAGTGCTAAAAACCTCTTAGATTACTTGTCTTTTTAGTAAGACTCTACCAAAGAAAGCATAGCGAAGTCCCCAAGTGCCTTCCAAAAATAGGGGGACTCAACTAGTGGGTATCGAAGTCCAGTACAAGCAACACTATCAATTTATCTCCAATTTAATTTAATTTTTTTTGATACTAACCTAGCATATTGGGGGTCATCAAAATGATCAGTACTTGATATCCTATCTCAATGGGGTTAAAGATCAAGTGATCCTGCACCTGTGATAAAAAAATACAAATTTAATTTATTGCTCAATTCTTTATTCTTAACTAACTTAACACCTTTTCCATTTTGGTTTAAACCTTTTCCAAAAAGTTGAGCCTTAAAAACTCATTTTAAATATTTTTTCAATCCTTATATTATTTTTCAACACCCTAATATAACCACCAACATTATGTGCACAGTAAAACCGTATTATATACATTATTTATATTAATAATTTAATAATATCATAACATTCAAAATATAGCATATTTATATAATAATATAATAATTTTTTCCTCCTTCTCACCCCCCTTGTCTTGCATTGCCCCTTTTTTCTTACTCTCTCCTTTTTTCCCCCCAGCATCATCATGCATACCACATACATACATACACAACACCATACACACTATACACAATTCGCACATATACCCACCAAACATATACAAAAAAATATTACACACACAAAATTCTGTAAAGCTTCACCACTGTTCGATACCACACATACCAACAATATTCCCTAAGACTACCAAAACTAAGTATGCGCAAAACCCCCCTTTTAATCCCATGCTAAAACAAAAAAAAAATGAGGAATTCTTTAAAAAATAAAAGGGGAAGAATATACTTACATGTAAAACCTTTTTTAGAAACACATTAAACTTGAATTATAATCGCATTTAAGCTGTAAAACAAAAACCTTTATTTTTTTCTGAATATTTTTGAAAAAAAACGAATTTGTATGTTAGGTAAGTGGAGGGCTTACTCAAAATTGTTAATCATTGTGTTTTTTTTGGGGATTCGCTAGCTTTTTTGTCCCTAGCTCCCAATTCCGAATTTTCACTTTGAGTTTGAGAGGCATTTTTGTAAGTTTCTATTCCAAAAAAGTATTGTTTTTTTTTTTTTTATGAGATAAAAAAAATATAAGAAAGTGAGAGATTTTTAGGTATTAAAGGGAAATTTAAATTTTTCATGGACCATATTACCATGGCACTTGATGCTAAATTTCATGTCGTTTGATGTTTTGATTTTTTTTTTTGAAAATATTACACCTACTAACCCCTTTAATCAATTAATGTTAATTGTGTCTCTAAGCCTTTACTACTTATTATATTCCTTTTCTTATTTTATTTTTTAACATATTATTGTTATAACCACCATTTTTTTAGTAGATTTTTTACAATTCTTTCCCCCTACCCCTTAAACAAAACTTTCATCCTTGAATTTCATTATGGACCCAAAAAAAACCCAATACCCCTTCATTGCTTTTCCCCTCTAACTTCTATTTGATCTTTTTTCATTATACTCTCTTAACGTTAATTTTCCCTTTCTTCTTTTTCCAAATTAAAATTTCACCTCTTATCGCTTCACTCATCTCCCTTTTAAAATAAGCCCCCCTTTACTCCTTTATTCTTTCCTTTAAACTCCTTTTACATTTCAAGCTAACGTTGCCAAATCCATCTCACCAACTTATTTAAATTCCCTAAGTAAAAAACAAATCTGCCAAAATCCATAATAAATAATCACCTCAAATTTTTAATTCAAGTGGAAAAAATAAACCACTCAATCCACTAAGTACAAAAAATACCAAGATAACCTTACAATAAAATAAACAACTCTAAGCTTAACATAAACCCAGGCCTAGCATTTACACATTTCCAACCTACCCCCATAATAATAATCCTTAACCTCAATTCTAGTTGGGACCCATATCATCTATGCTCCCCCTCATTAATAATACCTAAATTTGTAGCTAAAAATAACAATCCCCAAGGGGGAGCTAAAAACCAGTACAAGATGCCACCACGGGGCGGAAAAAAAAGTAACAATTAAGTACACGCATGAGTTCATCATAAATGAAACAAAAAACCGGTTTTAAATTTTGTTTTTAAGCCATAATAAATAGTTCCAACGTTATAAAACTTGGGGTTACTTATATTCCTCACACACAATAATAAAACTACTTGGCTTTAGTGTTAGGTCCTCTCCAATCCAGATTCCCAAAAACCATCCTAATTCTTAGGTTTTTTTCATTCGAGACCCCCCTGAAATCACACAAAGATTACTAATGCCTCATCAATACCTTTGGGACCTAACCAATGAGGGGTTTTGAACCCAAAGCAAAAAATAACTATCAATTAAGTCCAATTTACTACTAACTTAGCATATAAAAATTTTCACAAACATATATCCTTATTTATTACTCCTATCTAAATAAGGTTCGAACAAAGTGACATTTTGCACCGGCAAAAACAAATACTAGATTTAAATTTCAATTCATTTAAATTTTTAACTCAACTTTAAAATTTTTTTCCCTTTTTTTTCAACCTTTGCCATAACCTAACCCCCAAACCCCACTTTAATATCTTTTTATATCCTTTTAATACTTTTTCAACTTTTCCATAATATATACACATCAAAACTTTTGCACACATGTGAACAAAACGAAAAAAATACATTATTCTATATTTTATATATAAAAAAATTCTAATATATACATATTATATATAATAAATATTATTATTTTTCTCCCTTCAAAACTTCCTCCTTTCTTACGTCCCCCTTTCTTTTTTTTTCTCCCCTCCCCTTCTCTTTCCCTTTTTTACACATCATGTACATACACATACACACATAACACACATACATCCAATTTCCTTTCATATGCAAGTATAAACACACACAACCGAATCAGCCCACATTAAATAACATACATACAGACATAAAAATCATTTACATCCCTCACACTACCTAGGGAATTGCACAACACACACTACGCACACATACCAACACATATAATTTTATGTATTTTTTATTTTGTACACCACAGTCAGACACCGTAAACTAAACTTTCCTGACATACCACATTTAAGTTTAAAATAAACCATATCATCACTATTTTCCCACCACTTTATCAACGCCTCACAGTCTACACCAAATCAACAAAACTAGGCATTTTTTTAAAAAAAAAAAGTGTAAGAAGATACTTACATGAAATCCGGGTGACAAAATTTTAAAAACTTGAAATTATAACAATGAAAGCTGCAAAGAAAAAACCTTTATTTTTTTTAAAATCTTCTAAAGAAAAAAAAATTTCTATGTTAAATAAGCGAAGGACTTATTTAATAAAAAAAAATTTCTATGTTAAATAAGCGAAGGACTTATTCAATATTGTTATATTTTTGTGTTTTCTTAGAGTTTTCATTAATTTTCTTTGCCTTAACCCCAAATCCAAATTTTTTTTTGAGTTTAGGAGAGTTTTATGAATTTCTATTATAGTAAAGTTTTTTTTATTTTTTTTGTTTTGGGAAAAAAAAAATATGGGAGAAGTGGGAGATATCATAGGTAATGGGGGAAAATTAAAAATATTCTTAGACCATATTACCAGGCACTTGATGTCAATTACAACAATACCGATATTTGAATCTTTTTCCCTTTACAATATTGCCTTTGCATCCCCAAATCAATTAAAAAGCCAATTGTGTCTCTAAGCCTTTTTTACATTTTTGTATCCTTTCCCTTGCTTTATTTTTCAACATTATTATTATTTTTATGAAACCCCCCTTTTTTTAATCGATTTTACAACTCTCCCCTTTTTGACAAAACTTTCACCTTAAAAGTTCATTTAGACCCAAAAAGCTTCGAGTACCTCAATCTCTTCCCCCAAGTTCTTTTTTGTATTGTTCCATTATACCTCTTAACGTCAACCTCTCTTTAAAATAAGCCCCTTTTAAAATTTTCCGTTATCTTTACTACCTTTCTTTTGGTTACATCCCCTTCCTAACCTATAAAAATTAAATTTTAAAAAAACTTATTTATCCTTTGCTTAAAAATAAAATTTAACCTAGGGAATTTAAATATTTAAGCTTCCAAAATTTAAATCAAATTAAATAATAGCCAATCTCATAATACCCAATAATCCAATAACATTTGATAATAAAACCGGGTCTTAAAACAAATATATACTAAAAAATGAATGTCTTAACTAACCACCATTTTACCTTTTAACCACAATAAATAAGTTTTATCTTAATTAGTGGACCCTAATATAATCACTATTTAAATAATGAAAAAGAAATTTTCCCCAAAAAGGGTTTTAAATTAATCTTAGAGCCCAAGCAGGAAGGTTATTCCATCCAAGCCATTCATTGGATGATAAAAATCAACACAAGGGAAAACATTTAGTTATAATTTAAAAATTTTTTTTAAAAAGGGACATGTAAGGATTTTAGTTAAATGATCCTTTTAAAAACCCAAATAAAAATTTAATTTAGGGGGCCCTTAACATTGAGCCCCAAAATTCCCTAATTTACCATCCTTTTATTGACATCCAACCCAATAATATCATACCTTAAAGTACATATTTCCCAACAATGCCTGGAATTACATGGATTTGGTACCCAATTACAAATCAAATCAATATTGTTTAAAAACTTGACTAACCAAAATGGGTTTCCCCCTTTCCCTTATATGTTTTTGGGTTTGGCCTTCCATAAATTGTAAAATATTCCAAGATTCCCCCAAAGTGAATCCACCCACTAAAATGGGAACACAAAGACCAAACTTACCAACAACCTTTAATTTAAAATGGGTGGGTTATAATAAAGCAAGTTTAATAATTGATTTAATAAAGATCTTAGAGAAAACAATAATTAATTATGATGTCCTAAAGGTTTTTTAGGCTCCAATCATTTAAAACCAAATCCTAATATTTTCCTCTTTTAAATGGGGCCCCATTTTATTTAGCCCTTAACTTAGCTGGGTCCCTAAAAGTTATTACCAAGTTGTTAATCCAAAAAGAATTTATAACAAAAAAATAATGCTTAGCTTTAAAAAAAATATGATTGAATGGAATTTCTAAAAGGTTTGAAGTAAATAATTAGAATATATCATCCCAAAATCCTAAACTAATTTTGGGTGGGAAAGCAATTGGAATAATATGTATAACTTTCTGACGAACAGTCAAATGTCCTACAGCAAAGTAAAATGGATGGGAAATAAACATCCTTTTTTTAGTCTTTTCTAAGGGTTTTTCAAGGAAATTCAAGTGACCCTTCTTGTTAAAGACACTAACAACTTTGAACTTCATAAAGTATTTTTTAGTGTTTGGAAGCCACAAAAAAAGGGTTTTAAAAAAGATTTTAAACTTTTGTTTAATAAAAATATTATTTTAAATGAAAAGTAAAGGCAACTATAACCAAAAAATCTAACTTTTTTCCCCCTGGTAAAAAAGCTTTTTCCAAAATTCCTTTTTTCCCTTTTTTGTAGCCCCCCCACCTGATAGCCCCCCAAAGTTAGTTTTTCCAACCCATTGACCCCCAATTGCCTAAAAGCATTTCTTTTTTTGTTTTTTTTTAAAGGAAATAAACCTTTAAATGTATTGTATATTGGTTTTTTTTTTTCCTCCCAACATTGAAAAATTTAGTTTAAACCTTTTGGGGAAAAAGGGGAAACCCCCCAAAGAAAATGGGAAAAAACCCTTGGAAAAAATATTTTAATTAAAAAGAAAATTAATTTAAAGTTTTTAATTTTACATAATAAACTAAATATTACTTTGCTTGTCCTTTATTAAAAAGGGTTTTTTTAAAATAAATTTGAACAAAAAAAAATTTTCCCCAAAAAATTTTAGGGAATCCCGCTTTAATTAATTTTGGGTGACCCGAAAAGGTGTAATGTAGAAGAAAGAAACAAAAAGGATGGGGGGGAAAAATAAATCACTGGGCTTTTAAAACCGGTTGAAAGCCTTTGTAAAATTTTAAAATTCTTTGTTAGGAAAAAATCCAACTAACTTTAAACTTAAATTTTGGGTTCCCTCCAAGGTGGGGAGCCCAGAACCTTAAGAACTTTCTAGTTGAAACCCAAAAAAACCCCGTGTTTCAAAATATTTTAAAACTCGGGAGAAACTTTTAAAAAACATAATTTGTATTTTTTTGTTTTTTTTTTTTATTTAGGCTTTTTCCTTTAATTTTAAGGTTTAATTAAAAAATTTTTTACTATTTTTTAAATTCTAAAAAAACTTGTAAACTAAAAAAAATACAAAATTAAAAACCCAATAAAAAGTACCTTTTTTTTAAAAAAGGGTTTTCTTGCTCAGATTTGATTTTGTAGAATTTATTATAACCTTTTTTTTTGTGTTTTTAACCTAAAAGGGGGGAAAACCCTTTTTTTAAAAGGGTTTAGTGAGTTATAACTTTTATTTAAAATATTTTGGGTTTTTGTTTTTAATAAATTTTTAAGTAAAATCTTGATTGTTGGGGGGAAATTATAAATTTTAAAAAACCCCAAAATTTTTTTTTTTTCAAAAAAACCCCAAATTTTTGGGCCCCGGCCACCTTAAGCCCAAATTTTTTCCCTTCTGTTAACTTTTCCCCAATTTACTTTAAAAGCTATTTTTTTTAAAATTATAATTTAACATCCTAAATAATAAAAAAAAAAAAGGGGGGGGGGGGGGTTTTTAAAAAAAATTTTAATACAAAATTTTAAAAAAATTAAAAAAAAAAATTTAAAAAAAATTTTATAAAAAAATTTAATAATTTTTTTTTTAACCCCATTTTTTACCCCCCCCTTTTTTTTTTTTCTTTTTTTACAAAAACTACTAAAATAATGATATAAAAAATTCCCCTAATTGATCCACAATAATATATAAATTTAAAAATATAAAGGAAAAAATTTATGTAAAAAAAATACACAATACATTGACTTTATTTAAACGTAAATTTAAAAAAAAATTCAAAAATCATATTTCAAGGCAAACCCAAACTTCGCCATACAGGTGAAATCCCAAAACATATCCCATTTTTTTCCCATTTTAACCCGAATTAAGAAACAAAAAACTTGTTTTTTAAGAAAATGCGAAAAAAGTTTAATTAAAACTAAATTTAACATAAAAGAAAATTTAAGGTTTTATTTCCTCTTCAAAAATAAAAAAAAAAAAAAAAAAATTTAGAAACTTAAAAACTAATTTTTTATTGCCTTTTGTTTTTAGGTCATTTTTCCCCAAAAATAAAATTTTAGTTTAATTTAAAGGTTGGGTAGGTCCACGAATATTGTTTATGTTTGGAAAAAAAATTGGGAAGTGGAGACTTGGTAAAGGGGAAATTATTTTTTGAAATTCCCAATATTGAAATTAAAATAATCTTGTTTTTTTTTAAACAATTTTTTATATTAAATTTTATATAATATGTATTTGTTTATAATTTATTAAATTTTTTTTTTTAAATTATTTAAGATTTTTTTTTTATTTACAATTAGGGCCCTTAAAAGGTAGTAATGTAAAGGTATTTAAAAAAAAGGTATTTTATTTCCTTTGTTTTTAAATTTTTTTTTTATATCTACATATTTTTTAAAATTTTCCAATTTGTTGCCTTTTTTTAAAGCATTTTTCTTTAAATAGGCTAATTATTATTTTTAAAAATTTTTTTATTTTAATTCGAAAATTCTTCTATTTTTTAAAAACTAATTTCAAAGGGAAAAAATTTTTGGAATTAAGCTAATTCCAAATTGAAAAAAAACAGAATTTTCATGGGCCTAATCATGAAAAACCTAAACATTTTTAAAAATTTAAATAAATAAACCCCAACTTTATATAAAAATTTGGTATACATCGATCTAAACTCAACCCTAAAAAATAAACCTGTAACCTTAAAAAATTAAATTTTATAATAATAATTCTTTTTGTATCTTGTTTACAATATGTTTAAGCCAACCCAATTATGCTATCCTAAAATATCATATCTAACATATAATATATTAATTTGAAAAACCCGAAACCCAAATTGTAAAAAGGAATTAATCCCAAAAATTTAAATTAAATAAATAAGCAAGTAAGTATTTAAAATTAAAAAATTTTTAAATCTTGTCCTTAAACCAAAAATTAATTATGAAAATAATAGCCCGGGCCCTAAAAAAATAAATTAAAATTTAAATTACCCCACAGGTTGTTAAAAATTATCTTAGGTATTTTCCCTATTAGTTTAAAAAATTTCCCATATCACCTTTAAACCCTAACCAATCTATTGGGTTGAAGGTCAAAAAATAAATTAAAAAAATTTATTCTAAACCAAATAAACCATCAAACTAAAAAAGGGTCCCAAAAACCCTTATTAGATTTGTAAAAAACTAACAATCAATATGATAATTTTTCAATTTTTAATTTTTCAATAATTTTTTGGTCCTTTTTAAACACAAATTTCCAAAATTTACTTTTTTTTAATTTAATTTAAAACCAAATTACAATTAAATAATGGACAATGTTTTAAAAAATTTAATTTTAAATTTTTAAAATTTATACAAAATTTATTAATAAAATACATAATTTATAAATTTTAATTTTTTCTCTTCTGCACTTCCCTTCACTTTCTTCCTATAAAAATTCAACCTAACTCAAATTAATTAAATAAATAATCAAAAAATTATACTCATAATAAAACCAAAAAAAAAACAAGCAAAACTTTAAGGGGGTTTTATATTGGGGTTTTTTTAACTTTTTTTTTTAAATAAATGGTAAAAGTTTTGGATTTTGGGGGTTTTAAAGTAATTTTAAAAATTAGAAACAATTGTTGGTCAGTGTTGGGGTAAAACCAGGCCCCCAATGTTAACCTCAAAAGGAAAGGGCTAATTAAATAATCCATTTTGAAAAATAATAGGAAATCTCTATTTTATTATTATAATTTGTTTTTAAAATCGGGAAATTTAACAAAAGCTTAAATTTTTATTTTATCATATACTTTCCCTCACCTATATAACAAGATTTTCTTGGGTCAAGTTAATCTAAATTTAGTTTTGTGGTTTCTTTTGGCTGAGACCTTTAAAGCCATTTGGGTTTTATTCTTTTATCCCTTTTGGCGGTTTTCATAGGAATTGGGAATCTTTTTTTAAATTTTTAAAACAGTGTTGGGCCCCCCTTTTAATCCTTCCCCTTTTTTAAAAACTATGTTAAATTTTCCAGTTTTAAATTTTATATATAATTTTCTTAAAAAAATCCATTTTTTGGGGCCTTTTTTTAAATTATGGTCTTTCTTTTTGTGAAATTGGATGCTTAGGAAACATTTTATTTAGGTGCAATTTAAGATATTTTTCATTGGATATGAGAATGCCCTTAAACATAATTAGTTTATTAATTTCCCTAAGTTGAAAAATGTAATTAAACCTTTATTTTAAGGTATTCCATTTTTATTTTTGGTTTTTTATTCTTTTTTGTTTTTTTTTAAAAAAGACAATTTTGTTTCCATTTTGGAAATTTATTATGGAGGGGAGTGTTAATTTTTAAAAGATAGGTTGCCTTCGGAGGGGGAAAAGGGATTTCCAAGATTTTGGGGTTGAAGGGATTATGTCAATTGGGCCCCAAATGTTATTTACAAATTAATTTGGGTTTTAAAGGTTTTCTTTTCCAAAGTTGGTGTTTTAATTAACTTTTTATTTAAACTTATGGTTTGAAATAAAAAAGGGAAATCCCAAAATTGGGGAAAAAAAATTTAAATTGGGGGAAAATTTTTAATGTTTTGCAAAGCTTGTACTTTTAAACATAAATTTTGGTAAATATAAGGGAGAGGAAACAAATAAAATTTTTGTAATACTTAAAAATTTAAAAATTATTGAATATTTCTATTTTAGCTGTATTTTTGGTCCTTTTGGGGTTTTTCTACAAAAAAAGGCCATTTAAAACAAAAAATTTTTTCCCTTAAAAAAAACCTTAAAAAAATTTTATGAAGTATTTTTTTCCTAACTAAAAATGAATATTTTAACCAAAAAAAATTTTAAGTAAACTCAACAAAAAAAATGCCGGTTTTAAAAATATCAAATTAAATCACCTTCCTTTTTTAATTTTTTTTTCACCCCCCAATAGGTCTCTTTTAAATTCTTTTCCCTTACGACAACGTTTGTAAAAGGAAAGTACTATCTTCTTATAACCTTAAAAGCCTATAGTCAATAAACTAGGGCCTTTTTTGAAAGAAGGAAACTAAAGGTTTGGTAAAAACCGTTTAAATCCTTTTTTAATTCTTAATTCTGTTTCAGGGAAATAAACTACAGGGCCTTTTACCGTTTTACTTCCCGACCTTCCTTTTTGATAGCTTTTGAATTTTTTTGGGCTGATTTTGAATTTTAAAAACCCCCTTCTGTGGTTTTATTTCCTGTTTTCCTTTTTAAGTTCGCTATTGCAAGGAAAGAATTGTTAAAAATTGGGGCCCCCAAACATAGATTTGGGTTAGTTTATAAATTAGGAAACAATAAGTATTATACATAAAATATAAAAATTCGGATTATTATATTTGGTTTTTCCCTTTCACTTTTATGGAGTTACCCTTTGGGATTTAAAGAAGGAATTTGGATTTTAAATTTGGTTTTTGGTTTTTAATTAAATGGAATGAGTGAAAATGAATTCCCCGTAAATAATTTTAAATTCCTTGAGCAAATTACCTTGTTCAACTTTATTTTGTTTAAAAATGGGTTCCCCCTTTTTTCTCATTTTTATAGACTTACCCCGATAATTTTGCTCCCAACCACTTTTTTGGTCCCTAAAATGGGCTTGAAAATTTCAATTTCTGGTTTAAATTTCCCCCATTTTCCCTTCAACCCCGTTTTTCCCTTTTTTTAGGTTCTTTTAATCCCTTCTTTCCTTTTAAGTCCCCCCCCCCTCTTTGGGAACTTATGTTATTTTGAACTTTTAGGTTCACAACTTGTTGCTTAAATTTTTTTCCCCTTTTCTAATTAAAAATTCCCAGGGCTTTTTAAAAATAGTCCTTGGAGTTTTTTTAACTATTCCATTATTAAATTTAAATTTTTGAAATTATATGTAGGTAGCAATTTTTTGGCTTTTTAACATTGAAGAACTGCTTATAAATTTTTAAACCCTAAGTTTTTTTTTTTTTCCCCAAAATTTAAATTCTTTTCAAATAAAACAGAAGTAATTTGTTTTTAAAAAAATTGAAAATTAATTTTTTTAAATTAATAAGGGGTTAATTTCCGGGGGTGAAAAAATGGGTTGGAAAAAATTAAGAAAGGATATTAAAAATCAATACGTATGTGATCAATTGGTAAAGGAAGGGATAAATATAGCAATCCATCCTTTAACTAGGTTTTAAAGAATAGGGCTATATTTATTTTCCCTTTCTCTCTTTTTTTTCCTAAAAAATTAATTTTTGGGGAACCTAAATTTCCCCAATGGGAAATTTTAGTTTTTAAAATTTCCAATCTTTAACATCTTAATAAGGAAATTAAATTTTACCAATCTTTTTAAACCCGGGTCCAAAACATGGCCATTGAAATTTTTTCCTCCTAAATAATTTTTCCTCATTTTTTTCACCCTCCCCTTTTTGGTTTCTTCCCCATGCCTTAGTTTAAATAAGGAAGGTAAGTAGTAAAAAAATGTTGAAAGAAAAAGAAAAAATTGTGTAACTTTTCTAAATATTGTTTTAGAAGGCCCCATAAAAAAGGGTTTTTTTTTAAATGGTTAAAAATTTTATTAAGTTATTTAAACTTATTCTTTTTCCCCTAATTTAACAATTTGATTTTTTTTTTTTGTTTTATTTGGTTTTTGGGTTGGTGTTTTGTTTTGGTTGGTCTTGGATGGCCATTTCGGGAGGCTGTCACCGAAACCCCCAAAATTTGCAAACCCCCAAAACAAAGCAAACCTAAAAACAAACCCAAAACAAAAACAAAAAAAAATAGTGAAAGTAAAAGGGAGGAAAAACAAAATTAAAAAAAACTAAAAAAAAAAATACATAATAAAATATTTAATGTAAACTTATTTTAAAATTTAAAACTTCCCTTTCCCCTTTTGGGTTTAATTATTAGGGTGAATTATATCAAAACCCCCATTATTAACCGTTATTGGCTAACCTACAAAACCAAAAAAAATAAAAAAAGGGTAAAGGATTAAAATTTGGAAGAAACATAAACTTGAATTAATTGTGAATAACAAACTTTATTTTTTTAAGGACATTAAGAAAAAACTTTCTGTTTA
>JAMXBC010000178.1:0-37278 GCA_024138005.1 Lumnitzera racemosa | reverse complement strand
GGAAAAAAAATCAGAAGTTTAAAATAGAGGAAATTTGGACAAATTAAAAGCAAACCTTTGGGAAATGAAGCAAGAAAGAAAAGCCACCCCTTTGGTTCTCTTAAGTAAAAAAAATTTTGCAACCCCTTAGAAACCTAAATATAAGTTTCATAACAAATTTTTGGAATCCTTTTATAACCCTTTTTTCCATAAAAGGGTTTTTAATTGTGTTGTTTTGGGGAAAAAATATTTATAAGGAGGGTAAAATGTAATATCCAAAAATTTTAAAAATTAGGACATGTCATCTAGGTTTTGGGGAAAAAGCTTTGCCCTTGTTGTTTAAAGGGGAAAAATTGATTTAAGGCATTTGAAAAAAGTAAACTGAATAGGTAAAACTTACAAAAAAGATGATGTCCAAATCGAGGAATTCCTGTACAAGGGAAGTCAAATGATAATAAAGTACATCAAATAGTGGGGTTTAATTTATATGTGCCACTAAAATGCTTTTTAAAGGGAAATGTATCTTGTTTTTGGGGTTTTTTTAGGGAAAATTTGTTTGGTCCAAACTTTAACTATTAAAAAAATTAAATTGAAGAAATCAATAAAATTATTTTTTAAAAGATAATTTTTAAAAAACCCCCAAATTTTAGCCTTAAAAGTACAATTTCTCAAAATAATATAAAACTCTTACGATTTTTAAACCGAGCCAATTTTGCAACGAAGATTTAAAAAATATTTTTTTTAAAGTAAAAAAAGGAAATAAAATCGCAAAATATTTATGTGATTTATGTTTTTTTTATCAATATCTAGTATGTTTAATAAAAATTTCTTGTAAATTAACCCAAAAGTATATAATTTTTTAATAAGCGAGAAAATTCCCAAAAAAAAACAATAAAAATTTATCATAAAAAATAAAAGATAGAAAAAAACAAAAATAATGTGATTCAATTATTGTACCCAAGATATGGGAATTTACACGTTTATTACCAAAATTACGAAATATTAATTTATTATTTAAAATTTTAATATTTTCTTAATAAAATTATCAAAACCTATCCAAATTCTTAGGAAAATTAGTTTGGGCCCCATAGCAGCCCCAAATTTTCCTCTAATTGCTAAGTCAAAAGTAAGATTAATAAAAAAGGTTCCCTCTTGTTAACTATTAAGGAAAAAAAATTTAAAAGAAAAATAAAAGGAAAAAAAAATCTTGGCCCCTATAATAATTTTTAAAAGGACCTTAGAACATAAATAAGATATTGTAACTTAAGAAACCAAAAGAAAATTTTTAAAAAAAAATATAGGAATTTAAAAAAAATGAGCAATATAAAAAACCCAGTTGGTCCTAAGAAACCTGTTGTTAGTGCCCCGTTTCCCCCATAGAAAAGTACCATGCTAGGCCGATAACCCCCCTTTAGATAATGGTACCAGGCACTGCGAATGGTTGGTTAATTTTCTAGCCCGTTTTATAATTTCTAAAAATATTTTTTTAAGTCTTAAATTTTAAAAATAAATTGTTTTTTAAGTTATTTTAGTAAATTTCATGTTTTGATTTAATAATGTAAAATTATGTTTTTTAGTACTTACTTAAAAAGTAATTTTTTTTTAAATTTTAAAATTTCAAAAAAAAATATACAAAATGATGTGTTTTAGCTAAAAATTTGTATGAGAATACTTTACATATAGTTAATTATTTGTAGCTCATTTTCAATTCAGTATTGAAAATAATTTTAATATTTTTTACCCAAAAAAATGTTTAAAAAATAGGGAAAAATGTGAAATAAATAGATTTTATAAAAATTAAATTAAATGAAATTGGAAATTACTAACCTTGGAAACTTGAGTGATTTTAGGGGTTGCTTAAAATTATTTTTTATGAAAATGATATTTTTTATGTAAATAATCACAAATTTAAGGGTAAAAATGAAATATTTGTAAAAAAGCAATGAACCGTAGGATGAAACCACTATCGATTGAACCCTCTTATTTTTGGGAAATATATAGAAATTTTTGGGGAATTATTTTGGTGACCTGAGCTTTTATTATAAATTTAATTAGTAAAATGTTTAAATTCGAACTAAGAAAAAGTTCTTAGTGAAATAAGCAAAAATTGAAAATCCCTAAAAAAAACCCATAATTAACCTGTTTAAAATTTAGTTAGTTTTGGAATTTTTAGTATTGGTACTAATATCAACAGGGTTGGATTTTTACGTGTTAAGATTAGAAATTGTGGTTGACAAAGTTATTTTGGGAAAAAAAAATTGAAAAATTGCTTTTTATGTTTTATGAATATAATTGAAAATACTTTTATGAAGCATTAAAATAGAGAAATAGTATCCCTTTAGTAGTCATCTTTTGAAAAATGAACTTATAATACTATCTTAAGTATATATGAACACGAAAACATACTTTTACAAAATTTTGGTAATTTAGATAATAAAACCCATACCCTTTTTAAATATTACAAAATTTTTACAAATTAGGAAATTGATCGTAATTTGACCGATTAAAAGACATTTTGATATGTTTTAAAACATATGATATAAGTTTCCCAAAAAAATAAGTTTAGGATAATGTTAAGTAAATTGCAATAATTTAATATAAAATAAAATATTAAAGTATATAGTGTATTAATTAATGTGTAAATAAAAAATATATATATACATAATTATACGAAATAACTTAAAAAATATGTCAAAAAATACTAGATAAAAACCCTAACATTTTCTAAATCTTACAAAAATTGAATATGAGCTATAGAAAATATAGGACTTTAAGTGAGTAAATTTTAAAATGTCAGATCTATTAGAGTGGCTTTAGTAAAGAAAGTAAGTCAATACTTCATAGTATTTTAAGGAATTATTTAAAAATATTTTGGGATTTTGTATGTTTTTTTTTTAAATTTTGAGAACTATTTCTAAGCTGCAATGTTTATTTTTAAGGGTTTGTTTTGCCTGTTTGGAGCTAAGTTCTTGTTTGGGTTTGTTCTGTAAATTTTGCTTCAATTTTTTGAGTTGAAAACCCATCTAAAAATAAACAAAATTAAAACTTGATTTTAACCCTCCCTAATAGCATTGGGACTATAAGGAAAACGACATAGATTTTGAGCCAAAACAGTTTCTTTCAATGAGGATAGCAAAAAGGGGTCATTTCCTTCTTTGCTAAACTAAGTGTAGGAGAGGGGTTGTAGTAAAGTTTGGGGGTGGGTTCAAAAGTAATTAGGGAGGGGGTGTTCTCTATTGCTAAGCCACAGTTTGGGTTTTTATTTTGGTGGGCGACATCGAGCTCCCTTTAACCCCGATTGACCGGCGAAATAAACACGTGGACCAAATAACGTTTTCCATGGGATTTTTTTATCATGCTTTACGTATACTATTTAGTTTAAAAACCCCACTTTTATGTATTGAAAGGATATTTCTACCCTTTCCCCACTTATTTAGCAAGTTGTCATTTTTCCCTAAAAGCTTTTTTTGCAAATTTTGAATGTATGATAATTTTACCCAAAAACAAAGCACTAACAAATTGGGCAGCAGTGAAGCGTAACAGGGAATAGCTGGTTTGTCCTTGTATTAACTTTTTAATTTTGGGAAAAAATACACAAGATCCTTAAGGGGTTATTTTGTTTTAAAAAATTAGTTGTATGTGAAAAAGATAGGTCCCATGGTTTTTTACCAAATTTAAAAGTTGAATTTTTACGTTTATTTTTGAAAAAATTTTCATAGGTTTATATCAAAAAAGGTATTGAATTGAATATTCAAAAAAGGGAGAGTTAAGTATGCTGGTATGAACTGGTTAAGATAGCGGCGTAAGGTTAGTTTCTTCTTTGGTGGTTACTTGTAAAATGTTTTTATTCATTTTTTAGGGATGATATTTAGTTCATGCAATTTTAGGTTTGTACATGTAAAGTTTTTGTCAATTGTTAATGTGTTGTGATCATATTTGGGGTATTGTTTATGTTAAATAAGCTTTGATTTTATGAAATTTTGGGCAAATTGTTGATTAGTTTAACCTTAGTTTTATTAAGAATGCCCAAAAAAGGGGAAATTTTGCAATTTAGGCCCAGAGATGAACATTTCCCGTTGTTTATTCCAAAAATCATAGGGTAAATGTTTGTTTTGCGTTTTTGTTGTGGTTTCCTTTGAAAAAAGTACAATTTGTTTTTTCTATTTGTTTGTAATTTGGGTGCCCCTATGCTTATTTGGTTTTAAAAAAAGGGAAAATGTAATACTTGTTACATCTGTAGGCACAAAAATTTAATTTTCAAAAGGGATGCTTATGTGTCATGTTTTAAGTAGGGGATGTGTTAAACAACTTTGGGTTTTTTAGAGATTCTGGTTTGGTTTGAAGAAAAAAAGAACTGCTTTTTTTTTCCTCTTTTTACTATCAATTTGTGCATAGTTTTTCTTTCCCAGTATAATGCTTGTGTTTATAGATGGTACTTAAAAAATCACCATTACTTTTTAACAAAAAGACCTAAAGCTGATTCTCAAATTCTCCCTTTTGCAGGGTGATTTGATGAAGTAAAATTTAGTAGAGTAGTCTTCTGTCCTTTTATGAAAATTTTAAAAGAAGGAAAGTTTTTAAGGGGTTCACTAAAAAGAAAATAATCAAAAGGCGTTGATTATTGTTTTGGGGTGTGTTGGGGAATAAGACTGAAGTTTTCCTGCAATGACTACTTGGGAATGGGTCATGGCTAAAATTGTTTGTATTTAAAAAAACTTCAAAATAACTTAGGCTTTTTTTCCCCTTGAAGATCAAAAAAAGAGTATATGTACAAAGTTTGGAAATGAGGTTAAGTTCTTTGCCTTTTGTGAACCTACATTTTATGATGAATTTGTTAGTACTGGGTTGACAAAGAGTGAATTTGGGGGAGGATGAGTTAGTGGCCTTAGTAAGTCTACCCTAGGGCATTTTCTTAATGATTTCTGGGAAAAAATCTTAATGAGGAAGTTTCTGGGCAAGAAATCTAAGCCCCCTTTCTTTAAAAATTTGCTAGTGCCAAAATTTTTTTTTGTTTTGGGGAGGACTTCTATGACAAGCATGAAAGTCTTGGGACAATAGGGGAATGCAATTTATTTTCCCTTTAAGTGTATTGAAAGGATATCTAGTAAAATTTTGACATTTTTATTGCTTTTTGGGAAATTTCCCGCAAACTTTTGACAAAAAATAAAGGTATTTTTGTAGGGTTTAATCACCTAAAATTTTGAGGAATTTGAGATTGTGCCCAATAGTAAAAGCTAAAAGACTTTGTGATGACCCTAATTGCTCCTAAAAAAACCCCTTTCAGTCAGTGAGGTATTGCAAGAGTCTCAATCCCCAAAGATGTTGAGGCCCCTGGTTGTCTATATTTTGCACTAGCCAAGTCAAGTTTCTTTGTAGGAATTTAAAACGTTTAGAAAAAAAGATGGCTGAAATAAAGGAAACTTAGAAAAGGCCCATTGAATTCCTAAAAAATATTGCTACAACTATTGGAGGAGAAGAAGGGTGTCCTAGTGCAAATCCGGGTGGATGTAGGTCCTAAAAAGCCTCCAATTCTCCTACCCAATAAGTCCCTTGATTACTACCAAAGAAGAAGGTAAGTGGGATTGTAGAAGAAGAATTGGAAAGATGAGGAGGAGTAGTTAGAGAGAGGAATGGTTCAAATGGTGAAGAGGAGGCTCAGAAGAGGAAGATGTTTGGGGCGAACGAAGTGGATGATGATTGATTTTGTTTTCTTTCTTTTTGTTTTATCTTGCTTTTTTTCATTTAAACTGACTATTTTAGAGCTTAACTTCATTGATGTATTTTGATAGAGACTCTCACATTGTGTTTATTGTGGTTGATTCTAGTGTTTTTTTTAATGGTCCAAGTTTCTTTTGTGTTCCTTTTTGATGGTGTTTGAAGGATGTAATTTCGATGGTTGACATCCCAACACATTGATCGAACTTCATATATCAAGAGAGTTTTATTTCATTGTTTTATTACATTTTGATTTTTCTGTATTTCTTTTTCTATGCCTATTCTGTTCATGCATTAATGAGACATTAAGGGGCAATGTCTCTCTCTAAGTGTAAGGAAGTTAGTTAGCCTTTTGTTTATCAAAAGTTCCCCATTTAAACATTTTTTTTCAGTTTATGGAAATTATGTTTAAGCGCTTTTTAACCTTGACTTCATAGATGGTAAATTTGGCAAAATGGTAGTCAATTTTGTGCCTTACTCACTTTTCATGGACTTAGTGTACTTGATTAAACTTATAGGATAAAATCTAAGTGAAGCACACTTAATTGCCATTTAATGAATGAAATTAGAGTTTAAAAGTGATTCAGGTCTTTAGTTCAAGGCTAAATGGTCGTATTTTCTAAGCTTATTAAGTAGTATATTTACTTTTAAAATACTTTTAGAGCTCTTTTAAATTCTTAAATGGAAAGGGAAAATGAAATAATTCACTTGTTGATGCTTCTTGAGAATCTCTTCAATATAAAGTAATTGAAGTGCTTAAATTGAAAGCTTTGGTCCCTTAGAAAATAAAAGGTTTGAATACTACTTTTTTTTGGGTTCCCTATAATTGAGTTAGTGGGGGTAGGTGTTGATCCCATAGAATAGTGAAGTTTGACATTGCTTCTAATTTTTGTTCTTATAACAAAGTTTGTAAGGGTAGGCCTTAGTCCCTTAAAAAGAGCGAAGTTTGAACTAGTTGCTAATTTTTGTCTTCTTTAAAAAAAAAAAGAGAGAAAAAGAAAAGAAGAGAAAAATGAAGAAGTAAAGTAAATTTGTCCTTAGAGAGATTAAATTAAAGAAGTAGAAATACATGAGAAAATTTGATGCAAATACTTTGCTTTAGATTATTATGCTTAAAGAAGTAATTAAAGGGTTTTAATACACTTACTGAAGTGGATGAAACATAACTAGATTTTTTTTGTTCAAATTTTGTTTTTGTGCTTACTTTGTACTTTTGGAAGCTATCATTAAAAATAATAAGGGTAAAGTTTATTTTACTTGGATTAGTCTTAAAATATTGACTTTTGGGTATCTTAAAAGCACAATGTACTAAGTTAAGCGGTAGGTACGAAGTTATGCTACTAAGATTTTTGAATTGGTGAATGAATACTCGATGAATATATAACTAAAATGTTTGTCGGTTTCATCTGATAGTTTTTAAGTGTTTACTCGAGGACAAGCAATATAAGTATTGGGGAAGTTTTGATAGCATCAATTGCTCTACACTTTTTATACTCATTTAGGCATAAATTGATCATAAATGAGTTCTTTTTCTCAAGTTCTCGACACTTAATTGTGTAAAATATTAATTTTAGATGATTTAAGAGTAAGAAGGCAATATTTATTTAAGACGAAATAAAGAGGAGACAACATTCACAAGAACAATGAGACTCAGATCTATCCACTGTCATGAAAGGAAAAATTTAGAAGGAAGATCACTACGTATTTAATCATAGGCGTAATCATAGAAGATTTAAGTGCTTAGTTTTTTGTAAACTTCCTCTACTACGAGTGTAACCAAGGGTGAAGTTTGTTATCTACCTATTATCATGGCCATGATAGCATATTAGAAGGGTGATCATTGCCTCTATTACGGGTGTGAGAAAATGAAATATTGCAACAAGACGATTACGTTCCACATCATGGTCGTAATGTGTAATGATGGGGTTTTATTTTAAGACAATCACACCTTAGATCACAAGCATGATGGGAGTAGACACAACTATTCCTCTTTAAATTTTTATAGGAACTTATGCGTTTAACAGGCCTAAAACCTATGGGGCATCTTGACATAGTGTATCTAGACCTTTTTACAAAGTAATAAAATGTACCTAAAAATTTAGATAAGCATCATCAAATTTATCTTTTAGACAATCGAGACCTTAGTTTTAAGGGATTAAACCACAAACATATATATTCATCCATCTTTGTTACCCATTATGCTTCCATAATAATTATTAAGTGTTATAATGTATACTTTTTTTTGTAATTACTCGAGATAGATAATGGGAATTTATTGCTCCTGGATGTAAAAATTTCTATAGTAGATCTAAAAGAGGGTTTTATTCTTTACTTTTCTTATGTTGCATTCTTTGTTATCTCTTCATTTTGTCAATTGTGGGTTTTTATCTTACCATGCGTGAGTAGTAATTTAGGGCTTACTTTCATCACTGTAGTATGAGCAGTTGCTTAAGTTAAAGATTTCTTGATTTTCATTAATTTTAGTGAATTAAACTTAATAAATTTAAGTATTGTATAGTGCATGACACTAACTTAGGATGGATTTTGATGAAATATATTGAGAGACAATTTTACTAAATAGATTAATTCATTGGAACAATTTACTCCTAATATTAGAGATATTATTAAGAAAGTTGCTACATTCTTAGGGAATATAATACATTTTCATGGTTTTAATGTGATTTTTAATTGGTTTTTTAAATTTAAAAGGGCTTCTAACATACATAATTAAGGTTGGAGTAAGTAATTCTAAGAAGAATGCTTTCAAACTAGTAACTCCGTATAGATAAAAATCATTAGGATAAAATAAATGGTGACATCATGCTATGTGGTGAAGCAAGCTCCATGTTAAGTGTAGTATTGTTAATCATTTTTTTTGGTCATTATGTTAAAGGAAATCTATGTGTAGTTTTGTGTAGTTTTAGTTAGTAAATTAGATGTTTTTGTACTTAATTAGTTGATTTAAAAATTTGGGTTTTGAGATAATAAAAAAATTAATTTGTACTAACGTTTGTATCTGTTCCCTATGGAATGACCTTATACTCATTTGTGTTAGTAAATGATAGTATACTTACTTATTGAATAAAGTTAAGGATAGAATATAGGGTTATAGATATTAAAAAATTAATAGCTATCTTTTGAGGCAATTAAGTTTTGGCGTTGTGTTAGGGATTGGCATCATTAGGAAATTTAAATTCCTATACATGCAGCTTTTTTTTTTATGGTTTTGTTATTTTCAAAATTGTTGCGCTTAAAGTTGATTTAAATTTGTGGATTTTCGTAGTTTATAAACCTAAAGTAACACAACTGAACTTGCTGATTTCAATCTTAAACTTAAGAGATCACTTAAAAAACAATTTAAAGAATGTTTGTGAATTTTTTTGAGAAGCAAGCATCGAATAGAAAGGAAGTAAGAGTAAGTGAACCATTGAGAATCAAAACAGAGACATTAGAATCATAGAATGGAATAACCCAAAACAAAAATATCAAGCTGCCATTATGGAACCAGTTTTTGAATCTTGAAGGTGATATCCAAAGAGTTCCACTAGTGAATTGGATCCACTTATTGAAGGAATGGGAATGAAGTGCATCTATCAAAATTGAGCTAAGATTTAAATTTTTGCCTATGGCTTCCAAGTCAATGCTAAATTATTGTAGGCCCAAACGTAGATGGGTGTTGAGCTTAGTTTTTCAGTCCCAGGTTTTTGTAAATTGATTTTCTCAAAATTGATCAGTTTTTAAAAACCTACCTATTTAATACTTACTTGTGACTAAGGTTTAAAGAAAACCGATTTTAATTGTATTTTTGAAAATGCTTTTAAGTCGCCACCTAACCAGAGTTTAGGAAAAAGTTAAGTTTAACTAATTAGGTGGATTGATTATAACTTAGCTATTGGTCTTAACAAGAAAACCAATTTAACAAAACAGTTTCTAAAATGAGAGATTTAGATCCAGGAGCTATCCTATTAAGCCCTAAATAGGGTATCACTTTTTTGCTTTTCGAATTTAACTTTGGGTTTTCAAATATACCTTTTTTTAGTTTCTAAACAACTAATGATATTACATGTGACTAATTTAATTAATTTATACAAAAAAATTTACAAAGATAGAAAAAATAAAAAATTTTCATATTTTAAGTTGCCCTATACTTATGTACGAGTGCCTATTGTATTTGTTTTTTGGGATCAGACTTCTCTAGTTGTTCTTTGAAAAACTTTAGGGTTTGATTGATTGTATTCTTGAAAAAAAAAAACTTAAGTTTATGTTTTTACTAGTTTCAATTTATCTAAGGAAATTTCCTAAAAAGGTCTTAAATCGAGGTTCCGAATTTAAAATTTGCTTTTCAAATATTTCCTTTTTTTTTAGTTATTAAACAACTAATCATATCACATGTGACTAATTTAATTAATTTATACAAATATTTACAAAGATAGGAAAAAATAAACTTTTCATATTTTAAGTTACCACATACTTATGTATGAGTGCCTAGTATTTGTTATTCGAGATCAAATTTCTTAGTTTGTTTCTTTGAAAAACTTTAGCGAGTTTGATTGATTGTGTTTTTTTTTTTTAAAAAAAAACTCAAGTTTATGTTTTTACCAGTTTCAACTTATTTAAGGAAAATTCCTAAAGGGTCCTAAATCGAGGTTTATTTTATAGAAAATTTAAAATGTCTAATTTTAGAAACAAATCCATTTTTTTTTTATTCCTTTTTCTCTTTTTTTTCGGATTTTTCTTTTTTTCCTTAAGTCATAATTACATATTGCAGTAGTATATGTAAATAATAATAATAAATTAAAAAAATTATGACAATTGAACTACAAAACTAAGAACAAAGTTGGATCAAGCTTGGATGGAGCTAAGCGTATAGGTCGGACTTCAGTTAATAAGGTTGAATCTTAGGTTGAAGCTGATTGGATAGTAGGTTCGAGTCGGGTCACAAATAAAATGTTACGAGAGGTGTTTTAAAGTCCATTTCACTAGCTGAAACAACTAGGAAAGGCTATTTCATGGCTACTCTATTGGAGATTAGGGGGTTAGTTCAAGTGTGGCGGTGTTTGGATGACTTTTGATGGTGGGCTATAGGCATTGGTAGGGTATGAGTTATGTGAAGGTGGCTGAGTGAACGTAGTTTGACGTATGTGTAATGCCTTGTATGTTGTTCGGTAGAGCCTCAATTAGGTTTATAGCAATAGAGGATAGTAGTTGTGTGTAGGTGTTCAGTTAAGTGAAAGAGAAGGTCATGTAAGGGTTTTCAGGGTGTGTTTGGTGGGTCGGTCTTAGCTACTATTGCATTCATAACATTAGTGCAGTAGTAGTTACATGGACGAATGGAAGATGTTGGTTGGTTGTTTAGTGGACAACAGTTGAGAGTGTGGCTGTGTTTGTATATGAGAGGGAGAGAATCCAGTCGAGAGAGTATAGTTGGTTCTGCATGTGTTCAATGGTGGTTTGTGCAGAGTTGTAGGTGTTTATGTGTATAGTTGGTTGTGTGTTTGTGAGTTTATGTTTGGGGTTAGTATATGTAGGCAGTTTGGTCGATGGTAGTGGTTGTGGGTTCGTACGAGAGGGGATGCAATTGTGAGGGGATGTGTAGAGCTTTTTAAGAGAAGAGAGAGGGAGTCGAGAGAGAGAAGGTAAATTTGTGTGTGTTTGTGCATGATGGTGTTCAGAGAAGGAGTGGGTGCCGAGTATATGTATGGATTTAGTGAGAGAGAGAAAGAGAGAGGGAATCGAGAAAGTAGATGAATTCGTATGTGTTTGGTATAATATGAGAGAACCCTCCCCTCCCTCGCCTCTTCATGTGTATTTACGAATTGAGAGAAAAAAGGGGGGCAAACTTGGTGGCCCCTTAAAGTTTGGGGTTTTTCCCCTTATGGCAATGTAGGGTGGCCGGTCCCCAAAATGTAAAAAGTTTTTTTAAAGTCTTTAAGCTAAACCCTGGACTTTTTGACTCTTTTGAATTTTTTTAAAAAAGGGTTTGAAAAATTTTTTAAATTTTATGGGGGGTTAATTAATTGTAGATTTATTTGCCATTTTCTTAAAAATTTTTTTAACCCTTATTAAAAAAAAAAATTTGGGGGGTTTTTAAAAAAATTTTTTTTTTTTTTTAAAATTTTTTGGAAAACAAGGGAAAAACTACAAAAAAATTTTTTTTTTAAAATTTTTTTAAAAAAATTAATATTTTTTTTAAAAAATGTCAGAGGGAAAAATTTTTTTGGGGTGGCAAGGTTTTTAAAAGATTTCAAAAAAAAATTTTTTGGGTGAAAAAAAGGGGGGAAAAGGGTGAGTTTGGGGGGTTTGAAAAAACTTTTTGTTGGGGGGTTTAAAGGGAAGGGGTCAAACCATATTGCAAGTGGGAAAATGGACCCCCGCCTTAAGGGTACACAATGTTTTGCCAAAACCTTAGGTTTCTAAAGGGGCCCCCCCTTATCTAAGAAAAATTTTTAAAAAAAAAAAAAAAAAAAAAGGGAAAAAGGGTTTTTTTTTCCTGATAAAAATACCCGAAAATAACATGTAAAAAAAAATAAAATTTAGAAGGTAAAAACTTTTTTTCAATTTAACAATAGTTTTCCAAGCAATCCTTTTAGGGTGCCTTTATTTCCCTATTTTTTATATTAATTTTAATTTAAAGCTTACCCCATAATTAAATTACTCTTTTAAAACTTTCTTTCTTAAAAAAATTTAAAAATTAAATCCCCAAACTAAAATAAAATTTTTTTAATAAAAAAAACCTAATTTGAACTAGTTTTAATTTCTAAAAAAATTTTTTTTTTTAAAAAAATTTAAATAAAAAAATTTTTCTTCTTTAATTTTCCCCTTTTTTAAAAGTTTTAATTTTATTTTTTTTTTTTTTTCAAAAAATTTAAAATTAATTTTAAAAAAAAGTAAAAAAAAATTTTTTTTAATTTTTAAAGAATTCTAAAAGGGGGGTTTTTTTTTAAATTTTTTGGTTTAAAAAACCTTTAATAAATGAATTTAAAATTGATCGTAGTTTTTTTTTAAAAAAAATTTTTAAGGGTAATTAAATTTATTTTGAAAATAAGTGGTTTATTTTTTTATATTTTTATCTTAAAAAAAAAAACCTAAAAAATCTTTTTTTTAAATAAAATAAAAAACCAACTAAGAAACTAAAAAAAACTAATTTTTTTTTTTTTTTTTTTTCTTTGGGCCCAAAAATTTTTTTTTTAAAAGATTTTTAAGGAAAAGCCTTGTTTAAAAAAAAAAAGAAAAACCCAAATTTTAAAAACCAAAAAAAACTCCTTGAAACCAAAAATAATTTAATAAAATAAATAAAATAAACAAATTAATAAAATTAAAAAAACTAAATAAAATAAAATTGAAGAAAAACAAAATAATGAAAATTTTTTAAAGTTTTGATCCAGTTTTGGGTAGACTAGGCAATGGGCAAGTAATCCCGGGCCCTAAGGGTTCGTGGACATTCTGGTGGTCTTAAATGGCTTTGGTGGGGGTTTTAACTGGGCGAGTGGGCAAGTAAGGGAAAGATACTTGTCTGTAAGGGAAATCAAACTGGGGAAAAAGGGATGTTACTAACAAGAAGGGGCGAAATCTTTTTAAGGGGGGGCCAAGGTGAAAACCTGGGTAAAAAGGGATCTAGGTTTGTAAACAAAGGCCGTTTGGTAAAAGGAGGGTTTTGGGGTTGTGTTGGGGTTCATTGGCTGGTTGGTGGTCGGTGGAAAGGGGTTTAAAAGGGGGTAAACGGGGGTTTTGGGGGGGGGCGAGAAGCGTGGCAAGGGTGGTGGGCCGAAGTGCTTGCCATGGGGGGGGGGGGGGCGTGGGTGGGTGGGCGTGGGTGTTGGAGTGGGGGGGGGGGGGGCCGGTTGTGGGGCAAAGCGGGGGGGTGGGGGGGGGGGGTGCCGGGGGCGGTTGTTGGCCAGCGGGAAAGGGGTTTAGGGGGGGGCGGGCTTTGGGGGAGGGGTTTTTTTTTGGCGGGGGGGGGGGGGGCAAGGGTTTGAAAAAAGCCCCCGTTTTGCCGGGGGCGAAACCGCGGTTTCGTTTAACCGGGGCCCCTCGAAACCCGCGGGGGCCGGGGCCGCCGCCCGCCCAAAAAAAACCGGCCCCAAAGGGTTTGCAAAAACGAAAAAAAACCCCAACAACGGGGCCGCCCGTTTAACGGCCTTTTTTCCCCTTTTTTTTTTTTTAAATTTTTCCCCCCGGTTTTGGGGGGGGGGGCCCCGCCCCCTTTCGGCGGGTTTGGGGCCTTCCGGGGGGCCAGGGGGCTCGGGTTTTCCCCTTTGGGGGGGGGGCTTGTGATTTAAGAATTACCCCCTTTTTTGAACCCTTCGGCCTTGGGGCTGGAAACCCAAAGCTTTTGTTGGTGATAGGTTTTGGTTTCACCCTTATTTTCCTATTATTTTTGGTTGTCCCGGGCCCTCCAAAGCCTTTTCCCCAAAAGGAAGGGGGGGGGTTCCCTTTTTTGATTTTTTTTTTGGGGGGGGGCCCCCCGAAAAAGCCCCCGGTTGGTTTTGAAAAAGGGGGGGGGGGGGGGGCTTGTTTCCCCCCCTTTTGGGGTTTTTTTAGCCAAAACCCCGTTTTTCAGGCTTCGGAGCGGGTAAAAGCTTTCCCCCCCCTTTTGTCTTGGTTTTTCCGGGGGGCGAAAAAAACCCCCTTTTTTAAAAGCCCCGCCCCGGGGGGGGGACCCTTGGGGGGCGCCCAAAAAAAAAAGTCTGTTTAAAAAAAAAAGACTGTTGCTTTTGGGGTCCCACCCCTTTAAGTTGGCCCACCTTTAAAAAAGGCCCCGTTTGCCGGGTTTTTTGGGGGGGGGGGGAAGCCCAATTTCTCCTTTGGGGAAAAAAAACTTGTTTCCGCCCCCAAATAACCGGTCAAAAACCAAAGCCGAGATTGTTTTATAAAAACCCCCTTCTCAAAAAAGGTTTTGGGGGGCGTCGGTTTTGAGAGCACAAAAGAAGAAATCGCGGTTGCCGGGGGATCGGGTTTGTGGGTCTCCCCCCCCGGGGTTTGTGGGGGGGTGAAATTCCCCCGCCCAATTTTTTTCCCTTTTTTTGGGAAAAATTTAGGGGAAACCCCTTAAAGGGGTTTTTCGGGCATTTTTCCGGTTGCTTTTTCTTTCCCCCTGTTTTTTTTTTCCCGGGGTTTTTTTTCTTGGTTTTTTTTTTTTTTTTTTTGTTTTTTTTTTTTTTTTTTTGAATTTTTTTTTTTTTGGGGTTTTTTTTTTTAGTTTTGTGACAGTGATGTATTTAAAAAGATTTTAAAAAAGTAAACCATTTTTCCCAAATGATCTTAGTTTAACTTGAGGGGGGGGGAACTTGTCTTTAAAATTTGGGAGGATGCTGTTTGAACCACCCTTTATTATTGCTTTACCTAAATTTGGATGGTTCCTCTAACCTAGGTTAAAAGTTTCTAAAAAAATCATTTCGAGGTCAGATGGTTTTCCCTTGGCGTCAATTTGCTTATTGATTACTTTAGATAACTTGTAAAGTCAAAATCTTTTCCCAAAGTTTGTTCCAACCTATTTTTTGGTTGCAGTTCTTCGCAAACTTTTTACCTATGGTTAAAAAGAAGTAGCATCTAACTCATACTTTCTTACTGGTTTTTTTAATCTAACTCTTGAAAGGGACCACTAATAGGGTTTTTGGATATATTTTAAAATAATTGGATGTTGCTTCGGACTTGAAATTTTAAGCTCCACCAGCGCTACTCAATGAGTTGTTTTGGTTTTGTGTATTAAAAACCATTATAAAAGGTCAAAAACCCAAATCCCCATTTAGACCCTACAAGGGGGCCCTTTCCCTCAAAACCCTTTTTTCTCGCTGCCCTCATGAAAAATCCCAAACCCCAATTGTCCAAACAAGGAAAATTTACTCTTTTTTAGCTATTTTGATTTTGGGGAAAATTTTTTTCCCTTAGAACAAACCTTTATCTTTTTGCAAGTATTTTGATTTCCCCTTGGCATAGAGTGCAGTATTGCTTAACATTATTGTCGATGAGAACGAAAAAAACCCTTAAGTAGATAGCATTCCCCAAATATACCACTTATTTTTCGATTGTATCAATATTTCCAAAAATGGCAATCGATTAATAGGTCTTTCTCACTAAAACATTAAAAAAGATGTATACCAAAATCTTTAAATAATGCTTAGCTTTATTTTAAAAGGGTGTTTGCAAAACCCCCGAACCCAAGAAATTCAAGTACTACCCCTTTGTAAAACCCCAAACAAGTACTACCCCCTTGTAGACACCTAATTTTTTCCTTTTTTTTTCTTTCGAAAAGGGAAAAAGGGTTTCCAAAATTAGGAAAAAATAAAAAAAATTGAAAATTAAAAGAAAACTAAAATTAAGAAATTAAAAAAAAAATTTTAAGAAATTTGGGAAAATCCCCCCCCCCCAAAAAAAAATAAAAATTTTAGAAAAAACGAAAAATGGAAAACTTTAAAAAATATTAAAAAAATTGAAAAAGTTACAAAAAATTGAAAAAAAATAGGGATTTAAAAAATTTGAAAAGAGTAGATTTCTTAATTTAATAAATTTTAAAGGAAAGAAAGGTTGGACCTAAGCTTAGATTTAAATCTAACCTGGGGATATCCCTTTTTTACAATTTAATTACAGATTGATAAGGTACAGGCCAACACCCTGATGGATTAAAGTGCTTAGATTAAAATTGGATTTGCTTGGAGGGTAGGGGTTCAATTTTAGTAAAGGTAAAAAAATGCCTTTTACCTTTTTTTTTTTATACTCCATGTGTTGCCACATGTCAAATTGTGACTCTTGGGTTTATGTTTTTCGGATAAAAATTTTTCTTTCCCCTTTTTCTTCTCCTTTTCCTTTTTCTTTCCTTATTTTCTCTTTAAAAAAAAAAAAATGACTTACGTATGGAAGGGGGGGGGGTAGTCCCTTTTTAGAATACTTCCCCTCACGTTCTCTCTCTCGACCTAGACTTTCCTTCTCTTCAATTCGTAAATACACATAAAGAGGCGGGGGGGGGGGGGTTCCTCATTTAACGCAACACATCGATTTCTTACTTTCTCGTTCCCCTCTCTTTCTCTCTCTCACTAAATCCATAAAATTTACTCGGACCCACCCTTCTCGAACCCATCATGCAAAAACACACACAAATTTCCTTCTCTCTTGATCCCTCCCCCTTTTTTTTTAAAAAGCTCTACCATCCCCTCAAAATTGCATCCCCCGTCGAACCCACAACCATACACGACCAAATCCCTTTCATATCAAACCCCAAACATAAACCACAAAACACACAACCAACTTCACTAAACCCTAAAACTCTGCACAAACCACCATTGAAAAATGCGAACCACTAACTCTCTCGACTGGTTCTCTCCTCTCAATAAAAAACACAGCCCACTTAAACTGTTGTCACTAAAAACCAAAAAAATTTTCCCATTGGGCCATGTAACTACTACTGCATAATGTTATGAATGAAATAGTAGCTAAGCCGACCCCCAAACACCCCTGAAAACCTTTACATGCCTTTCTTTTTCCCTTTAAACGAACACCTACACACAACTCTACCCTCTATTGTTAACCTAATTGAGGTTCCCGAAAAACTCAAGGCATTACATACGAAAAAATACGTTCATCGCCCCTTCACAAACTCATCCCCTTTCCAATGCCTATAGCCCCCCCAAATAAAAAAAGTCATCCAAACCCCGCCCCACACTTGAATTAACCCCCTAATTCCCAATAGATTTGCCTGAAGTAGCCTTTCCTAGTTGTTTCGTGTGAAATGGACTTTAAAAACCTCTGTAACTTTTTATTTGTGACCGACTCAAAACCTACTTCCAATCAGTTCAACCAAAGATTAAACCCTTTTAATAGTCCGCCCTATACGTTAGCCCAGTCCAAAGCTTGATCCAACTTTGTTCTTAGTTTTGTAGTTAAAATTGTCTAATTTTTTTATTTATTATTATTATTTACATATACACGAATATGTAATTATGATTAAAGGAAAAAAAAAGAAAAACCCAAAAAAAAAAAGGGAAAAAAAAGGGAATAAAAATAAATGGATTTGTTTCTAAAATTAGGTATTTTAATTTTTTTAAAAATAAACTCGATTTGGACCCTTTAGGAAATTCCTTAATAAGTTAAAAAGGGGAAAAAACTAAACTTGAGTTTTTTTTAAAAAAAAAAAAACACAATCAATAAAACTGCTAAAGTTTTTAAAAGAAAAAATATAGAAATTTGATCTCGAATAACAAATACTGGGCACTCATACAAAAAGTATGTGGTAACTTAAAATAGAAAGTTTTTTTTTTCCTATCTTTGAAAATTTTGTATAAATTAATTAAATTAGTCACTTGTGAATGTTAGTTGTTTAATAACTAAAAAAGGAATATTTAAAAACCCCAAAGTTAAATTGGGAACCTCGATTAAGGACCTTTTTTGGAAAATTTCCTTAGTAATTAAAAAACTATTTAAAAAACTAAACAAAGTTTTTTTTTTTAGAAATAAATCAAAAAAACCCGCTAAAGTTTTTCAAAGAACGAATAGAGAAGTCTGACCCCCAAAAAAAAAAATAATGGCACTGTCATAAGTTAGGGCAACTTAAAAAATAAAAAGTTTTATTTTTTCTATCTTTAAAAATATTTGTATAATTAATTAAATTAGTCACATTTTTAATTCATTAGTTGTTTAGAAATAAAAAAGGGTATATTTGAAAAGCAAAGTTAAATTCAAAAAGCTAAAAAGTGATACCCTATTTAGGGCTTAATGGATAGCCCCTGGATCTAAATCTCTCTTTTTGAAAACTGTTTTGTTAAATTGGTTTTCTTGTTAAGACCAATAGCTAAGTTATAATCAACCACCTAATTAGTTATAACTTAATTTTTCCTGACTCTGGTTAGGTGGCGACTTAAAACATTTTCAAAAAATAAAATTAAAAATGGTTTCTTTAAACCTTTCAAAAGAAAGTATTAAATAGGTAGGTTTTATACTGTCAATTTGGGAAAAATCAATTTACAAAAACCTGGGACTGAAAAACTAAGCTCCACCCTCTCTTTGGGGCCTTTTAAAATAATTTAGCATTGAGGGAAGCCATAGGAAATTAACTTTAGCTCTTTTCGTAATGCACTTCCCCCCATTCCTTCAATAAGGGGGGACCCAACTTTCATAGGGGAACTCTTAGGATTCCCTTAAAGATTAAAAAAACTGGTTCCCCTAATGGAGCTTGTTTTCTTTTTTTGGGTTATTCATTTTTAATGTTTAATGTCTCGTTTTGTTCCAAGGTTCACTTATTTTTCTTCCAAATATTCGTGCTTGTTCTCAAAAAATTCAAAAACTTTTCTTAATTGTTTTTTAAGTGTCTCTTAAGTTTAAGATTGAAATCGCAAGTTCAGTTGTGTTACTTTGGTCATAAACTACGAAAACCCCAAAAATTTAAATCAACTTTAAGGCAAAAATTTTGAAAATAACAAAACCATAAAAAAAAAGCTGCTGTTAGGAATTTTTAAATTTCCCCTAAGATGCCTCCCTAACAACAACGCCAAAAATTTAATTTGCTTAATGAGCTTTTAATTTTTAAACTTAACCCTTTTTTATCCTTAATTTATTCATAAGAAAGTTAATTCTTTATAACAAAAATGGTAAAAGGTCTTTCATAGGGAACAGATACAAATTTGTACAAATTAATTTTTTTTATCTCAAAACCCTTTTTATCAAAAAAATTAAGTAAAAAAACTCTAATTTATAATAAAACTACACTAATTAACATAGATTTCCTTTAACAAATGACCTAAAAATGATTAACAATACACACTTAACAGTGAGTTTGCTTCCCACATAGCATGATGTCCCCATTTATTTTATCCTAATGATTTTTATCTATACGGGTTTCTAGTTTGAAAGCTTTTTCTTAGAATTACTTACTCTAACCTAATTTTGTTTGTTTTGAAGCCCTTTTGAATTAAAAAACCAATTAAAATACATTAAACCAGTAAATGTATTTTTTTCCCCAAGAATGTAGCAAATTTCTTAAAAATATCTCTAATATTGGGAAAATTTTCCCCCAAGAATTTTATCTATTTAGTAAAATTGTCTCTCAATATTTTCATCAAAATCCTCCCAATTAGTGTCATGCTTTAAATACTTAAAATTTTTTAGTTTAATTACTAAAATTTTAAAGAGAAAAACAGAAAATCTTTTTTCTTAAGCAAAAAGCTCTCTACAGTGATGTAGTAAGCCCTAAATTACTACTCACGCATGGTAAGATAACAACACATTTTGACAAATGAAAAGGTAACAAAGAATGAAAAATAAAATAAGTTGAAGAAATAAAACCTCTTTTAGATTACTATAGAAATTTTTACAAACCAGGAGCAATAAATTCCCATTATCTATCTCGAGTAATTACAAAAAAGTAAATTTTTAAACACTTTAAAAATTTATGGAAGCTAATGGGTCAAAGTGGATGAATATATATGTTTTTGGTTAATCCCCCAAAAAAAGGTCTCGATTGTCTAAAGATAAAAATTTATGATGCTTTTCTAAATTTTTTAGGTACATTTTATTCTCTTTGTCAAAGGGTTGTACATATGTCAAGATGCCCCATAGGGTTTTTGGCCTTTTTAAAAAGCATAAGTTCCTATGAAAAATTTAAAGAGGAAAAGTTGTGTCTACTCCCCTCATGCTTGTGATCTAAGGTGTGATTGCCCTTTAAAATAAACCTCTTTTAAAATTAGACCATGATGTGGAACTTAATCGTCTTGTTGCAATATTTCTTTTTTTAAAAACCCCGTAATAGAGGAATGATCACCCCTTTAATATGTATCTGCCATGATAAAAGGGGAGATAACAACTTTACCCTTTGGTTCACCGTAGTAGGGAATGACAAACCTAAGCATTAAATCTTCTTGATTCGCCTATGATTAAATACGTAGGATTTTCCTTCTAAATTTTTTTTTTCATGACAGGTGGGTAGTCTGAGTCTCTTGTTCTTGTGGAATGTTGTTCCCCTTCATTTGTCTTAAAAATATTGCCCTTTTATTTAAATCATCTAAAAAATTAAAAATTTTACACAAATTTAAATGTCGAAACTTGAAAAATGAACTCATTTTGTCAATTTTTGGGCCCAAAAGGTATAAAAAATGTGGCAAATTGTGTTATCAAACTTCCCCATACTTTTTATTTGCTTGTCCTCAGTAACACTTAAAAACTTCAGATGAAACTCGCAAATTTTGTTTTATATTCATCGAGATTATTACCAATTCAAAAATCTTAGTAGCATAACTTCGTACCCCCGTTTAAATTAGTAATTGTGCTTTTTGAACTTTGTCATATTTTAGACTAATCCAAGTAAAAATAAAAATTTCCCTTATTATTTTTTGATGTTCAAAAATCAAAGTAAAACCCAAAATCAATTTGAACAAAAAAAAAATTTGTTATGTTTCATCCCTTCGTAAGTGTATTAAAACCCTTTAATTACTTCTTTAAGCTAATAATCTAGAAACAAAAATATTTTTCATCAAATTTTTTATGTATTTTTTTCTTTAATTTAATCTTCTAAAGGCAAATTTCTTTACTTCTTTTTTTCTCTTTTTTCTTTTTTCTCCTTTTTTTTTTTAGAAGACAAAAAATTAGCAATAGTTCAAAACTTCGCTCTTTTTTAAAGGGGTAAGGCCTACCTTACAACTTTGTTATAAGAACAAAAATTAGTAGCAAAAGTCAAAATTCATTTTATGGGATCAACACCACCCTCCCAAATCAATTTAGGGGAAAAAAAAAAAGTAGTATGTCAAAATTGATTTTCTAAGGGGCCCCAAACTTTCAAATTTTAAACACTTCAATTTACTTTAATTGAAGAGATTCTCAAAAGCTCAACAAGTGAATTATTTCATTTTCCCCTTTCCCTTCAAGATTAAATGGCTCTAAAAATATTTGAAAAGTAAAATATAACTTAATAAACTTGAAATACGCCCTTTTTTCCCTTTAACTAAAAACTCTGAACACTTTTAACTTAATTTCATTCATTAAATGGCAATTAAGGTGCTTTACTTAGATTTTATTTTCCCATAAGTTTAAACAAGTACACTAAATCCCTGAAAAGTGGTAAGGCACAAAATTGACTACCACTTTTCCAAATTTCCATCTATGAAATCAAGGTTAAAAAAGCGCTTAAACATAATTTCCATAAACTGAAAAAAAAATGCTTAAATGGGGGGAAATTTTGATAAACAAAGGCTAAATAAATTCCCTTTCACTTTGAGGGACATTTCCCTTTAAAGTCTCATTAATGCCGAAAAAGATAAGGGGATAGAAAAAGAAATACTAGAAAAATCAAATGTAATAAAATGAGAAAAAAAAACTCTCTTGATTATGAAGTTTTGATCAGTGTTGGGATGTAACCCTGAAAAAATTACATCCTTCAAACACCATCAAAAAGGAAAACCCAAAAAAACTTTACCATTAAAATAACACTAGAATAACCACAATAAACCCATATGTGAGGTCTTATAAAATAATCAATGAAATTTTAAATTTTAAATAGTCGTTTTTAAATGAAAAAAAAAGCAAGATTAAAACAAAAGAAAGAAAACAAACAATTCATCCCATTGTTCGACCCCTCATCTTCCCCTTCTGAGCCCTCCCTTCACCCTTTGAACCATTCTCCCTTTTCTTAAAAACTCCTCCCCCATCATCCAAATTTTTCTTTACAAAACCCCCTACCTTCTTTTTGGGGAGTAATCAAGGTACTTTTTGGTAGGGAAATTGGGGGCTTTTTGGCCTACATCCACCTGGATGCATAGGGGGAACCTTTTCTTTCCCCCAATGTTGTGCAATTTTCTTTGGGAATTCATGGGCCTTTTCTAAGTTTCCTTTATTTAGCCTCTTTTTTTCTAAACGTTTTAAATTTCCACAAAGAAAAATTGCTTTGGTAGTGCAAAATATGAGCACCAGGGTCCTACTCTTGTTGGGGATTGGGTTTGCAATACCTCACTGACTGAAAAGGGGTTTTAGGGGGCAGTTAGGGTCATCCAAGGTCTTTTAGCTTATTCTTTAGGTACAATCTCAAATTCCCGAAATTTTGGTGATTAAACTCCTACAAAAATATCCTTATTGTTGTCAAAAGTTTGCGGTAATTCCCAAAAAAACAATCAAAATGTGAAATTTCTAGATATCCCTTTTTACACTATATAAGGGTAAAAAATTGATTCCCTATTGTCTAAGATTTCATGCTTGAAAACCCCCCCCCCCCCCCTAAAGAAAAGGCCTACCTTTAAATAAGGGGATTTGATTTTTGCTTGCCCAGAAATTCTTCATTTAAAATTTTTCCAGAAATATTAAAAGAAATGCCCTAGGGTGCTTAAAGTAGGGCCCTAAAATCATCCCCCACCAATTCTACTCTTGTGTTACCCCTTGTACTAAAATTCATCTATCCCAAAAGTATGGGGTTTTTCTAAAGGCAAAGAACTTAACCTATTTTTCCTCTTTGTATGATATATATATTGGGGTCTTAAGGAGGAAAAAAGCCCAGAGTTTTAGTTTGTAATTGTTTTTTAAAAACTAAACATTTTAGCTGCCCATTTCCAAGTAGTCATTGATGGCTAACTTCGTCTTTTCTCCCAAACCCCTCCAATCAATTTTTACAACGCCTTTTTATTTTTTTCCTTTTTTGTGAAAAATCCTTAAATTTTCTTTATTCAAAATTCATAAAAGTAGACGAGAGATACTTATAAAGTTTTACTTATCAAATCTTCGCAGAAAAGGGGAATTGAGCAATCAGCTTTAGGTCTTTTGGTTAAGAAGAATGGAGATTTTTTAAGTCCTCTATAAACAAAGCATTAGTATAGGAAAGTAAAACTATGCACAAAATTGATAGTAAATAAGACGGAAAAAAAAAGAGTTCTTCTTTTTTTTCTAAATCAAACCGAACTCTCAAAAAACCCCAAATATGATTACACATCACCCACTTAAGCATGATTCACATAAGGCATCCCTTTGAAATTTAACTTTTAGCTACAGATGAACTAAGTATTAATCTTCCCTTTTTACCAAAAAAAGCATAGCGGCACCCCAATTACAAAAAACTTGACATAACAAAAAGTACATTTTCAAAAGGAAAAACCACAACATCGCAAACAAATCATTTACCCCCATGATATATGGGGTCAACAACGGGGAATCATCAATCTGGGCCCAAATTCTAAATCCCCATTTGGCATTCATTAATGGAAAAATTTGGTTCAATAATCATACAATTTGCCACAATTTCATGAAAATCTAAGCTTAATTTTATAATAAACAAAACCCCCAAAAATTCACAAAACATTAACAATTTACAATAAACAACATGTACAAAAACCAAAATTGCTGAAAATAAATATCATGCCCTAAAAAAAGGGGTATAACAGTCTTACTAAATGAAAAATTCTAAGATAGAAAAAAAAACCTTTCGCCCCCTATCAACCTAGTCATACCAGGTACTTTAAATTACCTTTTTGAAGTATTCAATTCAATACCATTTGAAAAAACCTATGAAAATTTTTTCAAAAAAAACGTGAAATTCAATTTAAAGTTGGTTTAAAATTTATAGGTACCTATATTTCACAACAGACAAATTTTTTGAAAACTAATAAGCCCCTTTGGGGTCTTGTTAGTTTTCCTCAAAATTAAAGAATTTCAAAGGGTCATACCGTATTTCCCCGTTACGCTTACTGCTTGTCCCAATTTGTTAGTGCTTTGTTTTAGGTAGATAATTATCTACATTCAAACTTGCAAATAAGATTATGATAAGTGACAACTTGTAATTTAAATGGGGTAAAGGTAGAAAAAGCATTCCATACATCAAAAGTAGGGTTTTCAACTAAGTGTTTCGTAAAGCATGTATAAGAAAATACCATGGAAAGTTATTTGGTCCCTCGTAAAATTATTTCGCCCGGTCTAAATGGTTAAGGAGTCATTTCGCCCCCTCACAAATCAAAACCAAACTGTTGGTTAGCAATGGAACACCCTCCTCCCGTAAATTACTTTTGAAAACCCCAGCCCCCAACTTTATAAACCTCCTCCTTACTTAGTTTAGCTAAGAGCAAGGAAATGACATTTTAGCTATCCCATTGAAAAAAGACTGTATTGGCTCAAGAATCATGTGTTACCCTTTGTGGGTTTCAAATGATATTTGGTTTGGTGTTAAATCAAGTTTTAATTAGTTATTTTTTGGATGGTTGATCAAGCTCAAATAATTTAAGATAATATTTACAGAACAACATAACATGAATTAGTCCAAACAAGCAAATCAAATCTTTAAAGAAAAATTTCATGCTTAGAAATGTTAACTAAATTATAAGAAAAAAACTAGCAAAGTTCAAAAATATTTTTAAATAATTCCTTAAAATACTATGAAGTATTGATCTTACTTACTTGTACTAAAGCTCACTCTAATGATCTGGAATTTAAAATTTTTCACTTGAAATCCTTTTTTACTTAGTCTATTCAATTTTTGTAAGATTTTTGAAAATTTAGGGTTTTATCTAGTTTTGGTTGACATATTTTTTATCGGTTTTTTGTATTTTGTATATATTATTTTTATACTTTCCTTAATATATACCTTATACTTTAAGTATTTTATTTTATTAAAAAATTTTTGCAATTTCTTAACATTATTTTATATACTTAGTTTTTGGGAAAATTTTTTATCAATCGTTTTAATCTAAAAATGTATTTTAAACGGTCAAATTACGTAGATTTCCAAATTTGTAAATTTTTGTAAAATTATTTGGTTTGGTTATATTATCTGAATTTTCCAATTTTAGTAAAAGTGTGTTATGGTTATATTTTAATGATAAGTATTTAAGTTTTTATTTCAAGAGATGCACTAAAGGGTATGCTGTTTCTACTTTTCTTTTAAGCTTCTATAATAAGTATTTCATATTTATTCTTTTAACATAAATAAGCTTTATTTTACATTTTTTTTTAAAATAACTTTGTCATACCTACAATTTTTAATCTTAACACGTTATACCTAACCCATGTTGTTTTAGTACCCAAAAAAATGAAAAAAATTTCCAAACTAAATAAAAATTGATCAGGATATATTGTATGGGTTTTATTTTGGTATTTATCATTTTTAGCTTATTATATAAGAAATTGTCTTAGTTGTAATTTAAACTATTTTTTCTAATTAAATTTATAATTAATAGCTCAGGTCACCCAAAATAATTCCTAAAATTTCTATAATTCCTAAAAATATGAGGAGTTAAAGTTGTGGTTTCATCCCACTGGTTCATTCTTATATACAATATTTCATTTTTACCCCTTTAAAAATTTTTGATTATTTAATAAATAATCATTTTCATAAAAAAAAAAATTTCAAACAACCCCTAAAATTTACTACAAGTTTCAAAGGTTGTAAATTTCCCAATTTTATTTAAATTAATTTTTTAAAAATTTTTTTATTTTCTCATTTTCCCCATTTTTAATCATTTTTAGGGTAAAAAATAGTAATAATTATTACAATCATGAATTGAAAAAGAGGCACATAGTAATTAATAATGTAATTTGTATTTCTATACAAATTTGGCTACAACTACATCATTTTTATATTTATTTTGAAAGTTTAAAATTGATTTAAAAAAATTTACTTTTTTAAGTAAATACATAAAAAAAATCATAATTTTAAATTTTTTAATCAAAAAAATGAAAAATTTTATCTAAAATAACTTAAATACAATTTTTTTTTTAAAATTTTGATTAATTTTAATTTTTTAGAAATTTTAAGAAAACTAGGCTAGAAAATTTAAACCCCCATTGTCAGTGCTCTGGTCCATTTTTCGGTAAGGGGTTATCAGTGGGCCTAGTTGGGGGCTTTTCTATGGGGTAGCGGGGCTACATAACAGCTGGTTGACTTTGGAACCCCTGGTTTAGTAATTGCTCATTTTTTTTTTTCCTAAATTCCTATAAATTTTATAAAAATTTTTTATGGTTTTTTTAAGTTCTAAATATTTATTGTGTTCTAAGGTCCTTTTTTACTTTTTTAGGTGGCCGATTTTTTTTCCTTTTTTTTTTTCTTTTTTTTTTTTTTCCCTTTTATGTAAGCAAGAGGTAACACTTTTTTTTAAACTTACTTTTGACTTACAAATTAGAGGGAATTTGGAGCTGTATGCCTAAAACTAGATTTTTCCCAAGAATTTGGATAGGTTTTTTTATAATTTTATTAAGAAAAATATTAATATTTTAAATATATAATATTAATTTTTCGTTTTTTTGGTAATATACGTGTATATATCCCCTTTACTTGGTACAAAATGTGTATCAATTTATGTTATTGTATTTTTTTTATATATTTATTTTATGATATATTTTCTATTGAATTTTTGTGAATTTCTCGCTTTTATATATAATTTTTTAAATTTTGGTTATTTACAAGTATTTTTTTTATACATACTAGTTTTGATAAAAAAAAACTTTTAAACAATAATATTTTTGCGATATTATTCCTTTTTATGCTTAAATAACCTATTTCTAAGTCTTCGTTTCAACTTAGGCTGGTTTTTTGAGTGTAATGAGTTTTATATTTTTTTGAAAATTTTTAATTTTAAGGTAAAATTGGGGGTTTTTAAAATATTATCTTTAAAAACTAATTTTTTAGTTACTTCAATTATTTTTTTTAACTTTTTTTAAAGTTTGGCTCAATCAAATATGTTTTCCCAAAAACCCCAAATCAAGAACAGTTTCCCCTTTAAAGCGATTTTAGTGGCACAATTTAAATTTAAAACCCCCCATTTTGATTTTCTGTCATTATGCATTTGCTTCCATGTGTACGGAATTCTCGTTAGGATATCATGTTTTTGTAGTTTTTTGCCTATTTAGTTTCTTTCCAAATGCCCTTTAAAAAAAATTTTTGCCCTTAATCATACAAGGGCAAAGTTTGCCTAATCCTGTGTCAGTCCTAATTACTAATTTTTGGATATTACATTTTTCCCTCCTTATAAATAGTTTTTTCCCCAAAAATAAAAACATATTAAACCTTTCATGGAAGAGTTATTGGTTTTCCCAAATTTGTTATGTCTTTTATTTATGGTTCTAAGGGTTGCTTTTTATTACTTAAAGGAACCAAAGGGAGGCTTTTTTTTCTTGATTCTTTCTCCAAATGTTTGATTTTAATTTTGTCCCAAATTCCTCTATTTTAAACTTTGATTTTTCCTTTCCCTTTCTATTTTTTTTCCCTATTATTGCTTCCAGTTTGTGCTAAAGATGATAAAACATCATTGGAATCTTTCACTCTTTTCATTTTCTAATCTTGAACTTTCCATTTTATTTATCGAAGTATTCTCCAATGATCCCTTTTTTGTTCTTTTATCACTATCTTTGGTTTTGTCAAGATCAGTAATGAAATTGATCCATCAATTTTTCCCTATGTATTCTTCCCTTTTTTATTTTTTAAAACTTCTATCTTATAAGCTAGGATTTCCTGGTTTTATTATTTTCTTCATTAGCTCAATGTAGATGTCAAAAGATTAAGCTTGGCAAAAAATTGGGGTTTTCTCTACCTTAAAGTCAATTAGGGTGGTAATAATTTGAATCATCACATGTAAAATCGCTTACTAGAAACTGATACGACTCCCGATCAACAAATCATGTTGATTCGATATGAATCGTTACTTTACAAAACATGCTTGGGGACGTACTTTGTGATAAAAGAGACTCAACAAAGGGAAAAAAAATTAATAATCATTATTTTCCTTTTTCCTTAATTACCCAATTCCCCTTGCATATATAAAGTATAACTTCCTGTATTTAGTTATTCTTCTTTTACAATCTATCAAAATTCCCTTTTTTTGTGGGATTTTTTACTAAGCTTTAGGCTTTTCCATCTTTCCCTTTTTTTTAGATTAAATTTTTATGTGGGTTGAAGTTGTAATAGGACTAGTTGAAGTTCATTGGTATACTTTTTGGGTCATCAACATATTTTTTGGGGTCTGTATTTATTATGTTGGGTATTTTTTAGTATTTTTACTGTTTATACCACACTAGGGTTTTTATCCCTAATTTCATAGTCTTAGCAAATATTTGTAAATTGCATTGAAATTTTTATTTTAATTAAAATATAGGATTATATTTTTAAGGTTACTTTTTAAAATTTTTATCCTGTATGTCTTTCCCCATTGTCAAAGATATGGGTTAATCCCAAAGCCTACTAAAGGGAGAATTTGCTGGGTCAATTTAATTATAAACTACTAATAAATTAAAGATTAAATTTCCCCCTCAATAGTTTGATAGGTAATAGAAAACTTCTTTCGGTTTCATGTTATTTCCTAATATTTATCCATCATTTTAAAAATTAATTTTTAAAAAGCTTTAAAAATGATTTTTGTTTTTATGCACCTTTATCAAATTATCTACTTGTTTAAAGGAAAATTATTTTTTTTTATGTACAAAATATAAAGAGTTTAAAATTATAATAAGAGTAGTAACTCTAATTGGAATACAGTTAACAATGCAACAAAATTGTACACATGGAATGAAATTTACAAGTGAAATTATGAATTTTTCATTATGTGGGTTTTTTGTATTACTTAATTTCGAATTCAATGATTTGGTATTGCTCTTGTATTTTATATGGATTATATTAATACATAAAAATTTTTAGTTTAAACAATGTAATATTAATTTTTTAATTAAGCAATATATTAAAAAAATCTAATTTATTAATAAAAAAATTTTGCTTTTTTCTAGGCAATTTGATCAATTTTGTTTTATAAATACCCCAATTTTATACTCTAGTTACTTTAACATTTTTTTTCATTAATAGTTTTAAATTTACAATCCCAAGTCAATAGTATTCAAAATAGATAAGAAAATATAAATTCCAAACTTCTCAAATGAAAAACTAAATAACATTTTAGTTCTCTCCTAATGTAAATAGATTGCTTTGCGATTTTCCCCAAAATTTCCAACAAAATTTTTTAACTATAGAAATCGTTTAAAAGACACAAAAAGGTGCCCTTTTTAGATTTTTATCACATTTTTATAGGTAATTGTGTTTTTTTTTATCAAACTTGGTTTAATTACTCTTCTCCTAAATATTTTTTCAAAAGGATAATAAAATAATTTAACATTCAAAGGATACACATTTAAGTATTTTGTATTCCATGTTATTTTAGGATCTTTCAGTGCGTCGTATGTTCTCGAGGTAAGTTTTTTAATCACTTATGTTAGTATTTGTTATAATTTTGACAATAAGAAAAACACTTTTTAAAACCAAAAAAAATAAAACAAACTGAAAAAATTTTGACTTTTAAGATACCAAATTCCTAATTTTGTGGCTTTTTATATATTTAAGTCCTTTCAACTGCCGAAATGAAATATTATTATAGAAATTTTTGTGATAGATACTTTACTTAAACAAAAATTGAATGATATGGAATAAGTTATAAGAATAACTATAAATGTGATAATACAAAGCATTTAAACTGACAAAAAAATCCCTTCTTCTATAGTCAAGTATATAGAAAGAAGGCATCTTTATTCATGTATGTAGCAAATAATGAAAGTAACTGTTTATTTTGTTCCAAATGAATATTAATTTTCTGATTTTTTACAAAGTTTTTTTGGGTAAATCAAGATTAAAAAATTTTTTCAAATGAAATTGGGATATGTAATCCTTTTTTTTGATTAGGATATCTTTTGTAATTTCCTTTTTATTTGATAATTTTTAACACTGTATGTTTTTTTTAGTTTTCCCACTTGTTACACTTTAAAAGGGTAGGCCTTTGCTTGTCGTTGTGGGTTTAAAATTATCTTTAGTAGGTCCTTAAATAACCCCTTTTTTTAATTGAAAAACATTATTTCGGTACATTAATTCTTCCCATCTTATAAAAGGTCTCTTTTTTTCTTTCTTTTCTTAAAATCTTTTCATTCCCCCTTTTTGTTTTTTATTTTTTTTCTCTTTCACTCAAAATTCTGGAACCAAGAAAATTTACCCAAATTTCTGTAAAGGGAATTTTAAAAACCAAAGTACAAATTTAATTCCAAAAATCCCCTTGTTCTTGATGAAAAAGGAGACCCATCATCCCTTCAAACCTCAAAATAACCACTAATAGGAATCAGCCCCCAGACCCAAACATTTTTAGCGTATGAAAACTCTAAAAAATCATGAGAAAATATAGCTCAAAATGAAATTGAGATGGGGATCCCTATTTCGAAATAATCACCGACAAATGTTTGTTTTTTCCTCCCCTGTGTCAGAAAAAGCTCCCCCCAAAAAATGAAGTCTTATTCCAAAAGGTAGCCCAAAAACTAGCCATATAAGCTCCCCCAAACGACTATAAGCATTAACTCCTATTCCACTGCTTCTTTATGATTTATGGTGTCAAGTTATCTAATCGGCGGCCCCCAATTGAACTCTTTTCCTCTTCCCTTCTTTGTATCTTTTCTAATGACTAGCCACCAAATGACACGTTGAATACAACCTTCTGAATGATTCCTCTTTTCCATACTGAATGTTTTTATCTTTCTACCCTCTTTTTGTTGTTTTTTGTAATCTGTTGCGAGTACCCCTTTTTTTTTTCATAATTAAATAAACCTTTGGGGAAAAGTAAATAAACCTTTTTCTTTTTATACAAACAATCAACTAATTTTTACAGAATTATTTTACGTAAAGTAAATTAAGTTCTATTATCATTCAATTTATCTTTCCCTTTAAAAAAAATTAGTAATGAGTGCCCTCAATTCAACTAATGTGTTTATTTAGCAGATTTTAAAGTGGTAGGGTGAAAAGGTGGTTTATATTCATTTGGTAGCTACTTTTAAATTTGCTAATTTTTTTTCTTTCCTATTTGTTTTTAGTTTGTTTCTTGTAATTTCTTCTTCATATGTCCCCCACGAGACGCATTGTGTCTAATATAAGCATGGTTTTTTTAAGAGGGAGTATGTGAAATTATAGTAAAGTTTGGGTTTTCCTTACTGTTGGGTTTCTGTGTTTCTTCCGTAACTGCTCAGGTGTTTTTGAAAAAGGGGTTTTGTTTCATTATTACTCTATTTTTTATTTCGAAACAAAAGCAAGTTTATTACTATTTTGTTTGAGTGATTATTGGGTGTTAAAGTTGTTAAAGAGTTTTAATTACCCAGAAGTATTGCACCTGTCAAATTTTGGTTCGGGGATTATTGGTGATCAAAAATGTAGTGCTAACTTAGTCATGTCTAATGGTAGTTTTAAATTAGGGGTCGTTGATGACAAATTGACAAAAATAACCACCTTATTTAAAAGGGGTTGTCACAACAATACAAGTTAAAAGACAAAACCCCTGGGTGTATTGCTTTATAAAACCCTAAGAAAAATCCCTAAGAGACACCATGGCCAAGGAATCGAACCAATTTTCCTAGTTCGATCATAACGAGCTAAAGGGTAGTAGATTAAGTTTCTAAAGAAAATTGAAGTTGGAGGAGATAAGGAAAATGATGGAGAGTTTGATGTTAAAAAGTTTGGGGGGAAGAAGAAGAACTGATTATTTCTAAACACAAGGCAAGGACACTGAGTCCCTTGAAGGTGACTATTTTAAAGGTTTAAATCCTGCTCTTTAATGAGGCAAAGTGCGTGAATACTTAGAGTGGGAAGACAAGGTCAAAAAGGTGTTTGAATGTTTTGGTATATGATGTTTTCAAAGGTTTGACTTGCACACTAGAGTTTTTAGTATGCCACTTTTGGGGAAAAATCAAATATGACCAAAACAAAGGTTTGAAGATGGGTGTTAGAACCTAAGTGGGTGAAAAGGTTATTAAGAGGTGATTTGTACTTTAGACCTGCCATAAAATATGGTTGCAAAATTGTAGGAGCTTTTCCCCGGAAGTAATTTATTTATGGACTTGTTAGAGGTTCTAAATGCTTTGACCTGAGATGATGTAGAAGAACCTAAGGCTTGTTCTATGTTTGGTTTCTCTGGATCCAATATGAATTCGCCACTTTTTTGAGGGTAGAGGTTTTATACCTTAGAAGAGGTGTAAAGATAGCTTTTAAAAAAAAGGAAAAGGCCCGCCCCCCCCCCCCCGGGCTTTTCAACAACACGGGGAAAAGAGGAATTAAGGATAGGAACAATTCAAAATGCAACAAGCAAGCTAACAAGGTTGGGGGAAAACAACTAGGCAGCAAGGTTAGGCGACCCCCTGGTTTGAGAAAGGTAAAACCCCAAAATTTGGGAAAAAAAACAAGGTAAAAGTTTAAAAACTTTTTGGCTTTAAAATAGGCTGTGAGTATTTGAAAAAAATGTGTTATGGTTCTAAGGAGATGTACTAGATGCACCAATGAAAGAGCTTAAGAAAAAAGAAGATGTTGGAAAACCTAAACAAAAGGGGAAGGGGCCCAGTCTATGCCGATAAAAGGGAAAATGTGGTTTGGGCCTTTTAAAGGTATTTAAATTCCTTGCTGAACTTAAGGTGGACTGAGGAAGAATCTATTTCCTACCAAATGTACCCCCCAAAGGCTAATGTATACAATCATTGTACATGGGGGGAAAATTGTAATAACGTCATTATACAGTCCTTTATGCAAAATTGGGTTTGTTAACCCCAAGCATCACTGACCCTTTCAAGTACATTGGCTTTATGTAAAAGTGCTTTGCTGTAACTGAAAAGGTTATCGTTTGGTTGGGAATTGTATTAGGACAAAATAGTGTATGATGTTGTCCCATGGGAGCTTTTCATCAACTGCTTGGATGACCTTAGTTGTCAACCCCGTGTTCTCATAAGGTTTTTGAACACCTATGCCTTTTTTAAGGGGTGGGAAAGGGAAAATTATGTTGTAACCCTAACCCCCTCTTAAATAAATGAAACCCCCAATTTGCCACCAAGCTAGTAGTAGAATGCCTTTTTAAAAAGAGAAGAGAGCCTAAGCTACTGAAAAGGTTAAAGGGGAAAAAATGTTCCCATTGATCAGAAGGGGGGTTGGAAATGAGAGATTTGGAGGTTTTTCCTGATGAAATCCAAAGTTGCTGATGAGTTTTTGACTTGTTTCCCCAAAAAATTTCCCAGGGACTAATCCGAGGCATTGAGTACTGTATTGGTCTACAACCAAAGGTACCTTAGACAACTGACCTGCATACAAAATGAACCCTAAGCAGGCAACTGAGCAAAAAAGACAAGGGGAAATAAAACTCATAGAGCGAAGATATGAAAGGGGAGAACATGACCCTTGTACTGTACCAGCTCTACTTGTCCCTATGAAGGATGGAACATAGTGCATATGATCAACGCTGAGCAATCAATTGAATTACTGTCAAGTACTTTAAAACCAATACTGAAGTTTGATGACATGTTAGATGAGCTTCATAGCACTAAGATATTTTCAAAGATTGATCTTTGAAGTGGCTACCACTAAATTCACATGAATCGAGATATAAAGGGGGAAAAACTGCCTTCAAAACTAGGCGTAGACTTTATAAATGGTTATTTTTTTCCATTCGAACTTACTAATTTTACTAAGATATTCATGAATTTAAATGAACCATGTAATGCGGCATCTAATTAGGAGATGTGTGGTCATATATTTTGATGACATTAGTATACAAAATAAATCTAAATGACCATGTTAAAACATCTTCGTGAAGTATTTGACATTTTGTGAACTAAGATGTTATAAGGAAATGTGAAGAAGTGTAATTTTTCCAAAAAGAGGTGATCTTCCTAGTGTTTATGGTGTTAGGGGAAGGAATCCAAGCGGATGAGAAGAAGATTTGAGCTATTCTTAAGTGGCCGTGCTAAAGAATGTTAGTAAAGGGTTTTAAGCTTTTCATGGCCTAGCTTCTTTCAATAGGTGATTTATCAAAACTTTAGTACCATAGCAGCCCCATTGATTAAGCTAACAATGGAGAATGAAGGATTGAAGTGGAATGACTGACTTGAGCAAGCCTTAGGATGATTAAGGAGAAGCTTACCTTGGGATTTGTCCTTTCACTACCAAATTTTGACAAAACCTTTGAATTGGAATACGATGCATCAGGAGTGGGAATTAGTATTATCTTAATTTCAGAAGCAACAACTGTCACCTACCATAGAGAGAAACTTAGTGGTCCTACCTTAAACTATCTATGTATGAGAAAGAATTTGTACTCTCTTTACCCAAACCTTACTATTTTGCAACATTATTTGCTATCACGAGAGTTTGTTATTTATAAAACCATAAGTATCTAAAGCATCTAGGGAGTCAAAAATAACTTTCAAAAAGGCAAGCCAAGTAGTTAGAGTTTACAAAAAGGGGTTTTCATATATCATCCGGCATAAGAAGGGAAGACAAACGTGGTCGCCAATGCTTTGTCATGGCAGCAAAACCCTTATTGACCACTTATAGACAAAACTATGAGATTCTCATTCATTACTAAGCAATACACTCATGACCTGCATTTCAGCCCTATCATAAACAGTATGAAGATGGAATTGTTGTTAAGGAGTATTATCTTAAGGAAGGCTATCTGTTCAAGGACCGAAGGTTATGCATACTAAACTGTTCTATGCATAAGCTATTGATTAGGGAAGTTCATAGTAGCAGTTTTATCAGGTCACTTTGGGGAGCCCAAAGACCGCTAATCTGTTGAAGAAGAACTTTTACTGGTGAGATTTAGCTAAGGATGTCCATAAGGTAGTTGATAGTTATGAAGTGTGTAAGCGTACAAGGAGAAGAGAGAACCCTATGGATTTTGTCTAACTGGCCAACCTCTAAGTAGACTTTGTCCTACGGTTGCCTCGGACATCTAGAGGGAAAGATTCTAACTTTTTTGTAGTGGACCACTTTAGCAAGAAAGGCACACTTCGTTATGCCATTGGACTAAGTATGCTTTTATTATTGTTGATTTGCTTTTATAGGAGGTTGTCTAACTACATAGGATATCAAAGACTATTGTCTCAAATCAGGAATAAAATTTTTGAGCTATTTTTGGGAAAAACTCTTTGGGAGAAGACTTGGAACTGAACTTGTATTCAACTTTAGTAGCCCCCTTCAAATGATGGCTGGACTAAAGTAGTAAATAAGTGTTAGGAATCTACTCAAAGTTGTTGTAGGAAAAAACTTGAGGGATAGGGATCTATACCTACTAATTGTGGAGTTTGCTATAACTAAACTATCCATAGCATTATTGGAAAGACCCCATTTGAGGTCATCTATGGCCTTAACCTCACCATTCCCCTAGATATGATCGTACCCCAACAACTATTAAAGAGAGTAAATCTAGAGTTGACTGAGCACAAGAATTGCATAGCTACTTTTAATTTGTAATTAGGTAGATAGCTAAATTCAATCATAGACAGCAAGAAATTAGAAGCTGAGGCTCCCAAAAATTGTTTCTTTCTACCAGGAGATATAGTACGAATATACCTCAACCAAGAATGTTTCCTACACTTGAGACCGACTAAGCTATCCCCTAGACCCGATGGTTCGTTCAAAGTCATAAAAGAAGATCAACTACAATGCTTACTAGATCGATTTGCTAGATGACTATAATGTTTCTTCTACCTTAAATGTATCCAATTTGATCCCTCATCGACCAATAAAAAAGAAAACCCTACGTGTACCCTAGAAGAAGAAAAAGGGAAACTACTCTAAATTTAAGGGAAATTCTTTTGACCCCAGGGAAATGATAGGAATCATGCCCTTGGACGAATAACTCGTAGTCGAGCTAGAGGACTCCAAGGACAAGTGTAAAAATATTAGCTCAAAACTAAACATCGAGGACGGGGATTCCTATTCCAAAACTAATCTCCTACCAAGCTATCTATTTGATCCCTCACATGTGTCAAAAAACCATTCCAACAGCGAAGTCTTATTCAAGAAGGTGGCCCAAGATTAGCCGAGTCGAGGGTCCCCAATTGACCATAAGCATCTAACTCTTGTTCAACTTACTTCTTTATTGGATGATTGGCTTTTGACCTAATCTAGATCAAGTCGACCCCTATCTACAACACTTTTCTACCTCCACCTAAATTTATATCATAATTCTAATGACCAACCACCAAGCAAAATTGTATTCCCTGAACGCACCTTCCAAATGATTCATTCTTTTCCGTATTGAATATTCTTTGTCTCTTTTTTCCCCCTTTTACTATGTTTTATGTAACCCAATTGTAGATTACCCTTTTTTTTCATCATGTAAAGTAACCTTAGAGGATAGGTATATAAACCCATTTTCTTGTATATAGACAGTCAAATAATCAATATTAGAATTATTCATGTTAGCAACCTTAGTGTTCTTATTGTCATTCAACTCTTATTTTATTCCCTTTAGCAAAGAGTAGTGGTAAGTGACTCTTCAGTTCATATTGATGTATCATATCCGGTGGATTGTAGGCCGAGTAAAAAATCAAGTGGTGTGTTATATCCATTTGGTAAACTGCCCCCACTTTGCTTCTTTTTTCTTTCCTGTTTGTTTTTTATTTGCTTCATTATGGTGTTTCTTTTTACTGTCCAACCTGAAGACACATCATCTACCCTTTTTAAACATGCTAAGATTCATCTGAAAAAACCCCCCAACCTAGAACTTTATAGACCCAGGGAAAAAAAATTTTAAGAAGTGAAAACAAAAGAAAGGTTCTAAGGTATATTTTTAACCGTTTGGAGTTATTTAAAAGACTAATCAAGATGTTTAAAATTCCCACTCACTTGAAAAAATTTTTTAA